>NC_061165.1:27097497-27147497 GCF_022113875.1 Hydra vulgaris
AAAAAGCACAAGTATGCCATCATAGGCAACTACTGCTGTTATGATGGTCTATGGGTGTATGGGGCTGGTTAGCATCAAGGGTAACTTGGAAGTTCCATTTAACCTAGAGTCTTTCCTCAGAAATGCCAGAAATTATGCGTAATTATCCTAATTTATCAGCAATGTAGAATTTCGCAAATGCACATAAGAGATTTTGCATTTTATGTATTTTTTGAACCTAAAAATTTTTAGTGACATAAAAATTCCTTATTACTTCACTAACCAATAAGTTGTTTTTAGTAAAAAAATTTTTTTTTCCTAACTCGACAATATTGCAACACCCCTAACTTGTCAACTTGTCAGTTGTCATGTCTGCTTTGTTCAAAGCTCTGTCTGCTTTGTTCTAAATATAAAATTAAAAAAAGTATTCTACTAAATTTCACCTAAAACTTGGATGAATAAAATGCATGAAAATTTCATTTCTGCACAGTTAATAATAAAATCGCAATCTTAAATATATAAAGGGATTAAAAATACAACAGCACATCCCAAAAATTTTTGTTGATTATAAAATCAATGTTTGTGCATAAGGGATGCATTTTTACTAAAACTAATATAAAGTCAGTATAGACATGTAGGTCTAATCATTTTTTTTGCCATAATAAATATTTATGAAATTATGATCAAATTAATGAAATAGGTTAAAAATTAAATAAAGTTCTTGTTCTGGCCAGAATTCAGGCTGGAATTTTGTTAACAAATCTAGCAAATCCAGTTTTAGCCAGAATTCAAAATTTTCAATCCAATACACCCTTAGTAAATGCATAAAAAATTACATAAATGTCGTTATATTAAAAATATATATAAGAAATAAAAACTAAAATAATAAAAAATTAAAATTAAAATAAAGAAAGGAAGAATATTTTTGAAGAAAATTATTGCTCCTCCAATTTTATTTAAAATGTGTAAATTGTAAATCCCCATTTTACCTAAATTTTATTAAAATCATTTATATCTATTGCTAACTATTTCTATCATTGTCTTTAAATTTTTCTTAAACCATAAAATTTAATTGTATACATCTTTTATCATATTCCAAAATCCATAACTTCAATTCATAAAATATTAAAGTTAAATCAATATAAACTTGCGGTATATTAGTTATAGTTGAATATTACCTTAATTAAAAGATAGCTGTGGTTAAATGTAAATTTTATGTAAGCTTAATTAGAAAAACAGGTTTTTAATTTTAAATGTAATTACATTAGTAATTTCAATTGTTTTTATTTTTTAACATCTCCACTTCCAGAAAGGTTGCGTGCAACCACTTTAAGAGTTGGAAATTACTGGAATATAGGAAAATCTAAATTATTGCAATAATGATTAGCTGAAAAAATTGAGTTTTATCTGAGTTAAAATTCACCAGCCATCGAGAGCCTCATGCTGTAGCAGAAGTGAGATCCTTTTCAAGTTTAAATGCCCCTTCAAGCAATCAAAAAGTGTTGGCTTCTTATCAAGACAAGAATAAATGGTAGTATCTTTAGCAAACAATGCCACCTTAGATGTGAGATTTTCTGGGAGGTTGTTAATGTAAATTAAAAAGATTATAGGGCCAATAATAGAACCTTTAGGAACCCCTGAAGTTACAAGATTCATATACTTTTTTAAGAGTGCTGCCCATCAAAGACAACTTTTTTACTGTAATTAGTAAGGAAGGATTCATTTATCTTAAATATGTTATCTGATACACTGTAATTTGAAGCTTATAAAGAAGACTAGCACGCCAAACTTTATCAAAAGATTTAGAAATGTTGAGAACAATAGTTTTAACTTTTACACATCTAATGCACAATAAAGCCTATAGGTCATTACCATAAACAAATCAGTAACAGAACAAAAAGAATGAAATCCATATTGATGATCAGAAAGTTATTAGATTCAAGGTGAGATGCTAAGTGTTTGTTAATTAAAGACTCAAAAACCTAACTTATTATAGTATAATGACTAATTGGACGGTAGTTGGAAGAGTCAGATTGCTCTACAGATTTTTTGAAAACAGGGAGAACAAATGCTGCTTTCAAGCAGGCTGGAAAACAAGACTCTGATAAGCACTTGATATATAGTTTTTAATTTGTAGGCAACAACTCAGAGAACACTTCTAAAAAGCTTTAACAGGTATGTTATCCAGGCCACAAGCTGTAGAAGAGTCAAGCATATAATCCCTTTAGATACAGAAGCTGGAGTGATACAAACATCAAGCAATGAATCAACCTGTTATATTGACTATATTAGGTAGAACCCGACTAAAGGAATCAAGAGATGATATTGATAAGAATTTGTTCTTTTATAGATACTGTTAAAGATTCTCTAGAAGTCACAGGAGCCTAATTTCTGAGATGAAATTTGACCTGAGAATAGCCAGTTTTGGCATTAGACAAATCCTTTTTACAATGGTTTCTAGCAATAGTGAACAGATGTTTTTTTTCTAGAGAATTGTTTTGCTGATAGATATGAAAGTAATGGTTATGATTGGAAATTGCAGCAACACAATGAAAGGAAAACCATAGAGAAGAGTGAGGCTTGACTTAGAATTTTTGAGGAGGAATTAAAAGTTTCATGCTAGCTTGAATCCAAGAAATTACGTTAGAAGCACATTTATCAGTAGAAAGACAAAAGATTTCTACCCAAGAACCATCATAAAAAAAATCATAAAAAAAGTCCCAGTCAGCTTTTAGGTAATTATAAGTGGTACAATGATAAGGGGATTCTGATGATGAAGAAGAATGAGATGATAGTTTTAAACAGATCAAACCGTGATTAGAAGCCTTAACTCTGATAACTCTGATAAACTTAACTCTGACTAGGACCAGAAACATGACAATATCTAGAAAGCAAGATGGAAATTTGACAATTTGAGTTAGAGATTAAGAAAGGCAAAAGTTGTAAGCATTAACGCCTGCAGAGTCACTGACACAAGAGTCAAGCTATTCAGTGTGATGAGCATTAAACTCACCAGCAACATTGATATTGGTTAAGGGATAAAGAGAAAGGACAATTTGATCAGAAATAACATCAAAAAAAGGGCAGTCTAAGATCACAAGATGAAACAGCTGAACTAAATATAGTCTTACAAAGAGCAAGTAGATCTGGTGAACTTTGCAAGAGATAAGGCTCTACAGAAGAAAGATTACTTCAAAGACCATATTTATTAATGGATGATAGATTTAGAGGACTTGATCTCTCTTCTGCTACAGCATAGGCTCACAGTGGCTGGTGAACTTTAATTCAGATAAAATAATAATTTAGATCTTCCTATATTTATGAATGGTCATGTACTCAATGAGTCATCTATCCTTCATTTTCTAGGATTAACTCTTACTTCTGATCTTTCTTTTATATATCAAATCCGTTGCAGATTAGCATCTGCTAAGGTTGCATCTTTTTATTAAGCTTGAGACTTTCTTACTCTGGATTCTATTATCTATTTCTATAAATCTCAAATCCAGCCTTGTATGAAATACTGTTGTCATATCTGGGGCGGATCTTCTAATGATGCCCTTTCTATTTTAGACAAGGTGCAAAAGCACATTGTAAACATAGTTGGATCTGCTCTTGCAGCCAACATCCAACCATTATCACATCATCGTAATGTTGCTTTTCTTTCTCTTTCATACAAATACTAATGGGCACTGCTTAAAAGAGCTAGTGTCTCTTGTACCATCTACTAAAATTCATTCTCGTGTAACTCGTCATTCAATTAAGTCTCATCCTTTTTCTGTTACTGTTCCAAAAACTCTTATTTGTCTAGTTTTTTTTGTCGAAGATCAATTTTTTGGAATTCGCTTTCTTTATCTTGTTTTCCTGATTCATATAGTTTGCAATCTTTAAAGTCATCTGTCAATCATTATCTTGCTCTACAATCTTCATTTTTTCTCTTTCAGTAACTTCCAACTCTAATAGTGGTTGCTTGCAACCTTGTTGGAAGCAAAGATGATTAAAAAAAAATGTCCAAGATGAGTATTTTTATTGAGACATTATCTCTAGACCATCTCTAACCAAGTCAGGTTAAAATAATTAATCCTGACAAATCATGGATATGAAATAACTAATGAACAACCACAAGCATTTTAACTAATATATAAACACAAGTAAAGTTACTAAATACAAGCACAAGCTACTAATATGTAAATACAAGTAAGGTAAGGTTATCCAGCTACATATAGTCAGGATAACCTGACCTTACTTGAATTTACATATTAGTAGCTTGTGCTTGTATTTAGTAACTTTACTTGTGTTTATATATTAGTTAAAATGCTTGCGGTTGTTTATTAGTAGTTTCATATCCATGATTTATCAGGATTAATTATTTTATCTAAACAATGGAGTATGTTCATACAATCAGAAGTAGCCACACTCCATTAAATCAGAGAAAGTAAGGTAGAAATGAATCCTGGCTGTCTGAATAATTTTTTGATCTACATATTTGAATGATATTAGCTCAACACTAACAACCTTAATTAAGTTTATTGAATTAAGAATAAGTTTATTGAATTAAGTTATTTAGGATGCTGTTCAAAATCTAAATAAATTTTGAATTTAATTGTATTTAACCTGCTGTATTAAGGTTAATCAATCAATCAATCAAGTTTAAGGTTAACCAATCAAGTTTAAGGTTAATCAATCAATCAATCAAGTTTAAGATTCTTTTTTTTGTCCTTTTTAAACTTTAAGCCAAGATAAATTTCCATTTATCTTGGGTATACACATGTTATGTTAGGATATTCCTATGAGAAGTTTTTAGCTTCGTATTTCTTTGACTATTTTTATTTTCATAAAATTAAATTTTCCAATTCATGTAAACTTTTAGAAATTTTGTTAACAATGATTTGTATAGTAAAAAAAATTTAGTACTTTCATAAAAAAGTTTGGTTTTTAAATAAAAAAGTACTTTAAAAGCCTTGCTAGCTCATAAAAAAAATACTTAAAAAAAATTGATGTTTTAAAATAAATAAGAAAAAACGATTTAATTAATTTATCAACCTGTAATTTAGTTTTATGATTAAACTTTATTTCTTTATAAACATAAAACAATGACTTGAAATATTTTGAACAAATCGTAATTAATAAATTTATTAGAAAACATAATCAAATTTGTTGCTGTAAGAAAAATGTAAACAAGAGCAATTTAGATATTAAATTTAAAAAGGAAATTTATACATAATATTTAAATACCTAGTTATTCAACTTTTCACTTATTTCATCCCTAATTTTTCATTATGCTATCTCCACTAAAAAAAATTCATTAAAAGTATTTCTTTATTAAAGTAAAGATGTACATTTTTTAAAATGTAAAACTATGAATAAAGACTAAATTTTTTAAATCAACAAAAGTTAATGTTTATTAATTTAACAGCCTTCAATTAAAAATTTAATAACTCACTTTAATCAGTCTAAATTTCTGATCAGGGGTAAATTTAAATGATGTGGGTGTGGCTAACATTGTAGAATTAGCTGTAACTAATCATTAATCCATAGCATTAGCTGTAATACTTAACATCTAATTTGAAAAATACATTAGCTTTATTTAAAGATTTTTGATTGGAGTTCTAAAATATGCTAGGCTTTAAGCCTAGAATTTGAACATTCTAGAGTTTGCACATTCCAGAATTAATCTATGATTTGTGATCATCAATACTAAGTTCTCTAACCATCCAAAATATTTTTTTTAAAAATAAAATCCATAACATTTTTATTTTATGAATTATAAGATTTTTATTTATTCTAGGTGTCAAATATCTAGAAGTATTCTTTAAAATTACATTACTGTAAATTTAACAACAATAAAATGGCAGCTTTAATAGTTTTACTTTTATCTAAAGAAAAGTTTAATATGCTTTAATTATTATTAAAGTATTTATAGCAACTGAACTAGATAGTTTAACAATTACCAATTTAAAAAAGAAGAAAAACATACTATCTTGTATAGTTTAATATTTGAGATAATTTATGAACAAACAAACATAAACAAAGAATGCTTGCTTTCTTTTACAAAATTATTTGCTCAATAACTCAAACTGATAATATTGTCATTTTTGTTGTGCAAGCCAAAATGATTTTGTTACTTTTTTTTGTGCAAGCCAATATTGCACTAATCAAATCATTTGATTGAAAAAAATATAATGGTTTTTCATTTGTATTAAACTTTCAATTCAATTGTTTTATTGACTACTTTAGTATAAGCCTTAGTAACCAAATGTATAATTTTAATATAGGCCTTAGTATTTGAATATATAACTTTAGTATAGGCCTTTGTAACCAAATGTATAACTTTAGAAACAAATTGAAGAATTAACTTTTTTTTTAAAACATAAAAGTTACACTTTGCGTTTGTATACTTACATTTAGATATCAATTTTTTATCTTTACTAAAATCTATCAAAAATTTCAGCATCTCTACATCCTTCAATAAAGTTTCCTCATAGATTTATAGATTAGCTAGTTACTTACTGTAAAAAGAATATTATATGTTTAAAAATGAGTTATTGAATCTTTGATTACAAATTTTCTAACTACACATACAATCTTAATTTTGTGAGAATTTTTTGTCTTTACTTTTTTTAGATGTCTTTTTATTACTTTTATTATTTTTTTAGTCTTTTTATTTTTCTTATTTTTTCTTTCAAATGCCTATTAAGTTCTTTTTATTTTTGTTTAAATTTTTTTACTTTAAAAATCACTAACTGCTTGGAGTTTGTATTCAAAAAATAATTATCAA
The DNA here is from genome assembly GCF_022113875.1 of Hydra vulgaris. NCBI lineage: Eukaryota > Metazoa > Cnidaria > Hydrozoa > Anthoathecata > Hydridae > Hydra > Hydra vulgaris. Next base: position 27,104,252 of record NC_061165.1, read on the forward strand.
TTTTTTTTATTACTGAATAATTTATGATTTCAGAACTGCCATTATGTGCGATACATGTAAAGAAAATGGATATTCTTCATTTGCTAAGATGAAGTTTCATGTTGTCTGTGCAGAATGCAAGGGAAAAGAAGTAACATACTTTTGGAGTGTAAAATTTAGATATGAAAATTCACCTCTGCTTACAAATTTTCATAAATGTATGCCAACTTCCTGGCCTGCAGCCTTGTTAAAAAATTATGATGGATTGTTTGCACCTGCTAACTTGTTTCCTCTTGCTGTTAAAACTGCTTTATCAAATCAAATTATAGATTCACGCTGTATTAATTATATGCCAGTCTATAGTTCTGATCAGAGCTGTTCTCAAATAAACTTTGTCAATGAAGCTTGTTTAAAATCAAATCAAACAGTTAGATCCAATTTCTTATATTCTATGAAAAAAATGTATAAAGCAACAGATTCTACTACTTTTAATAAAGAAAGTTTAATTCCCAACACAATTTCTTGGACTAAAGATAGTATACTTAAAACAACTATTACTGACCAAAAAAAAGAATATAATCAAAATAAATATTTAGAACTAAAAGCTGATAAAGATCTTTCCCAATACTTTACTGACAGATCAAATTATTATAGCCGTGCAATAAATAAAGGTGATTATATATATGATAGCAATAAAGAAAATTTCTTGATACAGGCAAACTCTTTAATTCCTGGACAACCATATGAAATATCTGTAAATATTTTTAATGGAACAAAGCAAGATCCAGTTATTGCCTCTTCTATTATGTATTTTAAAACTGAGGAGCCTCCTATTAAAGGTTCTTGTTTTTTGATTCGAAACGAAACAGGAACTGAGTTTAAAACTGTGTATTCCATTAAATGTGAAAATTGGAAAAGTAATGTAAGTGCTTTTAATACTTTTAAAAATAAGATTTTAATATATATTCTTTATGTTATTGTTTTTTTTTAATTTTTGAAAATGTTTTAGCATACATTGTTGTACACAGTCACATCTGAAAACAATGAAGTTATTGTTCACTCTTATGTATTTACATTTGATTTTATTCTCTCTGTTGATTTTACTTTAAATGGAAAAAAAGGTGAACTTTTTAATTAATGTTCTAATTTAGGTAATGTAAATTTTATGCATGCATGCATATATATATATATATATATATATATATATATATATATATATATATATATATATATATATATATATATGTATTTTTATCTTAACTGTCACAAGGAGACCATCTTGTTTTAGTAGTAAAGTATTGTAAGCGTGGTCATTACAGAAAGTTAGAAACCTGTAGGTAAAGTGTCGCTGTTTCTTAACAGAAATAGAAGTGTAGTAACTTCATTTGGCTCTCCTGTAAAATTTGTCAAATGTGAGTTACGATAGTTGACCTCTGAGGTACAGATATAAATATATATATATATATATATATACATATATATATATACATATATATATATATATATATACATATATATATATACATATATATATATATATATATATATATATATATATATATAAATATATATATATATATATATATATATATATATATATATATATATATATATATACACACATATATATATATATATATATATACATATATATATATATATATATATATATATATATATATATATATATATGTATATATATATATATATATATATATATATATATATATATATATATATATATATATATATATATATATATATATATATATATATATATATATATATATATATATATATATATATATATATATGACATAAAAATCTTAACAGACATAAAAACTAAAAATTTTACTTGATTACCATCAAGTATTTGACTCCTAATAACTAATAATTTTACTTGATTGATGCAAAAGAGATGCAAAGAATGTTTGCGTTTGAAAGTAGAAGATTAGGAAAAAGTTATTCAGAGCAACAAGTAAAATTTTTAGGTTGCAAACCACAAAGGAAAAATCTATCTTAATAGAATTACTATAGAACTTGGAAAAAAATTTTGAAAATGATTTTTTTAAGCAAGACCACATGGTAGTGGAGGCTTACTAGGCATATGGGGGTGTTTTTTCCACAATGTTTTGGAATGTGTGAGGTGTATAACAGCTGGATTCATCAAAATTGTACCAGTTAAAATAAAATTAAAAGAAAAGTCTTATCAATATCAGTTCTTTGCTATTACCCCAGTCTTTACTAATCAAAATTTCTTGGGTGAAAATTGATGCTCAATTGGTAAACCATCAAATTCAACTACTTTTGAAAAGTATCAGTTAAGTGTCATAAGATACAATAAAGTTATATTGAACAAAATAATACAGCATAAAACTTGAGCACAATCCAAGAAAAATATAAAAAAAAAAATTGATTGTGGTGATGCAGGAAAGATGGCGATTGATGATCAATGTCTTGTCAATGGTCCATCATCAACTTGTCATTTGATTTACCAATTTTCTTGGTCCAAAAAGTTTTGTGTGCATGTTATAATAATCGATATTTGACTGAATTTTTTAATTTGACTAAAATGTTAAAAAATAAAAGAATTAAATGTTTTTTAAAAAAAAGCTCCAGTGAGCAACAGCAAAAATGAAAATGGCTTTCTAAATACCAAATTATTCATTATGATTTGTAAACACTTATACAGGATATTTCAAAATGTTTATCCATATTATCTTAATTTGCTTAAAAGTGTGGCCACTATGTAGATGCAAACATAGCAGAAAAAAAGAATTTTTCATCAAGGCTTAGCATTTTAGAATGATTGAAAGTAATGAATTTATTTTGCACATCTTTTATAATTATGCATAAAAATACCAGTGTGTATCATCAACTTCTGCAACTTTAAGAGATTTTTTTCTGCTGCCAATATTTTTATTTCTCAAAACACTGTGTTGGCATTGGAATAGTTGAGAACATTGTTTTTACAAAAGAAAGCATTAGATAGAATAAAATTGAAAGCATTAGATAAAATAAGAAAAGAAAGCATTAAATAGAATAAAATTTATTTTTAGTTGTGTTTCAAAAAAATACTTTACTTAAAATATGTTAAATATATGATGATGCAAAATTGTGAAAACTATTTGTTGGTGTTAATTAAAGCCAATAATAGATTTTTAACCTGAACTGCAAAGATCTTAAATCAATTACTTTTTAAATTGATTTAACCAACAACAGCCTTAAGGTCACCTTACCCGCATTTGTGTACTTTACTGCATATTTTTGATTTTTAGTTTTTTATGTTAATTTTATGTTAATTGTAGTTGTTAAAAATAATCTTAAAATCTTTACTAATTTATTTGTGTTCTTTATTCTATATATTTTTTTTTGTTGCAAGGTTTTCAGATATTTAAAATGTTTTCTTAAATTACATCTGTTTCCTTGCATAAAATTTTGCAACGTTCAAAATGTTTTCTTTAAATTAATTTTGCAATGTTTAAAATGTTTTCTTCAAAACAAATTAAAAAAAAATGATTATGAAGGTTTTCATTTGTTGTTTTATATAAAAATGTGTTACTTTCATTTAAGGAAAAAATAATAAAAAAGGAAAAAATAATAAAAAAATAATAAAAACTACAAACTATTTAATTATATAATTTAATGACTAAAATGCATGTTTAAAAGCTTTTATAAAAATTTTCATTTAAAAATGGAACCTTCCTACATACAAAATTTAGAACTTTTTTAAGTTTATTCTTATATTTTATATTTATGTGAATATTCTTTTGAATTAAATTCTTTTGATTAAATTCATAATTATCTGGATAGCGACCCTATGATGCAATTATTATTAGTTATACAGTTAATTCTTTTTTAATTAGTTGAACACTGGTTAACTTAAACATTTCTTATCTTAAACTGCCTCATTTGATACGATGATGATTTGATACGAATAATACAATGACAAAAATAAGACAGAAAAAAAAATACAATAATGAAAAAATAAAATTTTTTTATAAATACTTTAAATAAAAAAAGATATACAACAAATATATCACCATACAAAGATTTACAAAACAAAGTATTCACTACAAAATAAGAAGTGTGCATACAAAAATTTAAGGTCTAAAAAAGGAAAAAAAAACATTAATGCTAATGTTTTATGCATAAACATTTCCTCTGAACCATTTTCTTTGTTCCGTGGAGGTTGAAGTTGTCAGGAAATATGTTGTGATTATAATTTCACTGCAATAGTATAAATTATATTATTTAGCAAATTTAATTGTTACAATTGAAGATGAGGATGGAAGATGGATTTCATTGTGTCCTCTTTCTGTGACAGTTTTCAAGAACAGCAATGTTAGTTATTATAATATGTAAGTTTTTTTCATATTGTTATTATAATATATAAGTTTTGTTTATGTTAGTTATTATAATATATATTTATGTTTTTTTCATGTTAGTTATTATACTATGTATGTTTTTGTTAATGTTAGTTATTATAATATATATTTTTTCATGTTAGTTATTATACTATGTATGTTTTTGTTAATGTTAGTTATTATAATATATATTTTTTCATGTTAGTTATTATACTATGTATGTTTTTGTTAATGTTAGTTATTATACTATGTATGTTTTTGTTAATGTTATTATAATTTTCTGTTTCATGATATTTCTAAAAAATTTAGTTTCTCAATGTTAAACGAAATAGAAAGTAAAAAATTGGTAACTGATGCCAACTTGGATTTACAGAAAATTACTGTTCTCCTTCATAAATTTAATAGGTATGATGTATGTTAATTTATCAAAAATGCAACCAATATGAAAATATTATGTTTTTGCTTACATTTTTACATTACTTATTACATTGCTTACAAATTTTTTCTTACTCTTCTGCACTTTATACAATTTAATCTTTAATTGACAATGCTCAACTCTTTGCTTCTTTTTAATCAATTTCATCTTGTACTGAACTATTTTAGTTAAAATATGATAACCTAATACTTTAAAGAGCTTTCAAAACTCTTTAGAAAGAGCTTCCAAAGTAATACTAAAATGAAAAGAACTAAGCACTAAACTCTGATGCATACTGACTTATACTCACAAAACTTCCTTCATGTTTTACTTTGATTGCTGTTTTTCATACTATGAAAGGTAGTTTACCTTATTGCTATGTTAATTGTTACCTGGTATTCTTTAATACTAAGTAATTTTAAACACTACATATTACCTTAAATATTATTTTGTTGAGCTTTTTTAAAGAAAATAAATGTTGTCCACATATTTTTTTATTTTTAAAAAATTCATTCCTGAATTTGATTTAAATATTGTATTTGTACTATGAATGTTGCATTTGTAGTTCTTTTTCCTGCCCAAAAACCAAACTGCATGTTATTAATAAATAAACTGCTACTTATTATGTTGAAAATATTTTTTTTCTATAAGTTTATCTAGTTAAGCAACTTTATTCCTCAGTATAAGCCATATTATCTAAAGAGTAAAATGTGGTTCTATATGAACCATCTTCAACTATATTCACAAGAGTTCATGCCAAAAATTACATACAATATCCTAAGCATCAGCAAGTTCATTTTCAGATAGCATTTCAGATATTTTCAGATGTCCTACTTGCCATTTTTGCAATCTCTCCACTTTTTACTTGTACTAAGCCCTTATTGCCTGACCCAACTTTAAATCTCACAATTTTTTATACACTAAAACACTCACAAGCTAATTTACAAGTTGATTGGTTAGTGTTAAGATCAACCTCAGTTGCTGTAAAATACTTTCCACTTTTTAACAGTTTAGGTTTGACCAGTGACTTACCTGAGTCTAACAGCGTTTCATCAAGCTTGTCTCTTGTTGTTAATTTAACTTAACCTGTATGAAAATTCATTATTTTCATTTTTTGAAACTTGACATTATATGGTCTTGGAGAGAGTTTAGAGATGCCTCTTCAAATTTATAACTTGTTTTACAGTTAAAAAAACTAAGTATTTTTGCCTTCATTAAAATGACAAATCTATTATTATTGTGATTTTCATAAACTGAACAAAGCTATTTATTGTTCATTATTTTTAATACTGCATATCATATTCAATTATTAAATATTGTTTTAAAATAATCTAGAATTTTTGCAAATCATTCAAATATTGAGGAGTCATATAGAATTAAAGAAAAAGTTTGCAAGTTGCTTCCTAAATATATATACCAAGTATTATACTTTTTTTATTACTTAACTTTTATTAGATATCTTTAGTGTTTTTTATATGATATTTACAAGTCTAAATTAGAAAAAAAAAAAAATGTCTAAATTAAAAAAATAAAATGAATTGTATATAATAAAGTGTATAAAAAAGAAGTAATATATATATATATATATATATATATATATATATATATATATATATATATATATATATATATATATATATTTTTAAATATATACATATACAAATATTTATATATATATATATAAATAAATATATATATATATATATATATATATATATATATACATATATATATATATATATATATATATATATATATATAACATGTGATAACTAAAAATCTGGACAAAGTTTGAGTAAATATTAAAATATGAAGGAATAATTCAATATACTTGCAATCACTTCTATTTTGTTACAATTTAAATTCTTAAATGTATTATTAAAAAAAATTTAATTAGTAATAATTAAAAATGAAATAAAAGACTGGTAATGAAGACTTCCTTAGAAATCGGGTGTATGCATTTTTGGATTTGCATCCAGATAAGAATAGAAGCTTTATTATGAATTATTTTCGAATTGAGAATATACCAAAATCTTCTATTTATAATATACTTCAAAGAAAGGAGAGTAATATAGGACCAGAAAGAAAAGTCGAAAGTGGTCGCAAAGCAAAAAAGATGTCTGCAAAAGAGATGTCTGCAAAAGAGATGTCTGCAAAAGAGATAATGCGTCTTAAAAAATTGATAGATCAAAAAGAATGGTATTTCAAGCGTCTTGCAAAATGTTTCTATTTACCACAACTGTACCTATGCAACTTTTTTAACAAAAAAACTATTATTTGTTATCTTAAAAAACTAAAACACCTAAAAGAACAACGACTCAAAAAACAGCTGTTTGTTTAAAGTACTGTAGATTGGTTTCAATTTTTAGGAAAAAAGTAGTTATTAACACCAATATTTCCAGAAATGTTGGATTCTATTTTTCTGACATAAATACAGTATCAAATGATGTTAAAAAGAAAAGACAAATTTGAGTCAAAATTACTTGTTTGGGTTGCATCCTCAACGAAAGGAATCTCTCAGCAGTACATTGCTCCGTCAGGCAAAGCAGTCAATGATGATGTGTATACTTCAAAATGTCTTGTTAGATTAGAGAAATTCATTGAAAAACATCATAAAAATGACAATATTGTCTTTTGGTCTGATCTAGCTTTGTCACATTCACATAAAGTGCAAGGTTATCTAAAAGTTAAAAATATTGAATTTGTACAGAAAGAGCATAACCCTGCTAATGTGCTAGAATTACGTCTAATGTAACTTAAAGATATTAAACTCTTAAGTTCAGACTTAAAGGTCTGAACTTAAGAGATTAGTGTATAATAAAAACTGGCAAGCTGAAAATCTAGGTAAACCTAAAAAGCAAATTGAGTTTTTAATTAAGAAAATCAAGGTAGAATATGTACATCGGCTAGCTGCCACAAGAGTAGACACCGCTCGTTTTCCTGGCATGAAAAACTTATAAATTTTAAAAATTTTATTGTAAAGATATTTTTTGTTATTATACTTTTTAAATTATTAAAGTTGATCATTCTGTTAAAAAGTAATACAATTTCTAATTTTGTCTAGATTTTTAGTTATCACACACACACACACACACACACACACATATATATATATATATATATATATATATATATATATATATATATATATATATATATATATATATATATATATATATATATATATATATATATATATATATATATATATTTATATATATATATATATATATATATATATATATATATATATATATATATATATATGTTTATATATATATGTAATTTAAAAAATTTTACTTTGTCATAAAGACTCCTGTAAGAATGGCAATACGTGCTTTTAGTTTGATTCTTGAAAATCCTGCAGAGGTTGGTTATTATTTTTTTATGTTTATATTAAATTCCAATATCAAAAAAATAATATTATATATTAAACTTAATTTAATAATATTAATCAAAAAAAAAATAGTTTTAATTCTTACTAACAGTCTAGGTACTAAAGAACTTTTCTGCTAATGTGTAAGTTTTTTAATAGCTTTTAATATTTTTCTTACTTTTTTTTTTTTTTTTTATTATTATAAAGAAATTCTTCAAACAAATCAAATTAATCTTTTTTTTTTTTATAGAGAGTTAACTATCTAATACAAAAGAACACTAATATTGTTTTATAGAAAATAATCTTCTAAAATTTAAAGCTAATGTTTTTTAGAAAATAATCTTCTAAAATTTAAAGCTAATGTTTTATAGAAAATAATCTTAAAGATTTTATATATTTTTATAAAAGGCTTATATTTGTTTGGCAGTTTGTTTGCATAGTTTAGTTTAAAAAGCTGATTTATGAAAAGTAGTAAGAAATAAGTTTAAAGAAACATTTAAATTAAAATTAAATGCATAATTCTTTGTTAAATTAATGATATGAATATTTCAACAATTTTGAGCATCATTAGTTACACATGTAGATAAGTAATTACTAAAAGACACTAGAACGATTTGAAGCAACCTGTATTATGTAACAACCTTAGTGTTGTGTCACAACATAAGTGTTTAAATTAAGTTTTATAATAATATGATATTATTTATATTATTAAATTTCACGCTAATTGTGTTATACTTATTTTTTTTTGTTTTTGCTTATTTGCATGTTAGTACTTTTATTCCCTGTATTCTGTTTTTTCTGTATTTTGTGTTTGCATGCTTTTGTTTCTTGCTAGTATAAAGTTATTCATGGTCTAACTTTATTCACATCTTTTTTTTCAGCACTAAGTTATTTAGTAATTGCATTTATGCATTATCTTTTTTTAGATTGCTTTAAATTGATGGTTCTCAAGGATTTTTTTGGGAATAACTTCAAAATCAATTTTAATTTTTGTGAGGTGTTTGAAATATTTAATTATAAATGCTAGTATTTAAAAGAAATTATCATTCTTAATTGACACATTTAAAAAGTAGGGAGTTTCATTTTCTGCCATCTTTGATTTATTAATTAAAAGAATCAAGTGTTTTTAATTAAAATAAACACAGGTATATTTGTTTTCAACATTCTTTTTATTTATAAAAATTTATTAACAATTAAAGTCAAAAAACAGTTGTATGATTTTAATACTTTATTCACAAACAGTTATTACACAGTTATTCTTAAAAAACTGTTCTTGAGAACCATTAATTTAAAGATTTTTAATGACAATTTTTAATGTTATTTTATTAATTTGTTTAATGTGTTCACATTCTATCAATTGCAAAGGGTAAAAAGTTATAAGTTAAACAATTTTTTGTGTTTAATGTAATAATTATATGATTTAAAATGCAAGTGCATAATTATGCAACCATAGGTTATACAGTTTTTTGAGTTAATTGCAACTAAACTTATTTTGCAATTTACTATTTTAATTTGGTGTTCCAATTTTGACAACTCTTCCCTATTTATGTTTAGATGTATAAAATTGTTATTAAAATTTTATTAAAAACTTTATTAAATTTTAGTTATCAGCAAATTGTACATATTGGATGCTTCAATCACTAAATGAGATGATTCGCTTTAGACAATCAAAACAATTATTTCGAAGAGGAAAGTATCAGACATTTATTAATGATTCAAACAATATTGTTTCCAAACTACTGTATATTTCTAAATGGTGGGTTTTTTATTTAAAAGCGTTTTTTAAAGATGTTTAGTTCTACCTAATATAATTTTTCAATCAAAATTAATTATTGCTTCTCAAATATTGTCAATATATTACCACCAATTACTTAAGTGATGATGAGAGAGTTAAAGAGAAAGAAATGGTTGATTACTTAAAAAACTGTTTTGTATGAAAAAAATGTATGAGTCAAGGAAACATGAAGGCCATTGAGAATTCCATTAGATTGATGTTTGAAGAAAAAAAGTTAACGAATGAAAATTTTTTAAGCATAAAGAAAAAGGTATGGTAAAAAAGATGCAGAAATAAGACTTTGCTGAATGAAAAATTATGAGTTTGAATTTTGCTAGTATTTGTAGTGAAAAGAAAGAGATAATATTGGAAGCTAGAGCAGGTAGGAGTACATTTTTAATGCCTTTTCGTACCTCGTCAAAAAAAGATTTGGCATTATTAAAGGAAGTAGCCCAAATATAATACTATTGTGATGAAAATTATCAGCGATGACAACTAAGTTTTGTTTATTTCAAAATTTATCAACCACTACAAACCTTAATCTGTAAGAAAAAAATAGATTTGTTGTTTGTTGTCTTTTTCAAAACATGATGACTTTGATCTAGTTAGGAGAATTTGTTTTACTTTACTGATTTTCTAATAGTTGGAAGGTTCAGAGCAATAGTTGGAAGGTTCAGAGCAATTTAATCTGTAATAGAGTGTTTCTATAGTTCTATAGCTCCAATAAAAAATAAAAAAACAATGGATGTTAAAGTTATAAATTTAATTTAAATTTAAGGAAATTACCATGCTCCTCTAAACAAGCTCCAGCTTTGGAAAATGTACTTAAAAGATGTCAAAAGCATTGACTTTAAATTTAATTTGAAGCGGTGACTTAAAAATTGTCAAAAGCAGTGACTTATTGCATGATAAGCCTTAAATTTATGTACATTGATGAAATAAGCATTTTTTGAGGTTTTATGACTCTTACTTTACAATTTTCTTACCGACAGGAAACCGCTCAATCTTTTCTGTGATAGAGTGCCATAGTCCCACACAAAAGAAGCAAGGAAATTTCATTAAGCTATAAAATAAGCAATTTTGTAATTTGTATCTTTTTATCTAAGAAACTCCACTCTGTGAACCTGGATATCTTATTAGATTTGGTAAAATAAAGATCTAGATTATACTGTTGACATCTTTCTGATTAGAAAAGTATGGTTCCCTTTTTTCAATTGCATTTATGAGAATGTAGTGTAAACTTCATGGCTCTCTTTTATCCCTGTATCAACAGTATTATACAAATAATATATTTTCCTATAGTACATAAACATATATGGAAACTTTGTCAATTATATGTGTGAGCTACGTATATCATTTGCTAATGATATGTGTAGTTCATTTTTTAAAAATGAACTGTATATATCTAAATAGTTGAAAAATAAAGCACATCTAAGCAGGAAGCGGATATTCAACTTACCTTCACTTAGCACGTAAAATGTTCAAAAGTAAACCTTTTATGTTTTGTTTCTACAAAATAGTTTTTTCAATCTTGAACTATAAATTGTTTATACTCTTGGCATCTGCAAACAACTCCTTAATGCCATTTTAATTAAGTAAATGTTTTTCAAATAGGATTTATCACTCTTTTATTTGCCAATAACATTAACTGAGATGTTGGTCCAATTTACTTGTACTTTTAAACTTGGTCAGTTTGTGAGGGTTTTATAAAATTTTTAGTTGTAGAATAAAAAAACAGTTTTAGAAAGTTTCTGCAAATTTCTTGATAATTTTAGCAGTTTTTAGGCTTTTCTTGATAATTCTAGCTTTTCTTGCTTATTTTCTTAATAATTTCATAGCTTTTCTTGATAATTCTAGCAGTTTTAGAACTTTCCTAAAAGAATTTTCTTGAAAATGCACAAATATTAATATATCGTTGTCCCAAGATAAAGTTATTTTAAAGATATTTTCTATTTTTTTTTTTGTCAAAGAAAAACTAACTTTTAAATAAATAAATAATTTTCAATAAAATTTAAGAGAGCCAGATTAAAAAAATCCTTTTAAATAGTTCTATCTTACACATACAGTATTAAGGTAATGAGATCAAATCCATGTGTGAGAGATAAAATAGGAGATTTTGTTTTATAAAAATAGGATTCTAAAAAAAGATTGCATCTTTGCATTTTTGCATTGATAAAAGATGTTTGTTCTCAGGAGAAATTGTGAAAAAGGTAAAAGAAATGATTGGAAATAACAACAGTAAAATAAAAAAGTTATATATATTAGTTCTATAATATATAACGTTGCTTATCTTATATATTATAGAGGTAGAATTGAACCTCAAACTTGGTTCTGAGCCAGAATTCTAACCACTATTGCCATGGCTATTATTAGTTTAAATTATAGATCACTTCTTGTGGGCATAAGTTTTTCAAACACCATTCTATGATGTTTATTTTGTTAAAACAAATTTGGATGTATTCAACCAAATTTTGGTAAAACAAATTATAATTATCATTGTAGTGCATCACAATTTAGCTTTAATAGATTAAATTTAATAAAGCTTTATCAATTATCTTATTGTATTAATTTTATTAAATTTATGTAAATCAAACTGAGTTTTTCTTATATCATTTTATTCTATATTTTTCTTCTTATTGTTTTGTTTCAATTACTTTTTTTTCAGCAAATCTATTGATGAGTTTAAGTTAATCTATCAATATCAAAGAATATTTATGAAGGTATTTTTTTAATTATGTATGTTTATATATTTATATATGTTTTTATTTTTTATTTATTTTTAACAGTTATTATTTAGTTTGTGATGCAGGAGTATTTTTTGAATGAAACAATAACAGTTCAGTCTGATACAGCACTAAGTGTGTTTGGCCATAAAGGTTTTCGAAAAAATTGGATCGTTCAACCTGACTTGATGATTGATATTAAAAATATTGGTTATATGTATTTGACAATTACATTGTTTAACAAAAGTTTTTGTTGGCTTGATCAGGTGATTAGTAGTTTTTTTTCCTATTATTACCAACATAACAAGTTTATCTACTCTATTAATATTAACATAACCAGTTTATCTACTCTATTATTAATAACATAACCAGTTTACCTATTCTAGTTGTCTCATGCTTTATATTCTTATTTAAAATACTCATACTTTTAACACACTTGTGTAACAATTTTTTTTTAAATTTCTTTAGCTATAGACTGAAAAACTCTTACAAATGCATTAATATATTTTTAACTATCATCTTTAGAAATATTTATCATCTGTGATTTTTGTAAGAATCAAGTTTACTGCAAAGTTTAAAAAGTCTTAAATAGATTCAGATTTTAGTATTGAAATTGAAATTTTTCTTATTAAAAAAAGAATTATAATAATCAAAGCATTTGAGTTATATAATTAGAACTATACAAAGTAAATGTTAAAATCATAAAATATATTAAATATATCATAATCATAAAAAAAATAATTTCCCCTAAATTTTTCTCCCTGGGTTTTGGTTTAGACAGTATGTATTTGTCAAAACCTAAATAAAATTCAGCAAAGAATAACAAAATCAATCACAGAAATCAAACATAAGCTTGAGGAGAGGCTCGGTATCCTTGGACTTAAAACTCTTAAAGAAAGAAGAAATCAACATGAGTTGATTCAGCAATTTAAAATTGTTCACAGTATCGAAAAAATAGAATTTGTCATACCACAAGTGTATGTACCATCAATATTGAATTACTGCCTACAAGGGCACAATCAACAGTTAGCTTAGCAAACAATCAAAAGTTGCAAAGAGAGGAAGTTAACCGCGTGGTAAATGCATATGAATCCATCAAATGCAGCCTATGCAGTCTTGGTAAATGCCTTCAAAGATCACATTTGTTCACAAAGAACAAATAATGGACACAGCACATGTCTTTAAGCTGTTAGCATAGTACCCAGTGAACATGTCCTATTGGGGCCCTTATGGGTTTGCCCAAGCGGGCCCTATGTTAGCCTACATGGGGTCCATTTCAGGCTCATATATGTAGTTAAAAAAACGTTACATTCCATTTTACTTTCTAAATTTAAAGTCATCTGCTTGTGCGATAGTGAGGCATTATTAATTGTGGAAAATCAGTAAAAGTCGACTTAGCCGCATGTTTATTTAAAGATTTGGTCCATAAATAACAAATAATCTTTTTCAAAAAATTTTCTTTTTATTTAACGTCAAATTATTTTAAAAACTTCGTAGTAGTGCTATTAATGTCATGTATTAGTGGTAGTAAGAGAGTTTTAAATTGTATTTGAAAACTATTTCTGTAAACATTAATGAGAACTTAAACAAAAAAGTTACAAAGTCAGTTTTAAAAGACTGGAAAATTTTTTTTTTTATGTATAAAAAGGTTTTTAAAAGTGTTTACGCTATTTGAGTTTTTATAAACCCACAAGCAAAAATGTAAACAAAATGACAGGTCTTGAAGATGATTATATGAAATTTATGAATTAGTTAAACTTTAGGTTTAAATTTACTTAATTAAATTTGACTACTACTCTTACTATTTTAACTACTTAAAACTACTGTTAACCTTTTTCTTCCTATATTTGATATTCTGTTTTACTTCTATAAAGCTAGACTCAAGTCATATATTTATGACTACATATTAAATTATATGTATCTAACTTATAAATAAAAAATTATTCAAAATATTATAAACAATTTAAATAAATAAAAAAGTGGGACCCATGTGGGTACCACTTTTTTATTTATTTAACCACATATGCAGCCCATATGCAGCCCATATGGGCTACCTACTTGGGCCCCAATTCATGCCCAGTGACAATTTTCCTTGGGCAGGATGTTGACACCCCATTTGAGCCCCATTAAGCTGCCCACTTGGGCACAACATGGGGCCCAAAATGACGCTGGCTGGGTAGTGCCTAGTGTTGCACTAATTCAATAGAAATTAATAAATTTTTTTTTTGTATTAAATATTTGATATAAATTCAAATTCAATTCATTCAATTTAATCTCAACTTGTCAATTATCTTTTGTAATTAGAGTAGTTTATGTTAAGATTAAATGTTTGGAGTTTTACACATTGCAATCAGCACTAATTAGAAAAAGTTAGTTACATTTTAATGATTATTTATTGTATTTATTTATATCTTAAATGCTTAAATTATGTCATTCATGTTTTTTAGAGTTCTGTTTACATGGTAGATGTTAACATATTAAATGATGACAGTCATCATTCAACAATGCTATCAAAACAACAAAACAGCTCAGAACATTTTTTTGATTTATCATTTAATATAACCCATGTGGAAACCACCTCTTATACTTTGGAATGGGGAAAAATTAATTTTCATGAGTTTATATTAAGTGATGAGGATGTTGAGAAATTTCATTTTATCTTTGAAATAAAGGAACAAAGTGTTGACTACCACAATTTTTATATTCGATTTGTAGTAAGGTAAATAAGTAATTTGTTTTGTGACATTTTTTTTGGTACATTTTATGTTATATTGTTAATGCATAAGATACCAGATAAAGTTATTTAAACATCAAATGTTTTATTAGATACAATTCAAATAAAAAGAATTTAACTTGGATATTTCAAGAAGAGTTAAGAAATCACAAATTTATATCTAGCTTTTCACCAAAAGATATTGGCATGAAATTATTATTTTTTATTACTATTATTACTATTATCATTATTATTATTGTTATTATTGTTATTATTGTTATTATTATTATTATTAATATTATTATTACTATTATTATTTTACTATTGTTGTTGTTGCTGTTGTTGTTGTTGTTGTTGTTGTTGTTGTTGTTGTTGTTGTTTTTGTTGTTGTTGTTGTTGTTGTTGTTGTTGTTGTAGAGTTATTATTATTATTATTATTATTATTATAATTGTAGTACTAAATGTTTAAATATTTATAACTTTAAATAGTAAATAAATAAGTAATATTATTTTAAAGAACTAAAACATTTAAAATATTATTTGCAGATGCATAATTTTTTTTATAAACATAAAATAAGTAAATTTTTAATAAAAAATTAGAATTTGCCTCATCCTTCAATGCCACATTTGAAATTGTGCCAACAAATCAACGAATTATTCAAAAATACAAAGTTTTTAGCGTAAGTGCTAAATTTTTTTTAAATTTGTTTTTCAAAGGTTTATGGAAATATTAAAATATAAATTATAATAGCTATGCTTTTCTATTTAAATCAAAATTTTGAATAAAAGTAAAATAAACACTTTTATGCAACATGTTGTTACCATGGTTATATACTTGTTATAATATTGAGTTATAATATTAAGTTATAATGAATAAGAAAAAAGTAATTTATTAAGCGTACTTTTATATATTAAGGGATGTTTAATTTTTTTTTGTTTTTTTAAATAAAAGTTTTGGTTTTTAAATGGCGCTAAATCAATCGTTAATTTAGTTTAAAGAAAATCCATGGATAAGTTACATGATATCTATGAAGAGTTCATTTTGCAAGCATTGGGATCCTTTTAAAAATTTTGTTCAATCGAAACAGTGTTATTTAGCAGATACATTGATTTCTTCAGAACTTGTGTGTCGGTAAAATTTAATTTTTTTTATTGTTAGAACAACACTTGGTGTTTTAAATATAAAAATGTTGAATAGGCAAAATGAAAATAAAAAAGATTCAATGAGCAAAATCAAAATAAAAAAGGTTTAATTTGGCAAAATGAAAAATACTCATTTTTTTTGAATAGTTGGCAAGTTAAAAATAAGTTCTATTGATAATTCTTAAACAACGTAGTTTCTTTTTATCATGAACTACAGCACTACACAACTGCATCACTACCATGCAGTGGTAGTAGAGCACTTGCTTTGTACGCAATTAGTACTGAGTTTGATCTTTATCATGTCCATGATAGTACCTTACTCTAATTCTAATAACTATAAGATCAAAATTTTTTTTTAAAGCCAGATTTTTTAAAGTTATTTTTCTTTTTCTTAAGAAAAGGTAAAAAAGAAATACAATAAAATAGTGATGATCAAATTTTTTAATAAAAAGAATTTGTATCAATAATAAGAAAAACCATTCAAAAAATATTAAAATTTTTTTTTTTTAATAATTTAAAAATATCAAAAGGATTATGTTATAGCATTATGATATTTTTTGAATTAAATATTTTTGTTATGACATGTATTTTTTTAGGGTATTTGTTTTGTTATTAAATTAAAATATATTGTGATATTGTATTTAAGCACACATGGTGAAAGTTTTTTGTTCTGAACACCATTAGCAAATGCAAAAAATCTTTTTTTAGATTCAATAGAAGCATCTAACTACATTACATTTCTACCTAATCTAACAAAAAAACTACATTTTATTAAGATTTCATTTTATTAATGATGTACTGATAGCACATTTTTGGCCAATGTCTATGGATGGGAAGAGGCCTATACCTATGCCGATTCCAATGAATTAACTAATTATTAAAATTTTGAAAAAATAAAACCATACAATTTTAAATCGTGTAATCTTTTTCATTGAAGCAGTTAAACAAATACTTGGACTCAAATCAGAGCAAATCCATTATTTTAAAAGATATTATAAATATACATTTTTAAGTTTTTTTTACTATGAAAAGAAAATTTTCAAAAAAAAATAATATAATTTTAGATGAATGCTTTTTATTTTAATTTTAAAAAGAAAATGGTACTATCATAAGCAGTTTAATTAAAATTCTTTATATATTTATTAGTATATATTATTTAGATATCTAAACAACATCATATCGCCGCTGCAAAGCAAAATTATCTTAAGTTTTTGGCAAAACTTTTTAGGTTTAAAATAATCCTTAGATGCACAAAAGTCTCACAAATTATGGAACCAAAATTGATTCAATTTTTGCAATTATGTGTAAAATTCAGATATCTTATATTTAGAAAATAATAATTAAGAGACATCGTTGCTGCAAAACAAGTCCTTAAGTCCATTTTTTGTCAAAAACAAATAACTGAAAACAATTAGATTTAATCTAAAAAATCAAATGCAGTTGTTAAATTTAAAACTTTGTCTTTTTCTCAGAACAGCCAAAACGGACTTGAGATGATGTTGTTTTGCAGCGGTTTTAGTTTGTAGAATTTTGTCATATTAACAAACGTAATGACCTAATCTAACTTTAAAGATAGTAAAAAAAATAGATAAGTTAACATTGAAATACCCATCAGATTTAATAGCTTCAAATACGAGAAGTCACAATATGAGGTTTCATAGACAATTAACTAAAAATCCAAAGAGGTACTATTTCTTAACAAACAGTGTTATTAACGGCTTGAATAACTTAGATCAAAAAATTGTAGATTCTAAAACACTTAAACAATTTAAATCAAAGTTGGACTTATTTTTAACATAAATCGGCTGTTAAAACCTAGATCAACTAGGCTCTGTACATTGTACATGTACACAGTTATTAAATAAATAAATAAATATTTTATATAATTTTGTAATTATCTCAAGACCATTTGACATGTTGCTTCTCAAAAACTTTAATTTTTTTTGTTTTTTATTTGTTATATTATGAAAAATAATAGCATTTTTAATAAGAATTATAAAAACAATTTAATTTAATTAAGAAGACCAAACACAGTGAAGAATTAAAAACTTAAAATGCCTTTTTATAAGAAAAGCAAAAATGGACTTAGGTTAGTTATGCAGCAACAATATGTTATTTAGATATCTAATTTATTTTTAATTTATTAAATTGTTTTTAGAATAATTTTATTTTTATGATGTTTAATCCCCACCACATCCCTGGTAGTACCACGCTCAACTTGTTTCTCCGCACAGCAGCCTTGTTTGTCAAGGTTTGTGTTTTGGAGTTATAAAGTTTAGAGAGGGTTGCAACTACAACTAAAGTAGCCTTGATTGGAGTGGCCTTTATGGCCTTGAAAAAGTGAATTTAAAAAAAAATAAAAAAATACATAGAAATGTAATAGGCTATACTTGAACACATATAGATAACAATGCTTAAATAGGTTATTTTTAAGTATAACAATAAAACTACACAAAGTAAAATTATTCTAAAAAAAAACAATTTGGTAATAAAAGTATAAGTACATTCAACTGTTAAATTAAAGCTTATAAACATCATCTTAAGAATAAACAAATTTGCCTGTAAACAAAGTCAAAATAAACAATTTCTCAAAAAAATTCTAAGTAATGCATATGGTTTAGTCAATTTACTATTTCGTTATTTTTATAGATGATTTGATGGAAGATTTATTAATTATAATCATAATTATTATCATAATCCAAGACAAATATAATTATTAATTATAATCATAATTATTAATCATAATCCAAGACAAATATAATTATTAATTATAATCATAATTATTATCATAATCCAAGACAAATATAATTATTAATTATAATCATAATTATTAATCATAATCCAAGACAAATATAATTATTAATTATAATCATAATTATTATCATAATCCAAGACAAATATAATTATTAATTATAATCATAATTATTAATCATAATCCAAGACAAATATAATTATTAATTATAATCATAATTATTATCATAATCCAAGACAAATATAATTATTAATTATAATCATAATTATTAATCATAATCCAAGACAAATATAATTATTAATTATAATCATAATTATTATCATAATCCAAGACAAATATAATTATTAATTATAATCATAATTATTAATCATAATCCAAGACAAATATAATTATTAATTATAATCATAATTATTATCATAATCCAAGACAAATATAATTATTAATTATAATCATAATTATTAATCATAATCCAAGACAAATATAATTATTAATTATAATCATAATTATTATCATAATCCAAGACAAATATAATTATTAATTATAATCATAATTATTAATCATAATCCAAGACAAATATAATTATTAATTATAATCATAATTATTATCATAATCCAAGACAAATATAATTATTAATTATAATCATAATTATTAATCATAATCCAAGACAAATATAATTATTAATTATAATCATAATTATTATCATAATCCAAGACAAATATAATTATTAATTATAATCATAATTATTAATCATAATCCAAGACAAATATAATTATTAATTATAATCATAATTATTATCATAATCCAAGACAAATATAATTATTAATTATAATCATAATTATTAATCATAATCCAAGACAAATATAATTATTAATTATAATCATAATTATTATCATAATCCAAGACAAATATAATTATTAATTATAATCATAATTATTAATCATAATCCAAGACAAATATAATTATTAATTATAATCATAATTATTATCATAATCCAAGACAAATATAATTATTAATTATAATCATAATTATTATCATAATCCAAGACAAATATAATTATTAATTATAATCATAATTATTAATCATAATCCAAGACAAATATAATTATTAATTATAATCATAATTATTATCATAATCCAAGACAAATATAATTATTAATTATAATCATAATTATTAATCATAATCCAAGACAAATATAATTATTAATTATAATCATAATTATTATCATAATCCAAGACAAATATAATTATTAATTATAATCATAATTATTAATCATAATCCAAGACAAATATAATTATTAATTATAATCATAATTATTATCATAATCCAAGACAAATATAATTATTAATTATAATCATAATTATTAATCATAATCCAAGACAAATATAATTATTAATTATAATCATAATTATTATCATAATCCAAGACAAATATAATTATTAATTATAATCATAATTATTAATCATAATCCAAGACAAATATAATTATTAATTATAATCATAATTATTATCATAATCTAAGATAAAAATAATAAAATGCCATTGATTGGAATATCAGTAAATTAATAAAAAAAGATTGATACCAATACCAATTCCAATTGTGAAAAAAGTGGCTGATTAAGCTGATACTGATTAATTTGTACATCACTACTGTAAGCCTTAATTACTTTTCTAATCAAAAGTATTAGATATACAAACTTTAGCAATAAATTTTTTAAAGTTAAATGCTGAAAGTAGTACAAAAAACGTTCTTATTTAAATTGTTTTTACTAAGTTTGATGTTTATTGGTATAGCTGGCATCTACTAAAATAGAGAAAGTCTGACTTTATGGAGGTAGTTCACCATTTTACTTTTACCAATAAAATTGAATTTTTGCAGATGTATTTAAATTGTGCACTTTAAAAAAAAGATGTTTTATAAAAAAGATGTTTTAGGATATTTTAAATTTTTTTTTGTATTAGTAACAAATTAAATTCAAAACAATAAAAGCAGCTTAGTACTTAGTCTCTCAAAAACAACATTTGTAGTAATATGTTTTATTAATCTTGTTTTAAAATTTTAATATTCCTAAACCAACAAGATTTACAGTATTGGCCATTAATAACAATCCATCATTTTATTTTAGTATGAATATAAGTTTAAAATTAAATATTTTGAAAACTAAAAGTAATTTTTTCCTGTGTTTTTTTAATTGAAATAAATCAAATAATCACAATATAAATTTATTAGAAAATGAAAAAATTAAAAAAAATTAAAAGCCAAAATAATAAAATTAGAACAAGTGTTTGTTTGAATAAAAAAAAATTTGGCCAAAATAAACAAACCACAAAAACAAAATGAACAAAGCCTAATAAAAAAACTTACAAAAACTTACAAAGATATTAAAAAAATATTAAAAAACATTTTTTTATTATCTTTGCTATATGTCCAGCAACATGAACACTTCCCTAATTACTAATGTAAGTAACATAATTTTTCTAGTAAATTGATCAAAAATTTTGAATGTTGAATATATCAATAAAACATAAAAGAATTAATATTTTTTTGACAATCCTTTTGCTTTTAAGCATTCAATGATATGTTTTGGCATAGAGTTCACTAAGTTCTGAGTAATCTATTTTCACTATTCAGTATTTTTGTGACTAATTCTTTCAGCTGGTCAAGATCTTTTATTTCAATTTTACCAAGATTGTGGTTTACCAAGACCACAAAATCTCTATGCAATTAAGATCTGGACTATTGGCAGGCCAATACATGGTTTTAATTTTGTTATCTTCAACCGATTGGTTGCAAATCTTAGCAGTATGGAGCATTGCCTTGTTGGAAGATTCCTATGTCTTTTAGGAAAATGTCAATAGAAGGCATTACATAATTATCCAATAGGTCTAAATATCTTTGAGAATTGGTCCTTCCATTAAATATTTTGAAACAACCCACACCTTCATAGTTCATGCAGGCCCAAATGCCTATATATTACCACTATCATGTTTTTCTCTATAAGTAGAACAATTTGGGTCAATGTTTTCATGTAGGTTTCTTCCCAGCATTACTTGGCTTTTTCTTAAATCAACCTCAACGTTTATTTCATCTCTAAAAAGAACATTGTGCCACATGCTCATACAACAAATTTTATAAGCTACACAATATTTTTTTCTTGTTTTCTGATGTTTTATCAATAGACGCGGGTTATTGCAGGCAGAACGTGTAGTGTTTTTGTAATACTCTTCTCTTTTAATTGTTTGAGCACTAGCAACAACACCAGAAACTATTTTTCCTTTTGAACACTAGCAACAACACCAGAAACTATTTTTCTGTTTGGACTGAAATCAATAGATGATAAACTTCTATTTTTTTTCACTATGCAAATAAGTGAATGTTCATTTCTCTTATTTGAAATGCTGAGTCTACCAGGAAATGAAAGATTTTGAATTGTATTGTATCTTTAATATCTGCTGATTATTCTGCTAAAAGTTGCAAGTGTTGTGTTAAAATGATTTTCAGTTTTTCTCATTAAGATGTTTTCTTCATTCATAACTACTATTTTACATTTTGTTATATTATTATACTTTTTCCAGTCAATTTGGTTGTTTTATTACTGAAATATTGTAGTTAATTAGATACTCATTTTTTTCTATTTCATTTTACCCAGGTTTTTCAAATATTTATACCAATTTAAATAAAAATTCTTAAATAATTATAAGTAGTTCACAAATAAGTGCAAAGCTTTAATCAACAAGTGAAATTTTGAAAGAAGTTTGAAATAATAGAGCAGGTTGTTAAATTTGGCCATAATAATTTTTATAGATTATGAGATATATGTCAAAAAAAAGCAATATAATTAACACATCAAATAATATTTTTATGAATATCTATATTTATTTAAAAGAAAATAGAATGCTCATCAATATACATTTTTTATATTTAAGAAGAGTCAAACAATCATTGATTTAATATCAATCAAATTTCAATGATATCAAAGAAAACCTGTTGGGTTGTTATTAATGGCCAATACTGTAAATATAACTTTTGTTATGAATATATTTTAATCTATTTTTTGGAATAAGTAATTATTTTTGGTTATAACTTTCTAAAATTAATTTGAATAATAATTCTTAGGTGTAAAGGAAATGGCTTGGTGACAGGATATGTGAAAACACTTGACCAACAACATTTCATTATGATACCAGTACACAGGTTTGATGTTATTGTTTTTTGTTTTAATAAAAGATAGAAATAAATAATATTTCACACACACAAACACACACACACATATATATGTAATTTTCAAGTTTAAAATTTCTTTTTTAAACATCTTCACTTCCAACAAAGCTACAAGCAACCACTATTAGACTTGGAAGTTACTGGAAAAAAAAAATATAATTTATAGAATAAGGTAACAATTGACAGATGACTTAAAATATTCCAAATTATATGAATAAGGAAAACAAAGTGAATTCCAAAGAACTGATGTTTGAGGAAAAAAACTAGATAAATAAGAATTTTCGAAGCGCTTTGGAAAAGTCGCAATAAAAGGATGAGACTTAATTGAATGACGAGAAACATGAGCATGAATTTTAGTAGATAGCACTAGAGGTGCTAGCTTTTAAAAGCTGTGTCCATTATAGTATTTATAGAAAAAAGAAAGAGAAGCAACATTACAATGATGTGACAATGGTTGAAGATTGGCTGCAAGGGCAGGTCCAACTATGCTTACAATGCGTTTTTGCACCTTATCTAAAAGAGAAAGGGCATTATTCGATGATCCGCTCCTGATATGTCAACAGTATTCCATACAAGAAAAAATTTGTAATTTATAGAGATAATGAATAGAATCCAGGGTAAAAAAGTGGCAAGCATGATAAAGTGATTTATCTTAGCAGATGCTAATTTTGCAATGGGTTTAATCTATGGTTTCCAAGAAAGATTAAAAGTAAGAGTTATTCCTATAAGATAAATGGTAAATGACTCAATGAGTCATCTACCATCACAAATATATGAAGATCTAGATTATTGCAATTAGCTAAAAAAGTTTTTAATCCAAATTAAAGTTCACCAGCCACTGAGAACTAAATGCTGTAACAGAAATGAGATTCTTTTTAAGTTCCAAGGCCCCCTCCAAGCAATTAGAGATTGTTGGAAGCAAGAATAAATAACAGTATCATCAGCGAACAATTCCACCATAGATGTGAAAACATCTGGAATATAGCTAACGTAAATTAAAAAGAGTATACGGCCAATGATAGAACCTGGAGGAATCTCTAAAGTTAAAGAAAGTATAGAAAAGTGCTGTCCATTGAGGACAACTTTTATACTATGATTGGTAAGAAAGGATTCAATAATGTTAAAGATTTTACCTGATATACCATAAGAAGAGAGCTTGTAAAGAAGACCAAAGGCTTTAAAAATCCATATTGATGATCAGAAAGCAAGTTGTTAGATTCAAGACGAGACTAAGTGTTAGTTAATTATAGACCCAAAAACTTTGCTTATGATAGGAAGAAGGCTAATGTTATGGTAGTTAGACAAGTCAGATTGTTTTCTATAGTTTTTAAAAATAGGAATGCTTTTTTCAGCAATCTGGAAAACAAGACTCTAATAAGCACTTGTTAAATAGTATTGAAAGTATAGATGACATCTCCACAGAACACTTCTGCAAGACTATAACAGAGATATTGTCATGACCACAAGGTGCACAAGAGTATATTCAGGATATCACTTTAAATACAGAAGCTAGAGTGATATGAACATCAAGCAATCGATTAACCTGTTATATTGGCTATATCAGGTAGAACTTGACTAGTGGAATCAAGAGAATTTTTAGCAAACAATTCAGCTTTTTTTTTAGGTGAGATGACAAAATCTGAACCATACAAGAGAGATAGCTATATAAGAGAATAACAGATTTGCCCTTATTATAAATACTATTAAAGATTCTTCAGAAGTCACAAGAGCCTAATTTTTGTGACCTAAGAATAGTTCGCTTTGGCGTTAGACAAAACTTTATTACAATGGTTTCTAGCAATAGTGAAGAGACACCTGTTTTCTGAAGAATTGCTTTGTTGATAAATATAAACATAATGGTTACAATTGGAAAATGCAGTAGCACAATGAGAGGAAAACCATGGAAAAAAGTGAGGCTTGACTTGGATTCATCAATAGGGAATAAATGATTTCATGCTAGCTTGAGTCCAAAAAGTTACATAAAAAGCGCATTAGTCAGCAGGAAGACAAGAGACTTCTATCCCATGGCCATCATGAATCACAGAAAGAGTCCCAGTCAGTTTTAAGGTAGTTGTAAGAGGTGCTATAATAAGGGGATTCTGGAGATGAAGAAAAATTAGATAATAGGTTTAGAGAGATCAAACTGTGATTAGAAGCACCTAAAAATTAATGTGGAGAAACTAAGCACTGACAAGCATTAGAAACAAGACATAAGTCGGGTAAAGAAGGTTAATAATTCAGATTGTCTTGAAAGCGAGATGGAAATTGACTATTTGTGTTAGAGATTGAGAAAGGCAAAAGTTGTGGGTCTTTTGACACCAGAGCCAAGTCATTCAGTGTTATGAGCATTAAAGTCACCAACAACAATGATGTTGGCAGAAGGATAAAAAAAAGGGCTAGGTCAATTTAATCAGAAATAACATCAAAAAAGTGCAGTCTTTAGATGAAGGTGAGCAATATAAAACAAACAGAAAGGAGAGTGAAGTGGTGTTAAATGAAGTCTTATAAGAGAAGAGTCTGAAAATTCAAACCTAGTTTCCTGAAAAATGGGTGAATTTTTATAAATGTAAATGTCCAGGCCTAGCATGTGACTGTTGGAATCTTAAGGAATTAGGGAGTCTTAATTAAATTTTTTTTTATTTTTTTTTTTAATTATCTTCACTTCCAACAAGGCTGCAAGCAACCTCTAGTTAGTGTTGGAAGATACTGGAAGAGAAAAGATGAAGATTGTAGAGCAACATAACGATTGATAAACGACTTAAAAGATTGCAAATTGTATGAATCAGGAAAGCAAGATGAAGGAAGCGAATTCCAAAGAACTGATGTTTGAGGAAAAAAACTAGACGAATAAGAGTTTTTGGAGCACTTAGGAGCAGTAACAGAAAAAGGATGAGACTTAATTGAACACGAGAATGAATTTTAGTAGATGGCACAAGAGATGCTAGCTCTTTCGAGCAGTGCCCATTATAGTATTTGTAGAAAAGAGAAAGAGAAGCAACATTACGACGATGTGACAGAGGTTGAAGGTTGGCTGCAAGAGCAGGTCCAACTATGTTTACAATGCAATAAATTAGTCCTAACAAAAAGGAAGATAACCATCAACAAAAGATCACAAGATAAGGCAGCTGAGCTCAAATTAGTCTCACATAGAGAGAGTAGGTTTGGTGAACTTTGCAAGCAATAAGACGCAAAGAATTCTGGTATTTTTTAACTCGTCAAGTTTGGCCTCAATCAAATTTGGTTTTTTAGTTGGACAACCATCCATTAAATTTGCTTCAAACAACCTCCAGACCGATCTTTTAGAGATGTTGATTTGTTTTTATTTGTAGTTTGGTGAGGTACAATGTTTTGGATTTTTAGGCAGCTTCTGATTTTACGGTCACAACATGAGGTCAATCTTGTAGAGGCACATTTGTATTAATTTTTTTTTGATTTGGTTTTAACTACTGACTTTAATATATATGTATATATATATATATCTATATCTATATCTATATCTATATCTATATCTATATATCTATCTATCTATCTATCTATCTATATATATATATATATATATATATATATATATATATATATATATATATATATATATATATATATATATATATATATATATATATATATATATATATATATATATATATATATATATATATATATATATATATATATATAGCAAGATGTATTATGGTTTGTTTTTTTTAAAAAAAAAAGTGAAAGTTAATATAAAAGACTGGAAAAAGTTTAAAAGCCTAAAATTTTTTTTTTAATTGATAGATTGCTTGCCTAAACCCATTCTCTCAGCACTCAAAGCACTCAAACTGGCCCATTTTTATTTTATACTACTTTTCTGGTGCTCAACAAATATTTATATAACTTTTTTTAAAGTCTTACTAATTTATATAGAGTATATTTATATGCATAAACATCTAGTTAGGAGGCACTTGGGTTTGTATTTGGAGGTAGTTTTGTCTTAATGTTACAGAATATTTTTTAAATTTGAAGCTGATGTGAATATAACTTTTATGCTTTGTTTCCTAAGTTATTTTCTAAGTTTAAGATCAATGTTATCAATAGTATTAATGGTAACTAATTGGTATCAATGGTAGCTTTATAAATGATTGGTTGCCCAATGATTGATTTGTGGTTTGAATTTTTGAAATTGTTTTTACATAGTCCTTGTCAATATTAGACTTTACTGTGCCCATTTTCAACAATTAAATGTTGAGACATTTTCTTGATGGAGGTGTTTTCTTTTTGACAGTTATATAATTAGACTTTTTAATTATGGTAAAAGTTTAATTGTTAAACTGTTAAAAATTTATTTAACTATTAAAAATTTATAAATTGGTATAATTTTTACAGGTTTGCTTCTTGGGCAAGTCAGCATATGCCTAAACCAAATCTCTCAGTTGATTGTTAAAAAACTTTGGTTAAAAAAAGCTTATTTGTTTGATAACGCTCCCCCAAAAAAATATTCACCTGGACTGCCTTGGGAAATAGTTAAACACTTTTTGCACAACAAAAAACTCTTTGAATATGCCAGTGATAATATTAGGATTGATGTTTGTAATTGCTTCTTTTGGATGTATTTGAAATTCATAAGCTCCATGCAAACATGCATGCTCCATGTTTGCAGTATTATTACCTTATAAATTAAACTTTTAAATTCAACTATGTATTTTATGGCAAGATTATGTTAATTAATATAATTATGATTAGAAGATTATGTTAATTAATAGGATGTTTAGAAACATTTGTTGTTGCTTTATTGAATCAAAATAAACGTGACAATTATCTACATATCTTTTGTAAGTTTTTGCTTCAAATATGTGAATAGTAGCTATACTACAGGCTTTTCTTTCTGTATTTTGTAGAAACGCTTCTGTCATAACAAACCTATAGGACCTGATTTAGGTACTATTTGGATTTTGCTAAGTTAATGGGTATGGATAGATATAGATTAATTATGTCAATTGAAACTTGAATTTTATTGGGAACATTATTTCTATTGCCTGGCTTTGAATTAATAAGGCTATTTTTATTTAGTGTTTGCTAAATAATTTTAACAAGATAATTGGATGTTCCAATATATTTAATTTATCATTTAATTTTTTACTTGAATATAATCTGTGTTTTGCTTTATTATGAACATGAACTAATAGCTTATCTCTGTATTCCTTTATTATGTTTTTGCTTATTTAGTATGTAATGAAGTTTTTATTTAAAACAATTTTAAAGGTAGTTATTTGATATACACTTTTAAAGGAAATCCAGTTGGATTTTTGCTTTAGCATTTCGTATTTTTAAATTTTGCAACATTTTGCTATCATTGTAAATCTTTTTGCCATAAAAAGCAGTAATAAATTTTTGAAAAAAGTAATTTTCTTTTTATATGTATGTGTAGAATTTAATAGATATGGTTGCATTGTAATATAAACAATTTTTAAAAATATGTATCATATTTTATTATGTAAATATATTAGTTATTGATTAATATATATATTTTAATATATATATATATTATTTGATATTTTGCTGATCTAGATCAGCAAAGTATTCATATTTTTGTCATAAATAATAAACTTAATAAATATAATGAGAAACCAGAAAGTATAAAAGCCATCTTTATGTATTTGACTACACTAAATTATTTCATGTAACGAAACATTTAACTAATACTGTTAATAAAGTGGAAAACCTATTCTAGAACCTTTTTATTTTGAAGTTTTTTTTTTACTTGATATTAATTTTGGGGCTTAATGATAAGACTAAATTTGTCTTCTTCTAGCCCCGGTCATGTAATTATTTTTTTTATAAGTTACGACTGTAAATTTTTTTTTATCGGCAAAAGTGTAAATAAATAAAAATATAATTGTATTACTTCTAAAGTATATTGTTCACTTTTTTTAGATTCAAGAAAAGCTTTGTAGTAATTGCAGGGATTGTTTTGTTGTTAGCACTGTTTTTTATCATGATGGCTTACTCATGTTATGTTTATAGAAATTTTCCATCTTATAATGTTGTCATAGATTTACCAGATAATCTTTCTTGTGATAAGTATATGTAAGATTTTTTTATTTTTCAACATTTTTTAAATTAATTTTAAAATAATGTGCAAGTAACAGCATGCTAGTGAGGAGTGGCTGCTTTATGTGAGGAGTGGCTGCTCTTACTTTTATTAGGTAATGGCTGCTCTTATTACACATTGAAATTTTAATATAATTTAAGTTTTTAATTTTAGTTCAATTTAAATTATAGGATGCAAAAAAAATGAAGAGAAAAAATGAAGAGTTACTTTAACAAACTCTTTTCAGCAGACATTGCTGAAGTAAAAACTAAAAAAATGAAGAGTTACTTTAACAAACTCTTTTCAGCAGACATTGCTGAAGTCAAAACTAAAAAAAAGCAAGTAGTATTTTATTTGTAACTTTAAAATTGTAGATACTACATGGCAATTGAAACAGGTCATTCATATGGTTCTGGAACTTCTTCAAGAGTAATATTCTTTTATTACTTTTTTTTGTTATAATTATTTGTTTGTTTATGTTTTTATTATATATTTTGTACAGTTTAATATATGTTGGTAAATTCTTAGTACGATTTCAAAGCTTTTATTGCTAAAGTATTTTATTTCTAAAGGTTTTAAAAATTTGATTCATATAGTATGTTTTTCTTAAACACTTTGGGATTCTCTTGTGTTTTTTTGACTCATACAAATTATGGCTTTTCAAGTCTTCTGTCATTTTTTTGTTTTATGCTTTGTATGTACTTACTTTAATTGCATTTATTGTAAACACTTATTGTGTTAACAATAAAACATGAAATCTGTGCAATGTAGCTTATGTAACTTTCTATCATTTTTATAATACATTTTGAAAATTTACTGTTTTTAGATATGTGCTGTATTATATGGAGAAAATGGTTGTTCACAAAAGTTTGAAATTACTTGTAGTGACAAAAGATTTATGTTTCAGAGATCATCTACTGATATTTTGCTATTGAGGTTATCAACAATTTATTTTTGTTATACCTTTTAAAAGATCATTGGATTAGATACAAAACTGATGTCAACACAATGTTTTTTTTTTAACAAGTTTTATAAGGTTTTTGGAATTTTATACATCATTTACTCCAGGTAGAAATTATGACTAAAAAAAAATCATCATTATCAACTTTATGTAAAACCTCTCATTTATTTACTATTAAAACTTTTGTCTTATAGTCAGTTTTGCTTCTTGCTTCATCCATTTAAAAAAAATAGTTAATTAAAAAAAGTCTAATACCTTAAAAATAATTAAAATTACTAAAAATTTTTTTTGTTATTTTACAATTTAGTTTATTTATTCAGTTATTTGAAAATATGTCTTTTGGTTTTTTCTGTTTACGGACTGTGTGAACATAAAATGTAGTGACTCAAATGAAGTGATATAAAAAACATAATAAACTTTAATTGAACATAAAAATATGAACACAATAAACTTAATAAAAAATGTTTATAAATAGCAGTTCAAAAAAAATTTCTTAAATTATTCTAATTATTATTGTTTTTTTAATGTATAATGTTTATTATGATAAGTTATATTGATAAATAATAATTAAAATAAATAAAATTAATAATTCAATATGAATCTTTATTATGTAACAGAAACCTACCTAAGTTGAAATAATAATTTAATGATTAACTTGCATAAATTAAAAAATAACTATAAAAGCTTTTTGATGCAACATTTATCTTTTTATCTGCATTTCACTTTTGTCATATCCTGATTGTTTTTGTCATATCCGGATTGTTCACGGGATTATATCTCGTGAACAATCCTGATACCGCAGGATTGTTCACGGGATATAGGCAAAAATTATAAAAAGTTTTCCCTAGTGTAGCTAGTTGATTGCTGTAGTTGATTGCTTGAATAGTAATTGCAATAAAATAAGTTCTTCTTGATTACACCCTTATTTTTTATATTCTAAAAAACAGCAAAAATCATACACTTTTTAAAGAAACTCAGTCATTGAAAGCAAAAACTAATCGCTTTTCATTAATAAACTGCAATATTAATGCTTTGGAAACAATTATAAGTTGGAAAAATTATGAATCTTTATTGATAGTGCTTAAGTTTTATGCACGAAAAATTTTTTAATTGGTTTTTGTATTTTCATCAATGATTTTTTTAAATTATTTATTTGTCTAAAATGCAGTACTCTGGTGATATTTACAATCTAGAATTATTTTATTAAATGAATGAATACATTTTTGCTGATGGTTTTCAAATTAATGTAAATAAAATTTAAGAAAAATAAATGTCATACTGTTTATCCCAAAGTAAAATTTTAATAAAATTTGAAACTTTTTGTTGAGAAAA
Source organism: Hydra vulgaris (assembly GCF_022113875.1). NCBI lineage: Eukaryota > Metazoa > Cnidaria > Hydrozoa > Anthoathecata > Hydridae > Hydra > Hydra vulgaris. Next base: position 27,136,078 of record NC_061165.1, read on the forward strand.
ACTTAATAAACCATGGGAACTTGATAAATAATAATATAAATAGTAATAAAAACTTTATAAATAAATTATAAATAATATTAAAAAAACTATAAATAAATTATAAAGTAGTTTTTTGAAACAAAATATTTTTTAGAAAGAAAAGTTGATTTAAAAAACTTTGAATATAAAAATGAAGAAAATTGGAATAATTATTCCTTTCTTTTTTTTTTTTTTTTTTTTTGTTTGATTCCTCTAAGAATAAAAAACTTTTATACCTACTGATTCCTCTGCTTGTTTATTGTTTATTGATTCCACTGCTTGTTTATAATTTTGTTGGAAATTTACCAAATCAAAATATAATAATCAAAATATTTAAAAATAATCTAAAATATGCAATTTTACAGATGTAAAATATTATATACTTATTGTTTGTATCTTTATGTTTTGTATATTTAAGTTTATGTTTTGAAGATGTAAAATTATTTTATTGACAGTTTTTTATTTTATTAGGTGCCCAATTGATTTGGGGCAATTAACACACCTTTTGCTATGGCATAACAATCAAGGTAGCTCTCCAGACTGGTATCTTAAACAAGTTATTATTAAGTCACCTTGTGGTTATTAGTAAGAAAATCTTTCAAAGTTTTAAATCAAACTATACTTATCAGGTTTTTGTTGTTTGTTGATTATTTTATTGTTTTTTTAGTTATTTTGCTTTAAATAATTGGCTTTCACTGTCACGTGGCTTACACAAGATACACTGTAATTTAATTGCTACTTCTGAACCATGTACATCAAGATTTCAGGTTTTTATTACTTAGTTTTAAAACCGAGTTTCCATGTAAACTAGATAGTTGCCATGTAAATATTAATGAGATAATTTTACTTTAAGATAACTTAATAAAAGTAGTTTAAATTTTAATTTTTTCATTTGATGAGTACTTAAATAATATTTTCAAAAATTATGTATAGATTTATTTAGATTTAAATTTTTATTTAAATATATACTGTTTAATATTTTGCTGCTATATTGAGATCAGCGTCATTAGGTATAATAAAAAAAAAATTGTTACAAAGAAAATTGTTATATTAAAAACAAACCATTAAAAAGATAACTTTAAAAAGAGTATGAGAAAATACAAAATAGGATTTAAATGTTGATGTCAGATAATCTATTAAAAAAGTCTCCATTTTCATATTATCACTATTATCTCCTTTAAGAACATTTTTGCAACTTCCCAAATCTTGTCAAACTTTAGCTTTGTTTATTTTTTAGTGATTCTCAAATTTTTCCAATATGATATTCTGGAGCAATTGATATGGTTTTGAAATGTAATCAGTCAAGCGCACCTTGGCATGATTTGAAATATTCAGTAGCACCTAAACTAGCCCATTTTCCTATCATTTTCAAATTTGAAGCTGATGTGAATATAACTTTTATGTTTTGTTTTTTAATTTTTTTTCCAAGTTTGGGATAAGCTACCATGGATACCAAAATTGGTATCCATGGTAGCTTTATTAATGGTTGGTTGTCAGTTGGTTGAAAATTGGTATTTTTCAAATCTAATTTTTTATTCTGGCAATATTAATTAAATTGTTCGGTCGTGTTTTCAACATTAGAAATTAAATCACTTTCATTAGAAAATCAGTTTCTTGATGGAGGTATATTTCAGTGTATATTTTTTTTGTATGGCCTAATTATTATATTAATTTTGGCACTGGCCTATTCAAAGGGTTTTTTGAATAGGCCAGTGCCAAAATTAGGATAATGTTTGAGTTGAATATTAGTTATTGCTTCTTTTTAATGTGTTTGAAATTTATGAGCTCTATGCATCATGTTTTTGTATTAATAATATCTAGAAAATTAATTTGTTTTTGGTGGTTTTCAAGTTCAACAGTGTATTTAATGGCAAGGTTCTGTTAATTTAGGATATTTAGAAACATTTGTTGTTTTTTTATTGAGTTAAAACGAGCGTGACAATCCTCTATCCTCATATCTCATGAAAGTTTTTGGTTCACATGTATGAATAGTAGTTATATTAAGGGGTTTTTGTTTCTATATTTTGAAGAAATGCTTCTTCCATAACAACCATTAAAGGCAGATCTATAGAACCTGAATTAGGTATTATTCAAAATTTTGTTTCCAGATAAAAAATAGCAAATACTCAATGAAAGTTCTAATTATTAGTCTACAAGCAAAAGTTTTGTTCGAGCCTTTAAGTTGTTGATGTCATTATTTAATATATCAATAATAACTGAAATAGTTTTGTTTCTAAGTATGGACATGGATATAAATTAACTATATTAAATGAAACTTGAACTTCATTGGGATCTATTTTCCATGCGTGGTTTTATTAACAAAACTATTTGTTTTATTAACAAAACTAATTGTTAATTCTATTTTTGTTTTTAACTAGTTTTTGAATGATATAAATAGGGTTTTCAGATGTTCCATATGACGTTGTGATGATTGTTGATACAGTAAGGATATTATCACCAAAATAGGAAACCTTTTCTTGAATTTAACTGACTTAAATTTTCCAGTGCACCAAAAGCTTCACAAGATTTTTAACAGAAACACTGTCAAAGTAATATACATTTGCATGCCAAATATCAGTACTATTATCAAGTTGCACAACCAACACATGTTGCGGTTTAAAAAGTAATACTGTTAGAAACTGCAACTGTATAAATATATTTGTTTATGCGACACAATGATTGCAAAAAGTGACCAGCAGAGCCTTCCAGTTTCGTAGACCTGGGAGATGTGATAATAAAAACAGTTTGTAGATAGTGTCATTGAATAAAAATTAAAAATTAAAAGAAAATATAAAATGAGTGGTAAGACTTTTGTGAAGGTGAAGAACAAATTTACATGCTCGGGGGGCAGGGGAAAAAACAACTAACTCTCTAGTCACTCTGCATGTAGATCATATGTAACAATTTGATATACTGATTTTAGAGACTGTTGATGTCTACAGGTGTCATGGTGTTGTTCATTAGTACGTACCGTTTGGTCATCTAGAATGGTCTTGTTATGTTTTTGCTCACTTTCAAATCGGGTGAATAGGAAGTTAAATACACTCCTTGCGCTTATGGGCTGGCACATCAGAGCCAGACATAAGACCTGCAGAATGGATTTCAATTGATCAAATGTACACATTAGTCACAGTAGGCCATAAACCATCCATCTTAGCCAAAAGAGCTATTGCCCCGTGCTGGTGTGGAATGATGTGCTATGGAGTGAGATTTCAGATCCGAGCACATAGTCAGCAAATGCTGATCCCATTGCATTGTGGAGATTCTGACTGAACGTGTGCGTGAGTGTCAGCATAGTCATTAAGTTATTGATTGCCATAATCACATCCAGCGAGATGTGATTACGGCAAAGTAATCACATCTCGCCTAAAGTGCATTTAGTCGTTGTGGTGTACATTGGAAAAAGTCGGGGCTCACCAGCCATAAAGAAGAAATTTTTTTGTTTATGCAACAAAAAATTGGTCCGACCAATGTTTTACAATAATTTTGTTTGAGGATGTTTTTTTTTTTTTTGTTATTACACTCGAAACCATTACAGATGGCAGGTGTTTGACAGTTTAAATGGTGTGTTTCTGTTTAAACATTTTCCTACAGGAGGTTTTCATAACAAGTCCCTGAATGTTAAGTTTCATTTAATAAATTTGTAAATAGGTGTTTTATCATTATAAATGTTTGTGTTTTATTTTTTGGTATGTATAAATAAGTATAAGTATAAGAGACAAAAAATATAAATAATGAGTATAAATATACAATTAAAAATAAAATAACCGCAATTTTTTGATGTAGGCTACTGATACATACAATTAGCAAGGAAAAAGTGTTTATGTGCAATCAAATACTATATATAGACAACACATTAGTGACCTCATCTACTAAAGCTTATAAATTTAGTAGTTATTACTATATTTTCAGCTTATAAAAAAGTGCTGTAATCTGTATATGCCAAAGGTGCACACTATTGGATTTATTTGCTATTAGGCTCAATGTTTCTATTAGTTTTATTATACTAAAGTAATTTATGTGTTTTATAGAATTATATTGTATATTATATTACATTATATAGTTTGAATAATTTTAGATATTAGTTTTAAGGTTTTTTTACTTTTTCTTTTTAAATTTAACGTTAATGAATGTAAAGCTTTTAAAGAGGTTGATTTTTTCTTTTAGTTGTTTCTTGAGAGTTATATCGATTACAACATTTGGTTGTCTATACTGCTTGGCCCAGTGGTTTCTCAGTTTTCAATGAGCAAGGTAAAAAATGTTTTTTTCAAAAATCTTGCATAGATTTATGAAATTTTTTTTTTTATATTTTATCTTTGAGTCATTTTAAAATTGTCATTTTTGAAAATGTTCAATTTTTCTGCACATATAAATACTACCTAATCTTTACATATAAAAACTTCCTAAAAAAGTCCTAATCTGCCAAACAGGTTTGTGCCATTAAAGTATACAACACCCAGTTAACAATGAATAATTTTCTAAACCACACAAGCATGGAACCACAAACAAAAAAGTTGTTTAAAAAAAATTTGGATCATGCTTAGATAAGTTTTGTACTAAAAATGTGGTAGTGGTGTAGTGGTAAAACGCTTGCTTCATAGGCGAGAGGTTCCGAGTTCGATCCCCACCATGTCCCTGGTAGTGCTGCACTCAATTTGTTTCTCCGCGCAGCGGCCTTGTTTGTCAGGGTTTGTGTTTCAGAGTTATAGAGTTGAGAGAGGGTTATAACCACTATTAAGTAGCCTTCTCATCTGTAGTGGCCTTGTCGGCCTTGAGAAGGTAAATGTATATATATATATATATATATATTCTCTTCCACAGCATGTTTCTCCAATTTTTATATATATACATATATATATATATATATATATATATATATATATATATATATATATATATATATATATATATATATATATATATATATGTATATATATACAGTATTATTATTATGTATATGTATATATATATATATGTATATATATAAATTAGTAGAAAATCACTTAGCAAAATTTTTTTTTATTTTTTTTAATTTACATATATATATACATATATATGTATATATATATTTATATATATATATATATATATATATATATATATATATATATGTATATATATATATATATATATAAATATATATATATATGTATATATATATATATATATATATCTATATATATATATAAATATATATATGTATATATGTATATATATATATATATATATATATATATATATATATATATATATATATATATATATAAATACATGCATAAATACATACATAAATATATATTCATACATGCATACATCCATACATCCATACATACATACATACATACATACATACATACATACATACATACATACATACATACATTCATACATACATACATACATACATACATACATACATACATATATATATATATATATATATATATATATTTCAATGGTTGATGATTGCCGTATAGGCATGAAACTTAAAGTACCGTAATAATTTTTATTTTTTTGTTAATGTATATATATGTATATCATTCTATTTGAAATATCTTTATAATATTGAGCACTCTTTTACGATTCAGAGTTTTGTTTTATTATTAAATATTAAACAGCCTTAATTATCAGAGAATATATATATATATATATATATATATATATATATATATATATATATATATATATATATATATATATATATACATATATATATATATATATATATATATATATATATATATATATATATATATATATATATATATATATATATATATATATATGTATATATATATATATGTATATATATATAAATTATGTTAGTGTATTTTAGTACTAACTTATATATATATGTATATATATATATATATATATATATATATATATATATATATATATATACATACATATATATATATATATATATATATATATATATATATATATATATATATATATATATATATATATATATGTATATGCTTAAAAATATTTTATTTTTATAACTAGTTTTTCTTTTTTAAAGCGTTTAGGTTATTTACTTTCAAAGATTTTGTTTTTTACTTCCGGATCTATTGTTTTATTTAAAGAAGAAATTAACAAAGTAAAATTTAACTTTTTTTTTAAATCAATAATTTAACTATTTAATAATGAACAAAATTAAATATTTGACAATTTTTCAATTTAAAAAAAACTTCTTTTTGTTATTAATATCATATTTGTTATTATGATTTTGGTTTTTATTATTGTTATAGTTATTATTATTAATATTAGGTTATGATAATATATGCTTATAGATAAGGCAGAATTAGATATCTAAAGTTTATCATTTTTAAATGCATGCTTTAAGTTTTTCAAAACTTTTCAGCTAGTATAACACATGTAAAATAAAGTTTTAAATAAAATTATTTGATATTGACGTTTGTTGGTTCATTCATAAATGTTGCAATATTAAATACAACAATTAAAAAAAAATTGGTTTTGACTTTCTTGCTCAATTTATATATAATAAATGATTTATACATTTTTACTTTTTTTGGGAGAATTTTAATTTATTCCATTACAGAACAAAAATGATCCAGATGAGTGATGCTTCAGCATCTCTGAATCAGTTTTTTTTTATTTGTAATTTTTTTTTTCAAATTGATACATTTTTATACTTAGTTAATACTTTTTTTTTTTTTTTTGATGTTAAGTATTTAGAATAGATGGAATAACAAAATAAATAATCTCTTAACATTTCAGGAAAAGAAGATTTCAATAGATTTTTATAAAACTCATCTAAGTTAAATAAGTTTTAAAAATTAATTTCCAGATATTTATGGTTGATCCAAATTTGGTTTTATTTGCATCAAGTTTGTTTAAAAGGAAAACTAACAAATTAAAAAAAGAAAGCAAATTAAGACTAATATAGAATTAATTTAAATAAATATATATTTGAATTAAAGATTTTATACTAAAATAAGTGAAATTACCATATAAAAACTTTTTTTTTGTGTCTACCATTTTGGTTTGCTAACATTTTTATGACTGTTTTCATATTGTTTGCAGTTTTCAACGTTATTAGGTACATAACAAAATATTTTTTTTTTCAAACTAATTACACATAATATGTGTAATTAGTTTGAAAAAAAAATACTCATTAAAACGTATATAAACTAATATATTCATTACAACGTGTATAAACTAATATATGAACTAGTTTATGAAATATGCTATCATCATCATCATCATCATCATCATCATCATCATCATCATCATCATCATCATCATCATCATCATCATCATCATCATCATCATCATCATCATCATCATCATCATCATTATCATCATTATCATCATCATCATCATGATAATTACCATCACTATCATCATTATTAATGTTGTTGCAATTATTTCATCTGATATTTTAGAATAAAGGCATTCTTGGTTTATTCCATATTTTATCAATTACTCATTTAATGACTCCAGCTTTACTGGTCGTTATGTATATACCAATATCAATGGTTTTGACTTACTTTATAAGATTTAGTTTAAAGGTAATATTTTTTTATTCATGCTGATTTTTCTTTTTTATTGTTTTGATATTTTTTGTCCTATTCAATTCTATTTTCTTCTAGAACCCCCCAAAAAAGAGGAGATTTGGGCGATTCAATAAAGTTGAAGACATTCCAAACCAAAGTTTTTTATTTAAATTTTAATCAACTTGTATATAAATGAAAGCATTAAACTTTTGTTAATAATTATTAACAAATATAAAAAAAAATAAAATAAGATTGTTCCAATAAAACAATAAGCTTGAAAACAGCTATAGATATCTTTGGATGTTATCAAACATTTAAAAAATAAAATAAATTTATAAAAATACATTTTTGGCTGGGATAGATTATATTCAAAAATTATAGGTTAAAAATGTAGTATATTATTCATAAACAATATTAGACATATAATTGCATAATACAAATATAGTATATTAGGCTGTAACTGATATAATATATAATATATTTATAAGATATTTATATGAACAAGCAACATCTTTTAGATTTTCTACACAAAACAGTTAATTTTATTTTAGGTTTTGAATTAACTGAAATAAAGAAAGTCTATCCAGATTTTTTATCAGACGATCAGGTATAGTTTTGAAGATTTAGAAATTTCAATACTTAAAAATTCAATTTCTATTTTAACAATAATTTTTGTGACAGTATTATTGTAGTTTACAGTATTCTTACAATACAGTATTATCACACATCCACCTATGCACTTTTTCCTTGTATTTTTAGACATTTGCAAATCATCTGCAAATAAATAACCACAAATGCATTGATCTAAAAAACAGTTGCACTATTACTCTAAGATGATCAAAAATTTCAACTGAGTCAAAACATAGTTAATTTTAATCAATAAATATATCTCTATATAAATAGACTTTTACTTTAGACTCAATTTATTTTCTATAGCAAAACTGCAAAATTTATTGAAAACTTTGTTTAGTGATGACCTGTATAAGTTTTATACAACATCAAGAAATTTATTACATTACATTTTGTATATATTTTACATTTGATTACCTTAGTACAAATATCAGTTAAATATATCTATCATTTATCTCTATCATTTAAAACTCAGTTTAATTTCTTGAGCTTTCTGGATTCCAAAAAACTAAAGTTTTAAAAGCTTTAAAACCCTAAGATTGAATATAATCAATAAAATTTTATTGTGTATAATCACTTATCAATTAGATTTGGTGACTATAAAGGTGTCTCAAAAAATATTTGTCTAATTAGACATATTTAATCATTGAAAATCTAACTTAACTAAGAATTCATTTTAAGAAGTTTTTACAATCACTAGTCAGTCAACCAACCATTAGTTAATATAACTAGGCAATAGATATCTTTTTGCATTAATTAAGCTTAACCTTGAAATATTTTTTGAATACTTATGAGTAGTTATTGCTTACAATTTTTAGTTAAGCTGTCGTTCTTCTTTTTCTAAGTCGGAACAAAGCAAAAAACTTTGTAAGTTTTTTGTTTTTTTTTATTAAGTTTAACTTTTAATTTTTGAATTTGATTTTTTTCACTTTCACTTATCTACAATCATTTTGAACTTTTATTTTAAACATGTATGTATGTATGTATGTATGTATGTATGTATGTATGTATGTATGTATGTATGTATGTATGTATGTATGTATGTATGTATGTATGTATGTATGTATGTATGTATGTATGTATGTATGTATGTATGTATGTATGTATGTATGTATGTATGTATGTATGTATGTATGTATGTATGTTGTGTATGTATGTATGTATGTATGTATGTATGTATGTATGATGAGTAAAAGTTTTGTAAGTATCAAGCAGTTAATAGAGTAAAAGTGAGCACTGAATGATCAGTTGTGCAAGGTTAAGTTTTGGTCGGTGGAACAAAAAAAAAACTCGCCTGAGCACCAAGCATGGCAACATTTGTAGAAAAAGGAAAGAAATACAACCACTCAACAACAATTGTTGAAAAATCCAACCTTATTAACTAGAGAAAGTTCAAATGCATTTAGAATTTGTTTTTAGACCTTGTCTAAAAATAAAATCATTAAAAAATAAGCCCAATTTTGACAGAAGTATTTTTTATTAGGAAAAGTAAGAGGCATTATATTAAGAAAATCATGGGGTTTTCTTTTTCTTATGAAGCTGTGAGGCTTGGTTTAAACTAAGGAGAAGAAAAAAACTTCCACGTCTTCCTGGATTTAGTAGATTATGAAGGAGGCTAAATTTTCATCAGAGAAATAATAGACATCTAACTAAAGACCATAAAAAGAAAATTATGAAACCAAATAATATTTATCATATATTTACATCATATATTATATTTTTATTATTTAAATAAAACTAATTTTAATCTTCAAAATCCTTCAGATAGTAAAAAGAAGTGATAGAGTCTGATGTAGAAGAAGTACATGATAAAGATTTAGCGAAATCTGAACAACTATGGTCTGAAAAACCTGAAGGAGAGTAAGAATAAACTAAACACAGCCCAGAGTAGCTAAGACAAAGTATCAAAGAGTGGTAAATAATAATGTTTTTATGGAAAATGTCACTATCTTATGAGTAAAGGATTGAGAAAGAACAATGTTTTAATTTTAGTGCAAGCAGGATCATTGGTACTAGAGTCAAATTATTTAGTATGATGAACACCAATTTCAAAAGTTACTAGTAATAATGATATTAGTTGGGGGATGAAAGAAGTATCAAAATCTACGCAGTCTTGAAAAGAAGTAAAACAAAAGAGAACACGGAGAATGAGTGAAATGAGGTGAAATAAGTTTAAATGAATAAAATGTGGTGAGAAGAACACAGAGAATGGTGGTTAAGTGAAATGTTGTTAAAGGAAAGCACATAAAATAATTTATATCAGCTAGAATTTATAGGTATTCATGTAAGTGTTCTAAGATAAACATGGCTTTTTATTGTGATGTTATCCATAAATCACCACTTTTGATTGTGATGGCACCCAACATACGACTTTAAGACAATGTTTTACAGTTAAATGCAATTTAGACATGTACCTAAAGTTTTTAGAACAACAGCAAAGTTTTTTAATTAATGATTTGTTCTTAGACAATACATTCATCCAATTTTATGCTATCCAGTCTTTTTATTTCTTATGTAAGGCAATACAGTATTAAATATTATGACTCTTTTATTAAATTTAACATTCCAATTCCTTGGAGTTTAATAACACTAAAATACTGGAGCTTATAAATCAGTATTTAAGGAAGCTTGTAAACTGGTTTCTATATTTTGATGGAAAGCATCTTAATAAAAAAAAATATCAGTTTGTAGTATTAGAAAACGAAAGAATGAAAGTATAATTAGCTGCTCTATGTTTGAAAGATGGAAAGGCAGAAAGTATTTACATGGTTTATATAAAGAATACCTGCCCCCTACCCAGAATACGACCCTGGGTTAAGGAATTTTAACAGTTCTTGATGAATATAAATTATGGAGTGTACAGATGATAGTGGCTGACACAACCAGTATTAACACTTGTAAAATAGTGTTGTTGTAAGACCTAAGCAAGTATTTTCAGAAAAAGTGTTTAAGAAACTGTTATTTATTTTAGCATCACATGCTTGATAGGATTTAGTGTGTGGTGATGGATGAGGATATTGGAGGAAGCACCAAGTCTCCAAATATTATGTATCCTTTTGTACCTCAATTGATAAACAGTTTTCATTAATTGCAAGCAAAATTTTTGAATGGAACAGAAGTGGTTGTTGATAAGTCAGGGTTGAGAGATGACATAAAATTCTTTCATCATCTGACACTTGTTATTCTATGAAGAAAAAGGACATTTCTCTCAAAAAAATTCTTAATATTAAAAATATACATTAGAAT
>NC_061165.1:27152497-27184997 GCF_022113875.1 Hydra vulgaris
AAGATAAAGTGTGTTTCTGAGATTTTTTATGTTGTAAATACAACTAGATCAGCTAACAGTGTTTATTTAAAGAAAGAGTGATCGAGTGCAAAAGATAAATTTACTCTAGTAATGTTCAGAGATTTTTATCCACTTCTATTAACAAAAGGTGCATTAAAAATAGAAATAAAATATACAGCACATGAAAAGATGCTATATAACATTAATATGGTTTGCACACAGAAAAAGTAGAACTAGAAGTAGAAATATTTGGGGAAAATGTTTCAAAAAAGCTTAAGTTTAAAAAAAAAACGCTCGGTGCGGTCAAGTATCAGAAACGACATAATGAGAAACTTTTAAACAGGGGCGCTGAGAGTTTTTGCTCTGCCTGGAACAGCAACCCTGACTGGCGTCCTCATTTTTATACGATTTTTCTATATTATTAGTCAAGGACCTTAGTTTTGGTACCTTTTTTGTTTTACACCCCTGCTGATCTGAATGCTGATTAAATTTTAAGCATATATAGTGCCGAAGCTTCGGCTTCAGCAAAATTTCAGCTTCGGTACATCCCTAATATATATATAAATATATATATATATATATATATATATATATATATATATATATATATATATATATATATATATGTATATATATATATATAAATATATATATATATATATATATATATATATATATATGTATATATATATATAAATATATATATATATATACATATATATATATATATATATATATATATATATATATATATATATATATACATATATATGTTTAGATATATATATACATATATATATATATATATATATATATATATAATATATATATATATATATACATATATATATATATATATATATATATATATATATATATATATATATATATATATATATATATATATATACATATATATGTTTAGATATATATATACATATATATATATATATATATATATATATATATATATATATACATATATATATATATATACATATATATATATATATATATACATATATGTATATATATATATATATGTATATATATTTATATATATATATATATATATATATATATATATATATATATATATATATATATATATATATATATATATATATATGTATATATATATATATACATATATATATATATATATATATATATATATATATATATATATATATATATATATATATATATATATATATATAATATATATATATATATATATATATATATATATGTATATATATATATATATATATATATATATATATATATATATATATATATATATATATATATATATATATATATATATATATATATATATATATATATATATATATATATATATATAAACAGTGGTGCTCAAAACTGAGTTGACAGGCATATATTTTGTGAAAACTGCTGTATCGCCATCAAAAACCAAAAAGAAAAGCAAATTATTGCAAAATTTCTATAGAGATACAGTTACTTTGTAAAAGTATTACAAAAATAGCAAAAAATATAAATATATCACGATTTATAAATTTGGCTAAATCCAAAAGTCTGTTGACAAGTGTTTTAATATATAATCACCGGTAAGTTAATGAAATAAGCAGAATAATGGCTTAATTAAGTTAAGTAATATTTTAAGTATAAAATTTAAATTAAAAATAAGCATTTTAAATGTCATTATTTGTTTTGAACAGCATATTGATGAAATAACCTTTTTTGAGATGGCACACCATGAAACTTCAAGTGATGCGAGGGTTGAAATTTATTGTTTCATTAAGGAGGAAGGAAAGTCATTGAGAGAGGTAGAAAAGATTTTTGGATTGAGTGCGGAAGGTATAAGGATGATTGTTAAGCGAATGAGCAAGTAAAAAACGACAGAAAATTCAATTAGATCAGGTCGATCAAGGAAGACAACTTCAAGAGATGATAGGCTGATCGTTATAATATTGGTTGAAATGCCAAAAATGAATTCGATAGAACTTAAAACAAATTAAATTTGGTGGTGGGTTGGTGATGCTGTGGGGTTCTATTTTATGAAACGGTCCTGGTAATATTGAGTTGATCAATGGTAAAATGACCAAAGAAGGTTATCTCAACATTGTAGAGAGAAACGTCTTTGCTTCTGTGACAAAATTAAGGATCGAGGACAATTTTATCTAGCAGGAGGATAATGATCCAAAACATACAGCAAAGATTGTCAAAGATTGGTTCCGCTGATTATGAAATTTTCAAGTTTGATTGGCCTGCTCAATTGCCAGATTTAAATATTATCAAATATATATGGGAATACTTGGATAGAACTATTTCTCAAAACAAAAAAAAGTCAAAAAATGATCGTCAAAAATCATTGGAAAGAAATTGACATTAATTTCATTCAGAAATTTCAATACTAAAGCGCTTGCAAGCAGTTATCGATGCTAAAGGCGGACCAACAAAATATTAAATGGATTGCGTTTGTACCAAAATAACAAAACTATTTTGTTTAAAATTGTGTTCTTGTCACAGTCAACAAACTTTTGAGCAGCACCTTTTTGCATTTTACCTAGTTTTTTAACGTTAATCAACTGCTGTTCAATTTCAAACATTCTTCTTGTTTTCTATTAAACTAAATACTTTCAACCCATAAATATCTTCTCATTCATAAAATAATGCCTAAATATTCACTTTTTTTAAATGTCAACTGACTTGTATATATATATATATATATATATATATACATATATATATATATATATATATATATATATATATATATATTATATATATATATATATATATATATATATATATATATATATATATATATATATATATATATATATAATATATATATATATATATATATATATATATATATATATATATATATATATATATATATATATATATATATATATATATATATATATATATATATATATATATACATATATATATATATATATTGAACAATGTTTTTTGTATTATAATGTACAAAAAAATCTCTTGTTTGTTTTAACAGTGATCACACACACACACACACACACACACACACACACACACACACACACACACACACACACATATATATAAATATATATATATATATATATATATATATATATATATATATATATATGTATGTATATATATATATATATATATGTATATATATATATATATATATATATATACATATATATATATATATATATATATATATATATATATATATATATATATATATATATATATATATATATATATATATATATATATATATATATATATATATTGAACAATGTTTTTTGTATTATAATGTACAAAAAAATCTCTTGTTTGTTTTAACAGTGATCACACACACACACACACACACACCCACACACACACACACACACACACACACACACACACACACACACACACACATATGTAAATATATATATATATATATATATATATATATATATATATTTTTTTTTTTTTTTTTTTTTTTTTTTTTATTTTACTTCACCTCCTCAAGGCCGAGAAGGCCACTAAAGACGAGGAGGCTACTTATTTTGTGGCTATAACCCTCGCTCAACTCTATAACTCCGAAACACGAACCTTGACGAACAAGGCCGCTGCGCAGAGAAACGAGTTGAGCGCGGTACTACCAGGGACGTGGTGGGGATCGAACTCGGAACCACTCGTTTATGAAGCGAGCGCTCTACCACTACCGCATAAATAATATGTATATATATATATATATATAATATATATATATATATATATATTGAACAATGTTTTTTGTATTATAATGTACAAAAAAATCTCTTGTTTGTTTTAACAGTGATCACACACACACACACACACACACACACATATATATATAAATATATATATATATATATATATATATATATATATATATATATATATATATATATATATATATATATATATATATATATATATATATATATATGTATATATATATATATATATATATATAATATATATATATATGTATGTATATATATATATATATATATATACATATATATATGCATATGTATACATATACACTAGTGTGCAAAAGTCTTTGGTCGTACTTAATATTGTAGCAAAAATTTTGAAAAACTTGAATCAGCATAAAGGCATGTTGCCTTTAAAAATTCAGATTTTATCTGAAGAAGTGTGTTTGTGTGATAAGATAATAAAAAGACTGAAAAAGTCAAGAGTAATATACACGTTAACACGATTAAAAACAACAATGATGAACTCAACTAAAAATGCACAGAAAGACTGAAGTGCACAACAAAGATGGAGCATATACATATTGTAGTTATGAGCAAATATAATAGGCAACTTCCAGCCACTATGGTTAAAGAAAAATTGTATAAAGAATGAAAAATTTCAATATCAGTTAAAACGGTCAAGAGACGACTATGTAGAGATAGACTAAATGATTGTATAGCGTTTCGATAACCTTTGTTATGGCATGTTAATAAACAAAAACGGTTTAAATAAGAAAGAGATCATAAATTGTGAACATTAGATCAATTGAAAAAAGTCTTTTAGACTAATGAATAAAGTTTGAATTATTCTGAACTAGAAAGTGTCTATATGTCTGCAATTGTTTGGTAAACATGTTAACTATATTTGCTTAAGTTATTCAATGAAACACGGTGGTGGTAATGTTATAATTTGGTGTGGTTTTAGAGCAGGAAAAGTTGGTGGTTTGGTTCAAGTCAAATCAAAAATGAATAAAAAAGTGTACTATAGTATTTTGATTCATCATGCAAAGCCATCTGGTATTTATAATATTGATAAAGGGTTTGTCTTTCAACAAGACAATGACCCTGAACACATTTCTAAATTATTATGAAATTATTTGAAGACAAAAGAAAAGCAGTGCCTAAAATCATAACTTGGCATCCACAAGCACCTAATATAAATCCTATAAAGAAACTATGGAATGAACTGGAAGGGTAAAATATAAATAAACTAATATAAATAGTTTCTGGGAATGTTTCCATAATACCTGGAAAAACTTTTACTCTCTTGAATGCAAAATCTCTGTAAGGCTGTCATCTGTGCTAAAGGTGGCCATATTGATGAGAGTAAAACCTTGTTAAATTATTAAATTAAAATGTTATTGAGAAATGTATTAGTAATAAAGTGACAAAATAAATGAGAATAATTTGTTTTTTATAGACGATGCACACAATGACCAAGGGCTATTGCACACTAGTGTGTATATATGTATATGTATATATATATATATATATATATATATATATATATATATATATATATATAATATATATATATATATATATATGTATGCATATATATATATATATATATATATATAGACATATATATATATATATATATATATATATATATATATATATATATATATATATATATTTATATATATATATACATGTATATATATATATATATATATATATATATATATATATATATATATATATATATATATATATATATATATATACATACATACATGCATATATATATATATATATATATATATATATATATATATATATATATATATATATATATATATATATATATAAATGTATGTATATATATATATATACATGTGTATATATATTTGTATATAAAACAAATATATGCATATGTACATATGTATATATATATGTAAATTTAAATATATATATATATATATATATATATATATATATATATATATATATATATATATATATATATATATATATATATATATATATATATATATATATATATATATATATATATATATATATATATATATATATTTAAATATATGTATATGAACATTGCTTAATAGAAATTTGTTTTTGTGATGTCATTTGAAAATTACCTCTTTTTTTTTATTAAGTAGCTCTTCAGCATTCTTAAAGTAAAATTATTAGTTTATCATATAAGCAAAGTAATTATTTTTTTGTTGTATGTCTGATATTTCTTTTAGTTTTTTTCTTAGTTTCCCATTTTATGATTTTTGAAATTAAATTGCTAGTTTTAATGAGCACTTTGACGTCATACTGAAATAGTTTGCTGGCGGGGGCTTCAGTACATTTGTTGACTGACAAATAGCCTGACTCGTAGCGAAGTGCTACCTTTACTGAGGGTTTGGGATGGGGCAGTAATCTTTTCTTTTATTATTCTTCGTTTTTTTCTTCTTTATCTAAAAACACTAAAGAATATACTATAGAATATATATGTATATACTACGAATGAAGTGAAGTTATGCAAAATTTTCAAATATAATAATGATTCTTTAAAAAAAATAAAAAATTATGTTAGATTTTAAAAAGTGCACTTTTACAAGAGTTATTTTAGATTTTTTTTTAATGTTTTTTTATAAAATAATTATTACTTATATAAATGATTTTTATTTTTTTAATGTTAATTTATTGTTATTTAAATATGCATTAGTAAGTGTATATACATATATAAATTAATATTACCATAATTTTTTTTTAAGATTCATGGAGCCCAAGTTTACGACTTTATTTACATTACATTTCTTTGTGTATTTTGGCTTTGGTTGTTACTTTGTGCTTAGGAATCATAGTGTGGAAGTCTTTAATGTGAGACTGATATATTGTAACAACAACGATATTTTTTTTTTTTAAATTATATTTTTAAAACTATTTAGTGCTGTATTTACACTTAGTTATAACAAAAATCATAGAAGGGATATAATTTTTTGTGCGCTCAATGGGCGAGATCTTTTTGATTACTAAAGTTATTTAAAATTCGTTAGAGTAAATCTTCTTTATAGTGATCAGGTTTTAAGAAGTAAAATAAATGAAAAATAGTTCAAAACAAAAATAAAATAAAATAGAAAATTTAAAAATTGTCAGCTCTTGTACATATTTTCAAGCATTAATCAAATTCATATAAGTTTAATTAATAAACTTATAAGTTCTAATTTTTGTAAATTTAACCATTCATAGGTTTACATTTGTTGTTTTTATTGGTTTAGAACAATAAAATTCTGTATTAATTTGTTAATTGTCATGCTGTTTTGCAGAGATTTTACAGAATTTTTACAGCCTGAGTTTTCAACATATTGCAATCAGGGTTGTTTTATGATCTTCTTAGGCCCTAGTGTCAAGGGCCTATGAAGAGCTGCTGCATTCATATTCCTAACTGTTAACTCAGTTTAACCCGGAAACAAACACATACTGAAACTTTTTAGGCCTTGTGTAATAAGTTCAGTACCAGAGATAATCCAAAGTTTCTAAGGGTGGTAGCTCTCTCTACAGAAGTTACCAAAGATATGGAAATCCTTTAAGAGGAAAACTGGACAAAACTTGGATCAGGAAACCATAGCAAAATAACTAGAACATAATACTCTTGGTGTGGAAAAATAACATTGCTGGTTTTGTCTCTTATTACAAGAGTAGATTCTTTAGAAACAGAAAAGTTATTAAAATGTAGTGGTTTACTAGTTAAAAGTAAATTGTATTCTGAAGCTATTAAATCAAGCTTGCAAAAAACTGTACATTTGCATCATCATCTCATTAATCTTGTTGCATTAGATATTGATCACAGGAAAACATGTTCATCCAATTTTATCATTGATGGCGTATCCAAATCATCAAATGATGATGATATATCAAGCGTCTCTGAGTTTTTCAAAGCTTTTAATTTAGAATCTATCAAGGTCAACCATGTCAAACGAATCACTTCAACTATGAATAACGTAACTGCTACAGATTCAAACCTAGTTAAGGTAACTCTTGAAAACAAATCAGATTGAGATATTGTACTCAAAAACTTCAGTTACCATAAGCAGCTTTATTCAAAGGGGTTTTTGCCCATTAAGATAGGACTTCAGCTCAACAATAAAAGTTTATTAATTTAAGGGCTAAGTTAAAAGCGTTATGATTAATTGAAGGAAGCCAATATTTTAGATAAGCTGTTTTGGAATGTCATACACAAGCGCACAAAAGTTGTATGTTGCATCAATGTCAGAGAGAATACACTCTGAAACAGAGATACGTATCAGAGTATCACAGAAGTATCAAATCTACCAAAACCATTGAGACTAATCAGACAAGCTCCAACATCTCCTCCTACATATCATTAGCCATCAGCTAGTTCTCCTAATTCAATAAACGATCTACAAATCCTTGTAACATCAATTTAAATCCTCTAGCCACCGCCTTTAGACCAAGTAAAAGTCTAATAATCACAATGCAATTGCTAAATATATACTCACTACCAACACACGTTCCATTAGTCTTAAGGTAGATCACCTCATTTAAATATATTAGGACACAAATGCTCATATTGGATTTCTTACTGAAACGTGACTTACCTCCACCACTCACAACATTGTAATCAGTCGTATCCAAGAATTTACCAAGAACATAATAATGTCCTGTGAGCGCAACTGCTTATCTGAAAAAAGAATACCCAGAAGAGCAGGTGGAGTTATGATAATAGTCAATCCCAACTACACAAATACCATATAGGAGATATCCTCTACACTTGTCATCAGCCAATCTTGGCAAACTACTGAATCCCTAAAGAAACATAATATATTTAAAATATTTATTGCTAGAACTTGCCTATATAGATTACCACATGGATACTCATGTGTCATTATGGCTGCTGTTTATATACCAGAATGGCAACCAAGTTGTCAGAAGAGCTCTGTCTCGCAGCTCTCATACACCCTAGAAGATCCAGTACCCAAATGTTCCAGTAACAATCCACCTCTAATATCCATAGCTGGTGACTTTAATGGAAGTGATGTTAAGCCACTATGCAAGAAGTACCACTTATGGCAAATAAACCATGACCCAACTTATACTAACAAATGCTTGACATTATACTAACAAATGCTAGGTGTTATATTTCCAAAACTCTAAAACCTATGGTTTAATCTGATTCTCCAATTGGTTAAGATTCCAAAGCTAATCTTCTATTAAATATGAATTCCAAAAATGTCAGTGATCACAATGTTGTCATTGCTTCCCCCTCCCCCAATATATGTATAAAAAACTCAAACAAAACCTAAATGCATCCAAATACAATCGGGAAAGATTAAAGATAAAGTTGCTGCCATACAACTACTTTACATTCTTAGTATCCTAGCAAACCTCTGACCCACTTGCATCATTCTTAGTTTTCCAGAATGCTATTATTGATACATAAAATATACATCAGCCTCTATGGACAGTATGTGATAACCTAGAATGGATGACTGCAGATATCCTTCTTTTTACTCTATGTACTAGACATAAATGACTACCTCCTGAAGGGCAGACTATACTCAAGAAATATGCAGATGATATCTTAGCTTACATAACTGGTAATAACTATTCCCTTCCAAAAGAAATGGCAAATTGTCTACAATCATGATGCAATGATAGTAAAATGTTTCTCCACATAGCCAAATGTAAAGTTATTTATATTGGCAGAGATAAAAAGCCAGTCATAAAATTAAAAAGCAAAATTCTTGAAGTTGAAAACTCATACAAATACCTTGGTATCAACCTTTACTTAAGACTTAAACTTAAGTCTCAATTTTGACAAGCAATGGTCTAGTCTACATAAGAAAATTGCCCCTAATGAGTATCTTTGTAAGCAGCTCCAAATATTTGGTGGATGGTCTTAACCTATGCTTTTATCTGCCCATCGCGCTTATTGCCTTAGCTACTTTACTTACAACGCAGTTGTTTTCACCTCAACAACCAATAAAACTAAATCTAGGATGCAAGTCTTTCAAAACCGTCTTCTAAAAGCTGCTGGTATTAACCCATATGATGTAAGCTACTATGGTATCCTTTCTATTGAAGAACATCTTGATTTCGCATGTCTCAGCACATTTAAACAAGTTTTAAACAAACCTAACCATCCAATCACACTTAGTCTACATAAAAAAAATCACTCACATTTCACTTTCAAATTTAATACCAGATCTGCAAAATCAACAATGTATTTAAACACATATCTACAAAAACTTATCTGCCACCTACGTAATGATGCAAATAAACTTGGAGCTAACTCTACCCTTTACATTATCTGAAATCATTCGATAGAAAATTCCAAAATATTGTACTATTAGTTTTTTGTAAACTCAAATCAATATTTATTTTAAGAAAAGATTATACTTACAACCCATTTGATTGCCAGTGATACCTAAAGTCCCATAAAAATAATTAATATTATTGTATAATGTACAGTTAATCTTAATTTATTATTGTATAATGTACAGCTAATCTTAATTTAGTTAATCTTAATTTATACCTTTATTAAAATTCCGCTACATGTTTAGAATAATGACTTATTTAGTCAATGTTTTAAACATTTAAATCAATGTTTAATCAATGTTTACATTACAAAGCCTAAATGTTGATCTAAATCAACCACTGATTTTTGGTCAATAATTGGTTGCTAAACGCTTTATCTATTTTTTGATCAACCTTGACTAAATATTGATCTATTCTAGACGCCTCTGTGTTTACTGGGAAACAGTTGTCTCATTTTAGTGTGTTTTAAGTGCATAGTAACATGCACATAAAATTTTCACTTGTTTGAACACTTAAGCGCTCGCAAAAGTTAATCTTAACAAATAATCTTTTTTGAAAAATACTTCTCGACATCATTATGATTTAATTTCTTAGTTGTATCTCATTTTCTGACTTTTACATGCCCTAGGCTCTATGCCTACTCTGCCTAATAGATAAAATAGCCCTAACTTTAATAAAACATGTATTTAACATTTGTAAGTAATTCATAAATAGTCTTAGTTAGATTGCAATTCCTAATATTATTTAAATATATTAACTTTTACTTAAAATACCCCAGCCTCAGAGCTTTTGGCTTAGTAATGGCTAGAGATATTGTCTCAACAAAAGTATTTGTTTTGCCAGATGTTAACTGATGTAAGCTAAAATTTTAAGGCATATAATTACACAACGTTTCACCAATTTTAAGTGAAATCAGGAATGAATCTTTTTCTATGTGCTTTAATGTAGCACCTCCTCACTTAAACTTTTTTATTTGTTTTCTTTTTTCTCAAGACTGCTCTTTTTGATGTTGCTTCTGATTAAATTGACCTCTTGGTTGATTTTTTTTTTTTTTTGTTATTGTTATTCACCTCCTTAAGGCCGAGAAGGCCACTACAGATGAGGAGACTACTTAATAGTGGTTATAACCCTCTCTCAACTCTATAACTCCGAAATACGAACCTTGACGAACAAGGCCGCTGCGTGGAGAAACAAGTTGAGCATGGTACTACCAGGGACGTGGTGGAGATTGAACTTGGAACCTCTCACTTATGAAGCGAGTGTTTTACCACTACATTTTTTGGGCTACAGATTTTGGGCTCTTTTCCTTTATCTTTATTACAATATTGTTGTTGTTGGTAACTTTGTTCTCCATCATACTAAATGTATGATTCTAGTAGAACTGACCTTGCTGGCTCTAAAGCTCAACATTTTTGTCTTTCTTAATCAGATTCATTTTCTACACAAGCTTAATCACTCAACTTTGCTTCTTTATTTGTGTTTTGTCTGTAACCCTAGCTTGTTCTCAATTAGGTTTGTTTCAAATCAGGGAATGGTTTTATTAAAACTTTGGCATTAGATTCACCTTATCATTGCACTTAATATTACATGAAGACTGAGATTCTTTTCATTATTTTCTTCTAATTTGATAATTGACTTATGTCTTTTGTCATACTGCTGAAAATAGCATGTTTTCAAGGTGTGGATTTGAATACTAGATAACCAGTTGTATTGTCTGACACCAAGGTCCATTATTCTTAAAATACTAAAGAATTTATTTTATCACAGAAACTAGGTTCCATTGTCATATATGGGTAAAATTTTATTTCATATCCTAAAAATAAGGCAAAGAACTATTTTCAAAGAACTTTTTCCTCTAGTTATCTTTTGAATCATTTTTATCTTTCTCTCATTTCAATTTTCTCATTTCACTCTTTCTCTCATTTCAAAGGCACTGTTTAATTCACTGTTAGACATACAAGTCATGCATGCTTCTTTTGCTAAAGCTAATTTTCTCTTAAGCTCATCTGCTGCTTGTGGTTTTGACATCATTCCTGTCATAGTCTTAAAAAGGTTTTCTCCAGAGCTCTCTTAATACTTTCCAAACTATTTAATAACTAATAATCTTATTTTCTTGCCTGCTGGGAAATAGTATCTCTGGTTTTAATTTTTCAAATAGCATCTATGGTTTAAAACTGCTATAACAAAAAGGTTCTATTATGCATTAGATGGTGGTGCCAAGGATAGATACTTGATAAATTCATGTCTTAAACTTAAAATTTCATTTAAATTCTTTAACTGATCATGATATATAATATGATAACATTTCTGACAATGTTTTTCAAAAATGTTTTCCAGAACTTCATTAGTAAATAAACTATTCAACAACTTCTTTTTTCTGCAGGCTGGACACTGTAGTTCCAATTTTTAGAAACTCGGGAGACCACTCTAACACCTTAAACCCAATCAGTTTTAATATTTTTAGTCTTACTATTATTAACAAAGTTTTGAATGTTTTATTAACATACTTCAAATATCTCATCTTTCTGAAAATCAATAATGATTTAGAGCCATTTCATCTACTGTTGGCTGTTATAACAGAATAGTTTTTTGTTTATTATTTAGAAGTGGTAATGCAAGAGCTATTACTCTTGGCATATCTATTGCATTCAATAAAGTTTGGTTTGTATCTTGTGGTGTATCTAAAAAAAATTTAAAATCAATAAATAATTTCTTTCTTATTGCAGTATTAAAGTTGTCCTTGTCTTTGATCTTTTTTAGTTTTAACTTTAGTCTTGCATTGCTGGTCAATTTTAACTCAGACAGAATTCAATTATTTACTGCTAAATATTATCAAAATACTGTTAATATTCCTATATTGATAAATACTTAATTACTTCTGGAATTATAACTACTGAAACCATATATACAAATTATTGAAACTATATATGCAAATTATTGCAAAATTAGCATTTGCAAAGGTTGCCTCTTTTAATGTACTTGCTATTTTTTTTACACATGGTTCCATTTTCTACATCTATTAATTTATTTATCATATTATGGAATACTTTTATCATTTGTGGGCAGGTTCTTCTAATCAAATAAAATAAAAGAATCTTATAAATATCTTGTAAATATTGTTGAATTTGCTCTAGATGCCATGTTTAAGCTTCTGTCCATTCATTTTAAAAATTTTTTTTTCATTTTTACTATTATGGTTAAGAGCTGTAGTTGCTTTTTCCATGAGCAGAAAATCAATCCTGAGAGAAAGGGGGTGGGGGGGGGGGGAGGGAAGAAGTTAACAATTTTGTTAGAGAGACAGGAGGAGGAAGGCTATAAACAGTTTTGTGATGCAATATTTTTTTTTGTAAGTTTTAGATCTAGAAAATCTTTTCTATCAATTAAAAAATTAAAAGTCTAAAATATTAACTCTCAGTTTTAACAAAAAAAATAAATAGCCTCAGTAGAAGGTGATGATTTGTTACAAAGAAGGTGGGGGGTCCAAAAATGTCAAAAATTGCATAGCGTAATTTATGAATGACCCCAAATTGATGACCTGACTTTTTGTAAAATAATTTATCAGAAAATGTCTCTATTTTATATTCCTGTTTAATTTTTTATAAAACTTATCTATTAAAACAGAAAATTATTTTTTTTTTCATAGGGTAGAAAATAACGGTCTTGAACTGTCATGGATGCAGTTTACTATACTCTCAGTGTTGTGGGATCTTCTAGTGATCACTCCTGTTCTAGTAAGTAAAAAAATTAATAATTAAAAGTTCAAATTTTTAAATTAGTTTTTAAATCTTTTTTTTCTCAACTGTTATTATTTTAAATAAAATTTAAGAAATAAGAAAGTTATGAGAAAAATTTGTGACCTTAAATGCTAGAACTATTTATGTACTGCTAAAACTAAATATAATATATAAGTATATTTTAATTTTTTTTTTAATTTTTTTCATTATCTTCGCTTCCAAGAAGGCAGCAAGCAACCACTATTAGAGTTAGAAGTTACTGAAAGAGAAAAAAAGAAGTTTATAGAGCCAGATAATGATTGAAAAATGGCTTAAAAGATTGCAAATTATATGAATCAGGAAAGCATAATGAAAAGCATAAGGAACAGTCAGAAATGATGAGTAACACGAGAATAAATTAATAGAAAGCTCAAGAGACACTAGCTCTTTAGAGCATTACCCATTATAGTATTTGTAGAAAAAAGAAAGAGAAGCAACATAACAATGATGTGATAATGGTTGGAGGTTGGTTGCAAGAGCAGGTTCAACTATGTTTACAATGCATTTTTGCACCTTGTCTAAAAGATAAGCGGCATTATTGGAAGATCCACCCTAGATATGGCAACAGTATTCAATACAAAATGGATTTGAGATTTATAAAGATAAAGAATAGAATCCAGAGTAAAAAAAGTGTTGAGCTTGATAAAGAGAAGCAACCTTTGCAGATGCTAATTTTTCAATAGATTGGATATATGGTTTCCAAGAAAGATTGAAAGTAAGAGTTAATCCCAGAAGGTGACGGGTAGATGACTCATTAAAACTCTTACCATTCATAAATATAGGAAGGTCTAAATTATTGTGGTAACAATTGCCTGAAAAATTGAGTTTTATCTGAATTAAAGTTCATCAGAAAATAAGTTATTAGATTCAAGATGAGAGATTAAGTATTTGTTAATTAAAGATTCAAAAATCTTGCTTATGATAGGAAGAAGACTAATGGGACGATAGTTAGACTAGTAGATTTTTAAAATTCTGGAGATCGCTCTACAGAATTTTTGAAAATAGGGATAACAGATGCAGATTTCCGCCAGGCTGGAAAACAATACTCTGATAAGCATTTGTTAAATAGTTTTAAAAGTATAGACAACATCTCCAGGGAACACTTTTGCAAGACTATAACAGGTATGCTGTTCGAACCCAACTCTCACAATAAGGAAAAAGGAGGTTGGCAATCTCAATCTTTTAGAGGTTGCCTTCAGGTCGGCAAAAATTGTTTGATGCAAAGGTCTGACCATAAAACATAGAAATGAGGTTGGCAATTTTTTTCTGAACTCAAATACTTTTAGGATGGTAGTTAGATTGACATTGCATGACTATCGACCATAATTCTGAGGGTTGCCAAACCACAAGCTGTAGAAGAGTCTAAGCAGGAAATTACTTTAGAGACAGAAGCTAAAGTGATATGAAAATCAAGTTGTGGATCAACCTGTTTGTCCGCTATATCAGTAAGAATACAACTAGTGCAATCAAAAGATGATATTGCTGAAAATTTCTTAGCAAACAAATCAACTTTGTCTTTAGGTGAGGTGACAAAGTCACCTGGTGAGATGACAAAAAATTAGGTGAGGTGGCAAAAGAGGTGGAATAACAGATTTGCCCTTATTATTGATAATGTTAAAGATTCTCCAGAAGTCATGGGAGTCTTTTTTTTGAGATAAAATATGAGATTTCATGACTTGAGAATATCGGACTTTGGTGTTAGACAAAACCTTTTTACGATGGTTTCTAGCAATAGTAAACAGACATCTGTTTACTAGAGAATTGTTTTGCTGATAAATATGAAAGTAATGGTTATGATTGGAAATTAAAGCAACACAATGAGAGAAAAACCATAGAGAAGAGTGAGGCTTGACTTGGAGTTGTTGAGAAGGAATGTAAGAAGTTATGTAAGAAGATGAAAGATTTCTACCCAAGGACCATTATGAAGAAAATCACAGAAATCACATGATTTGTCAGCAAGAAGATGAAAGATTTCTACCCAAGGACCATCATGAAGAAAATCACAGAATAAGTCCCAGTTAGCTTTTAGGTAGTTGTAAGAGGCACAATGATAGGGGAATTCTGATGATGAAGAAGAATGAGATAATAGCTTTAGAGAAGTCAAACCATGATTAGAAGCACCTAAGGGTGAATGTGGAGAAATTGAGCACTGACTAAAATCAGAAACAAGACATAAGTCGAGTAGAGAAGGTAAATGATTCAGGTTGTTTGGAAAGCAAGTTGGAAAGTTGACTATTTCAGTTAGAGATTGAGAAAGGCAAAAGTTGTAAGCCCTAATACCTGCAAAGTCACTGACACTAGAGCCAAACTATTTAGTGTGATGAGCATTAAAGTCACCAACAACAAGGATATTGGCTAAAAGATAAAGAGAGAGGGCTAGGTCAATTTGATCAACATTAACATTGAAAACATTGAAACATAACATAACAATAATAATAGTAACATTGAAAAGAATGCAGTCTTGAGATGAAGGAGAGTGAACAAAGCTGAACTCAAATTAGTCTTACAAAGAGCAAGTAAGACTGTTGAATTTTGCAAGAGATAAGACTCAACAGAAGAAAAGTTACTTCAAAGGTCACACATATTAGTGAATGATAGGTTTAGAGAACTTGAGGATAATGATGGTTTTTTGTGTTTTATAGTTTTTGGTACTTTAGTTATTTTTAAATTTGTTAAAGAACTTGACTCAAAGCATAGTTAGTATTCAGTACACTATCTAATAGACCAAGTAATTGGCTTATTACTATTAATAAACCCTGAGCCGTAACACAGGGCTCCAAATGTGGCCTTGACATTGCACACCAAAAGTATGAACAGGGACACCATCCATGCACAACATGGCACTGTTAGTACTTTGATTTTTTACAGCTGTTGATTGAATCAGCCTTTCTGAGAGTTACCAAGGAGTTCGGGAAACCTAACTACCATCCGGCCTCAGAACCATAAAACTGAGTTTTAGATCTGTACCTCCATCAGGAGATAATAAAATGAATTGCCTAGTGATAAAAACAGAGACACTAGTAAAACCCATTTATTGAGTCAAGAAGATCCAGCATTCAACATCGTAAACTGGAAAAAATTTATTGTAAATACAGCTGGGCCAGCCTAATAAATGAAGAAGGGGTGTGATGCTGGTCAACAGATAGAATCTATTTACCTCTTAAGTCTTAGCCTAGGAGGCCTTCTCCAAGACAGTAGCCAGATGCATTTAACATCTGCCTTTGCCTAAAAATGGATATCCTACAAGGCAGCAGGACATAAAGCAGATTGTACTGGGTTACATGTTACCAGTAACAGGATAACCTGACCTGACTATTTTCTACTGACTAAGTAATATATAAGATAGTTGTTAGATAAATAAAGTTAAAAATTAATACAATTGATAGTGAGTGAGTGTTGTTTCCTTCAATCATAAAACAATATCCTGTCCAATGTACATGCAGGTGGAATTTTATCCCTCTGTTCCTTTAATTATATGAAAAATGTGGCTTTATTTGAATATGAATGCTTTTAGACGTAACAATCAAGCATTTCCCATAAATGTTTTATTGGGTTTAAGTCTGGAGATTGAAATGGCCATCTTAAAACTCTCACATTAATTTAATATTGAAATGGCCATCTTAAAACTCTCACAAAACTTAAATTTTTGCTGAAATATCCAGTTTTGGGGCATTGTTTATTTAGCATATAATAACAAATGATTTTCTACAACGTCCCTATAAATAGAAACATATTTTCTTTGATCTGGATCAATGGACTGACTTCTTGTGTAGAGAAACTTCTCCAAACCATCCTCTATCACGTTAATGTATATCACTTTTTGTGTCAATAAGACCTTGTACATGTGGTTTACCAAACGCTTTAAAAAATAAATTAAACTCTGATTTACTTGAGAAAGTTACTTTTTCTTATCTTTGACTGTCCAATTTAGGTGATATTTGGCTATTGTAGTCTAATTTTTATTTATTTTTATTTTTTATTTTTTTTTTGAAACTTAATTATTTATTTTTTCATTAAAAAAAAGAATACAATGCTGTGTTATATAAATATAATCTACATGACCAAGGCAAAAAGAAGGCAATATTTGCTTTATCACTGTGCCCCGATGTCACAATGTGTGTCTAATGCAGTCTTTGTATCACAGTACTACATCTAACATTAGCTAGATTTTCAAACTTTAACTACCATGCAATATCACTATCTGCTTGATTTGCATTTAAATATTTTAGATATGCTTATTATTATGCTTCCAGAACCTTCTATGAACAAAATATAAACATTCAAGTGTTATTATTAGTAAATTTTTAGTTGAACATCCACTGCTTCAATGTATATTATGAGGCCCAAAAGGTTTGCACATGTAAATTTAACAATTATTATTATAAGTAAATTCACAAATATAAATAAACCGGGGTAAAATGAACTAGTGGTACAGTGATAAATTTTTTATATTAAAAATTATCACGTTTAAAAACGTTTGGTTTAGTAACTTAGCATTATTTTTTGCTTAATACAACATTTTAAAATTTTTCAAAAAAATTAAATTTAAAATATAGCTTTTGTTTTGATAAACTTTCCGCAAAACTCGTTTTTTAAAGCCATTTTAAAAAACGAGTTTTGCGGAAGTTTTAAAATTACATTACCAAACATCAGTTATATTATTTATATTCATTTTGAAGATAATACAATGCTGCTTTACAAAAATTGTAGTTTTTATCATGATATAAAACAGCTAATTTGTAGTTTGTAAATCAATTTAGTTCACTTTACCCCTTATTTTTCTGTCAAATCAGGTTAAAGTGAACTAGTCTTTTTGTTATGTTTTTTCATCAAACACAAATTTTTTGTGGTGACTACAACCCAGGTGATCAAGTTTTTATTTCAAAAACATTCAACTTAATAAAATAGGGTCTATGTCTTAGTAAAATAGTTTATTGCTGAAATCATTTATAACTAACCAGAGTCATTGATATTTTTTTATAAAAAATCTCTGATCTGTATTTTTTTATTATAACTTTATAACTTTAGAAGAACTGTTTTCCACTTATTAGTGTAATCTATGGCAGATTCTGTGTCATTTTCTAAAGCTTTCCAATTAGACTGCTTGTGTGGTAGTAGACATGTGGTACAATAATTGGCTCACAACAAAGATGTGGTTTTTTTTAAGGTTCTACACTACACCTCTGGAAGTACCTCGACTAACTTGTTTCTCTGTGCATCAGCTATTTTATTTAACAATGTTAATGTATAAGATAAATGCAAGAAATAAAAGCTGCAATATAATGTTATCAAACAATGAAAACTTATGTACTCATAAAGCAACTTCAATAAGGAACTTTTGAAACTTACTTTAAAAATACATCTTTACATAAATTAGAGAGGTAAACTGCTGTTGACAAAAATCTTCAAGTTTCTTCTAGAAGTATAATGTTTTTGATTTAAGAGTTGCATTATAATTATTCTCAGCCAAAATAGTGAATAAGGCAGCACTGTACACATCTTTCTTTCTTAATATATTATTTATTAGGGTAAAGATGTCATATGTCAGGTTATCCTGCTACTGGTAACATGTAACCCAGTACAATCTGCTTCATGTCCTGCTGCCTTGTAGGATATGCTATTTTAGACAAAAACTAGGAGATGCCAACTCCAACTTAAAACACCCCCTGCCTAAAGGCCTTTGGGGGGGATTTTATAAAAATACTCATCTTGGGCAGATGTTAAATGCATCTGGCTACTGTCTTGTAGAAGGCCTCATAGGCAAAGACTTAAAGAGTAAACAGATTCAATTTGTTAACCAGCCTTGCACCCCTTTTACATCTATTTATGAATGTTTCTCCACATTCACCCTTAAATGCTTCTGATTGATCTCTTTCATTGATTTCAGTTTGATCTCTCTAAAACTATTATCTCATTCTTCTCAATCATCTGAATCCCCCTATCATCGTACCTCTTACAAGTTCCTTAAAACTGACTGGGACTCTTTGCGTGATTTTTTTCCTGATGGCCCTTGGGTAAAAATCTTTCGCCTTCCTGTTGAAAAATGTGCTTCTTACATAATTTCTTAGATTCAGGCTGGCATGAAATCTTTTATTCCCTCTCGATGATTCCAGGTCAAGCCTCACTCTTCTCCATGGTTTTCCTCACATTGTTCTGCTGCAATTGTCTATCGAAATTGTTACTTCCATTCTCTGGTCATGAAGTCTCGTATTTCAATACAAAAATTAGGCTCTTGTGACTAGACTTGCGTTCTTCTGGAGAATCTTTAATAGTATCAATAATAAGAGCAAATCTTAAATTCTACCTCTCTTGTATGGTTCAGACTTTGTCACCTTATCTAAAGACAAAGCTGAATTGTTTGCTAAGACCTTTTCATCAATATCATCTCTTGATTCCACTAGTTGCATTCTACCTGATATAGTAATCAAACAGGTTGATCCATTGCTTGACATTTGTATCACTCCATCTTCTGTATCTAAAGTGATTTCCTGCTTAGACTCTTCTACAGCTTGTGGCCCTTAGGGGTTCTTTAAGGTTTAATCCTTGGCTCTATATTTTTAATTTAATTTACATTAACGATCTTCCAGATATTTTCACATCTAAGGTGGCATTATTTGCTGATGATACTACCATTATTTTTTTCATGGTAAGAAGCCAATACTCTTTGATTGCTTGGATGGGGCATTTGAGAGTAGAAAGGTTCTCACTTCTGCTACAGTGTGGGACTCACAGTGGCTGGTGAACTTTAATTCAGATAAAACTTTTTTTCAGCCAATCGTTATCTCAATAGTTTAGACCTTCCTATAATTATGAACGGTAATGCACTCGATGAGTCATCTACCCTTCATCTTCTAGGATTAATTCTTACTTCCAATCTTTCTTGGAAACCATATATCAAATCCGTTGCGAAATTAGCATCTGCTAAGGTTGCATCTCTTTATCATGCTCTCCACTTTCTTACTCCACATTGTATTTTCTGTAAATCTCAAATCTGTCCTTGTATGGAATACTATTCTCATATCTGGGGCAGATCTTATAATTCTTTCTCTTTTAGACATGGTGCAAAAATGCATTGTAAACATAGTTGGACCTGCTCTTGCAGCCAAACTTCAACCATTATCACATTGTCGTAATGTTGCTTTTCTTTCTCTTTTCTACAAATACTATAATGGGCACTCGCCATTCAATTAAGTCTCATCCTTTTTCTGTGACTGTTCCTAAGTGCTCCAAAAACTGTTATTCCTCTAATTTTTTTCCTCAAACATTAGTTCTTTGGAATTCGTTTCCTTCAACTTGCTTTCAAGATTCATATAACTCGCAATCTTTTAAGTTGTTTGTTAATCGTTATCTTGCTCTACAGTCTTCATTTTTTCTCTTCCAGTAACTTCCGAATCTATTTAGTGGTTGCTTGCAGCCTTGTTGAAAGCGATGATTTAAAAAAAAAAAAAATAATCAAAACTATTTTATTAATAACAGTATTATTAAAACATTTTTTATCAAAGTTTTTACAAAGTAAATAACATATTTTTATCTTTTACACCTTTTTTTTTTTTAAAGTTATTGAATTTTAATAAACTGCTGAAATTATAGTTGTGTACGATGAAATGCAAAAAGCTGCAAAATATAGCAATCAGTTCTGGTAAACTTTTGCTGCTGTTCTACAGAGCAAGTTGCAAATTGTGTGACAAGCAATATTTGTTTACCTGCATGTTTATTCATCACACTTGTTCTGTCAATAGTTATTCCAATCATAATTTGTGAAACTTCAAAGAATAGTTGATCATCATTACTTGGTGTATCAAAATTTTATTCAATTTCAATTTTCATGATATTTTTTTTCTAACTAAATGATGAACTTATGTTATTATAGGTCCTCTGTTTTTTCATACTAACACCTTTTATATATAGTGTTCGTTGTTTGTGTTCATTTTTTCTTTTGACTATACCAACCTGAATTTACAATTTATTTTCATTTTTTTAAATAAATGATTAATAAAAAGAATGATAATTTTTAAACAATTAAAATAATTTATTACCATATTTCTAATAAAACATTGATAACAAAAATATTTATAAAATTCAATTTATTTTATGATCATAAATTTCTTTCTTTATAAATAGATTCATAAATATATTCTGTATATATAGATTTATATATGTAAGTCTTTTTTGAGTTTCAATAGATAGAATGAGTTACTCACTGCAGTTTTTTTATAAAATTAGTTCTTGCACTGGTCAAAAAATCTCCATACTAAAACAGGGTAGTTAAATTGTACCTTAGTATCAAACTTTTAGTAACTTTTAAGTTTTAAGTCTTAAGTTTTTTCTGGTTTAGGCAACCATACATAGTGATTTAGCTTGATGATCTTCCAATTAACTTGAACAAAAAGAAGGTCCCAGATGGTGCTGTGTTTCTTTTTATGGCCTCATAAAATGTTATTATTTTTATTATGGCTTCATAAACTAATATAAAGAGTAAAAGAGTAAAACCAGACATAATTTTTATTCTTTTGCTTTAGTAACATAACATAAGCTGATAATAAAAAATTTGATTTTTTGAATATTTAAAGTTTTCATTTTTAAATAGTATATACTTTTGCACATAAAAACGTATTTGACACAGAAACTCAAAATTTAATTTTATTGGTAACACCTGTAAACAAAATTTTAGGAATATGCTAAATTCCTTCCTGATGTAATAACTCAAAAAAAGGCTGGACTTAAAAAGAATTGAGTTTGGCAAAGTTTTGTCTTTTTCTTAAGTGTTATATATTTTATGTAACACTTAAGAAATTTATTTTACATTAAGTTTCATCAAATTCAGAAAAATTCAAATAATGTCATTATTTTTAACATAATAATCATTAGAATTTCTGATGTTTTGTGGAAGTAATTCTAAATTCAATATATCAATGGATATATCAATTATTAAAAATACTTGAAAAATTTTAAAAGGTATCTACAGTAAAATGCACTTTATTGATAAGGTGAAGCTTTTTGAAATTTAAATTAGGTGAATAGATACTAATAGTATTTTGTGTTAAGCAAAAAAGTCACAATTTTTTAACAAGATATAAAAGTGTATCACTTTTATATCTTGTATGTATCATGACATCAATGTTCACTATTACCACAGATTTTTTTGTTATGCTGTCCATAACGTTGTCATTATCTTTTCTTTGTAAATATTATTTGACAATGCTTTTTCTGCTTGAAGGCAGAACATTCATAATATATATATATATATATATATATATATATATATATATATATATATATATATATATATATATATATATATATATATATATATATATATATATATATATATATATATATATATATATATATATATACATATAAATATATATATATATATATATATATATATATATATATATATATATATATATATATATATATATATATATATATATATATATATATATATATATATATATATATATATTTGTGTATGTGTTATATGTATGTATATATATTTTACAAATTATATATGTGTATATTTACATTTTAGAGTTCGATAAAATCTCTTGTTGTATCATCATCAAATTTAAAGAACTACTATGAAGAACTATTTAACTCCAGCCATTATTCAGAAA
Source organism: Hydra vulgaris (assembly GCF_022113875.1). NCBI lineage: Eukaryota > Metazoa > Cnidaria > Hydrozoa > Anthoathecata > Hydridae > Hydra > Hydra vulgaris. Next base: position 27,175,952 of record NC_061165.1, read on the forward strand.
ATACAAAAAACTTTCAACCCTTTGATGTTAGTATGTTCAAGAATAATTTAAAATTTAAAATATATAATTAGATGTTTTCTTTTTTAAATTAATTTTGTATTTAAGTTAAATATTTATTCCATTTTATTTTGTATTTGTGTTACAAGAAAATAATACAGGATTTATTTATAGTTGCTATCTGTAAGGCATCGTGCACGTTTTTTACGATACGCTGCACCTGAAAAATCAAATAAGATGAAGCTTTTAACTTTCAAAAGAGTCAAAGAAAAAGTTATGAAAAGTTATCTGAGGTTCAAGTTTTTGTTTTGTTCATTTTTGAAAAAATTATTTATTTATAAAGTTTGTGGTTTTACGTTAGTTTTTAGTCTTAAAAATAATTTTATTATATATCATAACTAATAATACTAATTATTACATCAGGAAGGTTACTGAATCCATCGTTCTTTTATTTGTGGTTACTGCTATAGCTACTTCCAATGATGTCAAACAATCCTATAATGCCAATCAAAACATTCGGTATTTTGTTTAAATTTTTCTCAATTATAAAAATAGAAGCAGTGTCTAGCATAATTATCTAATGTATATGATATGATTTGTTGTTAGTGAGTTTAGTGACATAAATCATTAGAACAGTTCATTATTAGAATTAAAAAATGAGTTGTGGACGCTTTTGCCTGAATAAAAAAGTTTTGGCGAGAATCTTGATTGTGATCTTTCTCGTGTGACAGTTTGGAAGGGGAGAGGGGCTCACAGTTATTTGCTCATGGATTTTAACTTACAAAAAAGATTTTAAAACTTAGATTATAAATAAGCTGTAAGTTTTATGTTATTCCTATCTTTACGAGGCAAATAAAAATTTTTGTTTTTATTCCAATATTTACTTAGTTTCACATCATACTTTGTTCAATCAAAAGAATATAAGAAAAAAGTTAACAAAATTATAAATACTTGAACAAAAGAGTTATGATTATAAAATTGTATTTTTTGCAATCTGTAAAATTCAAAAACCTTACTACTACTGTTGACTTGGTAACACTAATAATAAAAAGGTTTTATTTTTAATAACATAACAAATTATTTTATCAGATTAAATACTTTTAAAATGTTGTGTAACGCAACTAGAACTATTTATTTTTAAATGAGGAGGAAAAAAAGATTGGACCCTAAACTGAGTTATTATACATCTGGTAATACTATTGTAAACTACATTGATGATGCACTTTTTGTAAATAAAACCTTGACTAATAAACATTAACTTAAAAAAAATGTTTTTCCTAGTTTTTTACAAAAACATCAAAAGAAAGTGCTAAAAACCAATATAGCAAGATGAATCTTAAAATGTTTAGCCAATTTTTTTTTTAAATGTTTTTTTTTTTTTTATGAAAAAAAAATGCAAACTTCATATAAAATTGCAATTAAGTGCAATAGTCATTTTTCTAAATTTACTGCAATAATCATTTTTCTAAATTTACTGCTAGAAATTTAACATATTGTCATTAAAACTAGAAATTATTGTAGATGGTTATAGGTAATTGATACTCATATATTTGAGTAAAGAAAAAAGAACTGCTGGATAATTTGTAGACCTTAAATACTCAGTAAATCAGTCACCACTGGAAACTATGCAAAGCTAACATTTGTAAAAAGTGGAATAATTTATGATGGTATAACATCTTTTTATCATAAATACTTCTAGTCTTCACTTTCATTTTATAGTTAAATTATAATTAAAATTATAGTTTAAATGAAAACTTGTAAAAACAAAAATCAGAACAGTCTTGGGATACTGAAATCCTTTCCTGAGTAAATTGTTGATAATTTCTAAAATCTTTAAAATTTTTAGGTGTTTAAACACATTATTTGTAACTATTTTTCTTGTCAAACTTCACTTCATATAGTTTTTTGAACTTCATTTGATCACTATTTTTATTTTTTAGTATTTCAAAGATTCCAAATTGAATTTTTAAATATTTTTTTAAAAATATTTTTCTTTAAAATTAACATTATACTTGTATTTGCAATTATTGGTATATGAGTTTTTTTTTAAAAAGTATATATTATACATTTTTTTTTCAGAAAATATATAGTTTTATAAGTAAATATCTTCTTTCACTATTCTATTATTTTATACATGTGTTGACTTTTACTGTTTACAAACATTAAATTATGTAACTTTAAATTAATCTGCAAAAAAGTAAAGTTCTTCTTGCTCTGACTTTCTCAATTTTTTTTTTCTTTTGAGAAATATTTTAAACAATTGGAACATCTCTACTGTTAATGATTTGTGGAATTGGTCACTTAAGTGTTTATTGCCTGTTCTAAATAATGTTGAAAGTCTCCAAGACAATAAGGTATGGAAATTCATTATTTATGTATATATTTATGTTTGTATTGTATGTGCATACATTTATGTTAGGGTACATTATACTTTTCAATAAAATTTTCGATTTTCAATTTGGTGGATCAAAATAAATTAGGGGGAAAAAAGTTGAAAAAACTAATTTTTACCTATGCAAATGATTGCACTGTTTAAGAAGATAAAATTTTTGATTTACGTATAAACACAAGGGGGTTTATACATTTATATAACTGAAATCTCAAACTGTATAAAGTTCTTTTTATGTGTTACCTTATTTTATATAACATTTTTTTTTATTTTGAAAAAGTTTTTATTTACTTTTAACCGGACAATGGGCTTAATATAAAGTGTTACAATACGACAGAAAAATATAACATAATTGTCATACTTTCATTGTTTGAATGACATCTTTTAATGTTCAGACAAAATAACTATAAATAAAAATATATTTTTTGATAATGATGTCATAATTATAGATTTTGAGTGAAGTTTAAATTAGTTTTTTAATAATGATGTCATAATGATAGATTTTGAGTGAAGTTTAAATTAGTTTTTTAATAATGATGTCATAATGATAGATTTTGAGTGAAGTTTAAATTAGTTTTAGTTAAGTGTTAGTAATTATGGCTTAATGAGTTTTTTATGGTTTGTAAACTATATAAAAAGGGTTTACATTTTTATTTGTAAATATATTGAAGTTTAAAGATAATAGATAAATAATAATAAAGATAACAAATCAACTATGACTGCTTTAAAAAACACAAGACTATGTTTCTATGGTAACAAATTTATCAAAATATCAAAGACGTTAACAGATTATCTCAAGACATTCAAACTTATTATGAAATAAAATATACATCAAAACAGCTTCTTGATTTTTTTAAAAATGATGCATAATTTTTTTATATTAGTTATTTTTGTTTATTGAGGGAATATATCAAGAGACCTCTCTTGATTACTAGCTGACCTTGTTCTTCAACAATGAATGAAAGTGAATGCTCTTTTAAAACCCCTAGTGCTTGTTAAAAAGAAAACTTTGATGGAGAAAATTAAATTTTTAAACACAATCAGAAATATAATGTATTAAAATCTTCTAAGATTTCTTCTTGGGAATCAAAACTGGATTAGTTATTAGGAATCACAAGTTGCAAGTGTGAAGTTGTATTGTGTAACAAGCATTGTTTGAAAAATTATTATTGTGGTGATAAAGCACATATTGAGTGTACTTGTATTGAAGAGTAAAAAATCCTACGATTGAACCATTGCCCAGAGTGAAAAAAAGGATCTATTTCAAAGTACCAGATGAGTTTAAATAATACTAAAAAGATCGCCAGGCAGATATTGCTGGAGGAAAAGGAAATGAAGAGGAAATCTTGAGAAAAATAAACTAGAATAAGAAAATAATTTACAAACATGTATATAATGAAAATGCTGTTGAATGTTTCTCTGAGGATAATTAAATTTCAATAAAGAAAAAATTTTGGAAGTTTCATATACATTGTCAATTAGTCATACTGGAGAAGTTTCAATAAGATTTAATTTAGCCGTTGATCCTATAAAAGTAAGAAGGGTAAGTAATGTAATAATGGAAATAAAAAGAATGTCTGAAGAAAGAATAATTGATGAAGAACCTATTAAGTATTTGTTTATTTATGAAAGAAAGACTCAACTTTAATTTAGAAACAAATCTCTCTAAAAAATAAATTTCACCTGAGAATTATTAAGGAAGAACATTATTAAGGAAGAACACAAGAAAGACTCAACTTTAATTTAGAAACAAATCTCTCTAAAAAATAAATTTCACCTGAGAATTATTAAGGAAGAACATTATTAAGGAAGAACACAAGACTTGTGAGTCTGATGGAAGAAACTTTACTGATTACACTCTTGCTAAAGCCAACCACAAACTCACCAAGCAAACCAGCCAACAAAGCAACATTTGCTTTTTACAATTGGATGTTTCAAGGAGAATCTCTGAGTCCATAGAAGTTGTAGGAGGGAATTCTACAAACTCTTTAACAGGCTCAGAAAAAGATGGAGGTTTGCTATTAAGTTCCAAACAATTAATTAAAAGTAAATCATTCCAATCTATTTTTATGCTGCACTGTAATGAATTACCATTGAGGCATATAATTATTGAACTGGATGGTCCAACAAATTTAAAAAATGGTTTTACTGACCCTATTGGTAAGGTTCTATCTAAAGTTGCTGACTTAAAAAAGACCTAATGACATAGAAAGAACCTATTGAACAGCTGTACCTTTTATTGAAGTTACCAAAAAATTAGTTACTGAAGCAGCAGTTAACACTTATGGTTTGAAAAGAGAAGCAAGAATGAATAATATGAAAACTTTACTTGGGCTTAATTCGAAAAAAAGTTTTCAGTTGTCTTTTGATAAAAAAGTTATATGCAAAAAATAATTAAAGATAAATACATTTCAAATAACAAATTGATTTTTTTATAAAGTATATATTTTCTCCATTACATTGCGCTCTACATAAGACAGATTATATATTTTGATTTGTTATTTGTGTTCATCTATTTGTTGATCTATTTAGAAAACTGCTCAAATAAAAGCCACTGATAGTATTAAACTTTTATGTCTAAATTAACAGTGATTTGCTTTTTTTATGATTTTAAGCTCAAAAAAAAAAAAAAAAGCAAAGAAAACTACCAAATCATAGAACATTAAGTAAAACTATCTATTTTTCAAAAAAAATTATTTATGTTTCATATGTAAGGTAATATATAAAATCAACTTTACATAATTCTAGAATTCAACAATTTAAAAAGAATTAGCCCCCTTGTGTTTATGCTTAAATCAACAATTTTATCTTCTCAAAAAGTGCAATCCCGCATAGGTAAAAAAATTATTTTCAATTTTTTTTCTTCAGTTATTATTCACTTATAGTAGCACCATAAAAATGATCTGCCGAATTAAAAATTGAAAATTGAAATATGATAGTATGATGTACCCTTATGTATGTTTATGTGCATACATTGATAAATTCTTGTATTTTTAATTCAAGTGTTTGATGCTCGCATCCCTTATTGGAGTAGCTAAGTTTTCTAACAAAAATTCTTCATATACTGGTCAAAGGTATTTATAAAATTTAAAAAACGTTTTTTCAAAGAAGTTTCATCATATAACTGAGTGTATGGCATAAGTAGTAATGATTAATCTAGTTAAGAATATCTTTTCCCTCCTTTTATTTAAATTGTATATGATCTAATAATTTAATACATTTTAAAAACCAGAAAATTTTTCAGTAGTTGATTAATTTATTTTGGCTGCTCCTTATATTTGTTTTATTGGTTATATAAAATATAAAATATATAAATATAAGGTATAAAAAAACCTAAAAAGTTTCTTTTTTAAGATCAAGCATATTCTTTGAAAGAATTTGCAAGATCTTAATAGAGACCATTAATAATAGGGAGACAAATAATTCAAATAAAGTTGTCTAAACTAGTTTTCTGATAATTCTTTTAATAATATATATTTTAATAGTTTATTTGTTTCAAAAAGAACATTGTGAGAGCCAATATATCTTATAATATATATAGTCATTTTTACTACTTTTTATTTTATTACTGCCATTATCAATTTAAAAAAATTAAAATTAATTTATGTATCTTAACATAATTTTTGTAAAATAAACAGGCTTGTACCCTAAAATTTTTTAAGAAGGTTTTTTGATTCCCAAGAGTTTTTAATTTTAAAACTTCCTGAATCAAGTCTACTGTTTATCTGATCTTACTGCTTATGTCACTTAATCTGATCTTACTGCTTATGTCTGAGTTGCATAAGATTGTTAAAATCTGATTGTAAATTCTGATTATTTCAACTCTATACTTTAAAATTTAAAAATAAGTTACTTAACGTTACTTAACATTCTTAACGTTGAGATTTTTGTTTATTAAAAACTTTAAAAAGCTTAATCTTTTATAATTGTATAAAAGCTTTTAGTTTACATTTTTTGCTTCAATTTAAAGTTTTACTTTTTAAAATTATAAGTTTAAATTTTGAATTTTAGAACTAATGAATTTATAGAAAAAAAAATTATATAGTTAAAATACAAACTTTTTATTATTATTATTTTTTGAATTTACCTTTCCAAGGCTACAAAGGCTACTACAGTCAAGGAGACTTTTAGTTGTGATTACAACCCTCTCTCAACTTAAACTTAAAACTTAAACTATTAAAACAAGAAAATAACAAATATTTGATATAATAAAAAATTTTTCCTGGAAAATACTAATGTGGCAGCAAGCGCAACTTTTTTCTCATTTTTTCAAGTATTGTTTGTTTTACTCTCACTGTATTTTTGTTTGACTTTTTTTTTTTTATTGTTGTTGTAGGCATCAAATATTATCAATGCTAAACAGTTTACAGAGCAATGGATTCTTTAATTCGTCTACCTTTATATCAATCAGTTTTAATTTGCAAAGTAACTTATCAGACTGTTTTGTATTTAGCATGGTTGAAATTCAGTTCATAAAGCTTCCAAATAAAAATTTTTTACGCAAGTTAAATGTGGAAAGTTTTACTTTTAAATCAGCGTTAGAATCATCATTAATTCATTTTGTTGCACTGGTAAAAACGTTTATAAATATGTGTGTATTATATGATTGCATGTATTATCACATGATTGTGTGTGTTATCAAATGATTGCATATCATATCACATTGCATGTATTTTAATAAATAATAATCACATAAAATTAATTATTATTAATTTTGTTTTGTAAAAGAGACGACAAGAAAAGTTTTTTTTTTTTTCAACAGTTTACTTCACAAATTTTTTTATTGTTCGTTGGTTTAAAACAAAAATATTGACTGATATATAAGTTAATATAAATTTTATCTTACAAATATAAAAGGTAAGAAGAAACATTTATTTGCTAAAAAAAGCTAAGAAACACCATTTAATTGCTAAAAAGAAGCTTAGAAATTTATTTAGTAAAAAAAAAATTCAATTAAAATTGTTATGTTTCTTTAAAGGGTTTTTAGGGTTTTGATAAGCAGATAATAGCTATAAATTTTGAAAAAAGTAGAGAAATTAGCCAAAGCATGTATATAATGATATTACAAAGCATGTATATAATGATATTACTAATAAAATTAACCAATTAATCAATTAGAATTTATTTTAAAGCATTTTTTTAATACAGCATTTTTTTTTTTTGTAAAGTTTTTTTATACTTTTGTTTTAACTTATATTGTTAAGGGTTCTCAACATTCCATTAGCCTTGTTCATAATTAATTGCATGCAAGTAATTGCATATGTTTACATTTGTAATTATTTGCATGATCTTGACATTTTCCTTTATATCTAAAAGCATACATTGCTCACTATGATCTACCATATGAAAGAAATTACATTCATAAACATTAGTTTTGTTACAACATTTGTTTTGGTTTGCAAAAGCTTCATCTACAAAAGTTGCTTTATCCTATACAAATTTTTTCTGCAAACTTATCAACATTATATTAATATACTTCAGTTTTTAGTTATCTATTTTTAAAAGTTTGTATGTAAAGTTCTAAAGGATAAATAAATTGTTAAAAAAAATGTTTCATGATACAGCCTATTTTCATAGAAAAATATCTTAAACATTGTGTAAAAAGTATGTTGCATTTGTGAAAAAACATCTAAAACATTGTGTAAAAATTATGTTGCATTTGTAAAAAAAGATAAATGAAAAGTATAATAGCATTAAAAAAACTATAATATAATTACTCAAAAAAAAACTAATAACACCTAATTTTAATAAATAATTTGGTACTAAGGAATGGATTTGGTATAAAAGAAGGGTTTAATGATAAATTGTAACTTTTGTTTAGATTCTGTTGAGTTTATTAACATTTTGGTTTTTTGTAAAACTGTATTTAAAGTTTATTCAAAAAGGAGCTGTTGCTTTTTTTGATGCTTTCAATATTTTTAAAGTAAGTGATTTTCTTTTTAAATGGTTTTTGATTTATTAAAATACATTTCTTTGATTTAAAAGATTTAAAAAAAATTTACTCTACTTTCATTTAGTTAAAAGTTCTTAAACTAATTATATATATTTTAGCTTTGCTTATATTTTAGCTTTGCTTGACATTTTGTGGCTCATTTGTATGTGGAGTTAACCTAGTAAAATGGGTGTTAGTGTATGCTTTAAATGTCATGTTAGACATGGCTGACTATTCATCTGATTTTCTAGATCTGACATTATATTCGAATTTTAAAAAGGTTTGTATTAAAGCATTAATTTTGGATATTGCCTAAAATTAAAAGTAAAAAAAACAACAACATAAATAACCTAATCCCTTTAAATGCTATGATTGATATTTTGAAATACTTATGTATTTTAATAAATCTTTTCATAAAACTGATTTCTTTTGTGCATTAAAAGGTAGTATATGCATTTTAGTGCAACAGATCATATTTTTTAATACCACACAGTATATTTTAATCATTGTTTATAAATTGATAAGCTTCTTATAGTGTAATGTTTTAATACATACAATAAATGATGTTATAAGTTAATTATAATTCATAAATTAATTGAAATGTTGCAAATTGTGAGTTGTGTTAATATCTATTAATGTGAGATATAACTACATTGTAATAATAGTAGTTTGTAAAAACATTGTAATGACAGCATCAGTTTTAAATACATGGCAAAAGCAAAGTCGTT
>NC_061165.1:27187497-27239997 GCF_022113875.1 Hydra vulgaris
CATTTGTTTCAGAATGGGAGCACTTTTTTGAAAAAGACTCCCGGAACTTCTTGAAGTCCTTGTTACGTGCTTCTTGTGCCTCTTTACTGAGCATGCCAATTGGCAAATCCATTCGATCCATAACTTGCCAACCATGAATAAGAATTTGGTGCAGGCTCTGTGGCATGTGGTACCATGGATACTAGTTCACATATCGTTTAGCTGTTTGCATGCAGAAGTCTCTAAATCAAGAAGAATCAATAACATATTGTGACAATAAAGTGAACAAAATAACATGTAACATCTTAATGATGATGACATCTAGTTGGAGAATTTTAGCAGTCTTCTCTGCATTTTGAAAAATTCGTCGAGCAGTATTGCCAGTGTTTGAAGATCCTGAACCACAAGTCCTTGAAAATCAATTAAAAGCCCAACTTCATCACGAAGTTACTTTTGAATCGATGTCTTTCTATCTTGAATTATTTTTTTTTCTGATGGTTCTCGTGTTGACCATTTCTGTATTGCTAATTTGTAGCTTATTTTGAGAAGGCATTCAATAATTCTGATCCATGTATGGAGAGTTGAAAGCCCATAATTGAATCCAGTTTTAGTAATTGGGAGATTTTTTGCAGTATTTAAGTCATTCATTTTTTTTGGATTGCAACCACAAACTGAGCAGCATTGCGATCATTTTGTTGCTGTGAATAGTGCTGTGGCAACTTTCTCATCCAACATTATAATTTTTGGCAGAACTGTTGATTTGTCATACTTTGTAGTAAATAATTTTTCTATTGAGTTGTAAAGGAATTGTTCTTCTTCTTTTAATACATCTGATGTTTTTTTTTATTATTGGAGAATCTTATTGGTCTGCAAAATAAAGCGGATGACTGATGAGGGTTGGACCAAATAATCTTCTTTTCGCCATTACAATATCCAAAACTGCAAAGGCACAAAGCAAGTGAGGAATAAGCTGGCTTCATTTGTAATATTTCTGTTTTCTTCTTCTATTGCTATTTGAGTATAAAGGCTTTGGCCAGTTGATCCATCAAAGCCAACTTTGGACATTAGGGTCATTCGTTGAAGATCTTCTAAGGAGTTAATAACTTCTGCCTGACATTCTATTAAACGTAGTGCTGTATGATTGACCAATGCTTGCATGTTGACCTCTGCAGAATAGTCAGTGACAGTCCATAGGTTATTCTCTTGAAGACAAAGTACTTTTGCTTCCCGTACATTATTATAAGCTGGATATAAATGACAGCCTTTTCTTACAGCATTGTTCCTTAGGCGCTGATAATCAGACTTGCTCAGATTATTATCTAAGATGAGTGCTAAGGCTTCATTGGGAGTATTTTGAACATGTTCATCAGTTTGAGTTTTTGATAAATTTCTAACTACCTTAGGATGCTTTCTCCTTCCTTGTTTCCAAAGTTTGCAACTGCTAGCAAACAACAGGTCGTTTGAAGAACTTGCCAATGATTCAAGTTTTGACACTTTCCTCTTTTTTAGATTTATCAGATGATTCTTCAAATGATTTACAAGGCCTGCCAAGAGATAATTTAGGTGTAGTTTCTGTATTATATAAAGAAAAAGTTTGTTGGGGACTAATAAAGTCTTTGCAAAGCCAGGCTAAATTTTTATCCAAAAATATATCATTGTAATATCACTTGCAGCCCATCGCTTTCTGTATTCAAAAGTAAATTTTGAAAATTGAACCGTACATTTAGAATTGCTAAGTTGTTCACTAATAAAATTAAAAACTACCAGCTTATCTTTTTCATTTGATAATGATAATTTGTTTTCTCTTATAAATAAATGGATTTGATTTCTATTAATGCTTGACATAATATAAATAGTCTTAAGTTAAAAATAAAACAATTTATCAATAGGTTTTCATTTTTTTATGTAGAAATATTTTCTTTTAATTATTATAATATTAACTATAATTAAATAGTCTTATTTTTGAATAAAAATGTTCATTATATTATAACATATTGTATTATTTTGTTCGCGATGTTATATTTTATATACAATATCAGGGGTGAATCCAGCATTTTTTGGTGTTTAAGATAGCTAAATTCCAGACATGTAGCTAACTCCAAACATTTATATGTTTATACTTATGTCAAATAAGGATGGTTTGCAAAAAATTGCGATGATTGGAGGCTGGGAACAAAAAAGCGCCAAAATTTGAGATGTACCTGCTCCAAATGTGAGAGCAACAAATTGATAAAATATTTTTTGTACTATTCTCAACAAGACTTATTTATCAATAAATTTTAAATTTCATAGTAAAATATTTTAGCGCTCAAAAATTATGACAATATAAAAATTGTAACCCCCTCGAATTGAGGGGGATTCAAACTTTACATGGTCATAATTTTTGAACGCTGAAATATTTTACAATGAAATTTAAAATTTATGGATAAATATAAGTCTTGTTGAGAATAGTACAAAAAATATTTTATTAACTTGTTGCTCTCACGTTTGGGGCAGGTATATTTCAAATTTTGGGTCTTTTTTGTTCCGAGGCTCCAATCATCGCAATTTTTTGCCAACCATCCTTATTTGATATAAGTATAAACATATGAATGTTTGGAGTTTGCTCCATGTCTGGAAGTTAGCTATCTCAAACACCAAAAGATGCTGGATTCGCCCCTGAATATTTTTGCAAATCATTGCAAATAAAAATTAATTTAGCAAATATTAGTAGCTAAATTAAACATATTTTCATAATATGGATATAAAAGCTTCAAAATATGTATATAAAGTAACAGGATACTACAAGATCTTCTATTTTTTGTATTTTTTAAACCAAAAAATACACTTCAAATATTCTTTTAATGAAGTATTTAAAGTTATTATAACTTTTTTGTTTTCTTACCTATTTTAATCTAACAGCTCTTAAAATGCAGAAAATAGACAGTTCAACAATAAAATAATTTTCAATGCGCAATATTTAATACAGTGTTACAATATTACTATAGATTTTGTAAACAACAATTTTTGTTTTATAATATTTTTTTTCTAATTTATGTTTGCATATACTTTAACCACATAACTAGTCTATTCATTACAATTGTTTCATAATACCTATAAAAGGTTTAAAACCATTACGACATCAAAATTCTGACTTTGATTTTTATACTTTTGTCCAGTCAGTGGCCCACTGTGTACACTTTCAACAAAAAACTCAGTAAAAAATTGAAACAAATATTTTGAGCCTAAACGCACAATTAACTGGGATGCGCAACTAATTGGGTGCGCAATTAAGCAAGAGACTACTGTATTTGTTTAACATTTCTTAAAGAAACTTTTTCTCAATAAATTCTCAACAAATTCTTTCAAGCTGTTTTTAACACCGGCTTAAGCAAATTATTAAACTACGACAGCTATTACTTGTACCAAAAATCGGTAAAATACTTAATGGGAATGGAAGTATCAAGATCTATAATTACCAAGGTAATAAAAGTATAAACTGTTTCCATTCAAATATAAAAATAGTATCTTACTCCTTCTCCATTTCTAAGACCATTAGGCTGAATTGAGATTCCAGCATACACTGATGGAATTAATTTGTATCCTGCAGCTACCACCATGGTCAGATAAGTTGATTCTGTACTCAACGTGCATAAGTTATAAACTTTGTGTTTTGGCTGCAGTCAACCCAATTAGAACACAAGCTTTATCACCTTGACTCAAAAAACACACTTCATTCATTCCTAACATGGACGCTAACTCTTCTAAATGCCTCATTGTAGCAGCACAAAATAAACCACTGATATGATTTGCATGCTGATCATTCTGTGCTCTTATTAATTTTACTGGTACTGTTGATACATGAAGCTGGCCTTCAAGAGATGAACTGCACTTTGGTAAGAGACGAAGGTAAAGCCCATTTTAACAGGTTATGAAACCATCCATTTTCAAATGTTCAGCCAGTTGGTCTAACGTTTTGATGCTTCTATATACATTACAATTTCGTTTTTCATGAGATGCCAATCTATGCATAGCAATGTTTATAATAGTTTCAAGTAGTAAAGACTGATTTTGTTTGATTCTTGACCCATCAGGCTTGTCTCAGACATTCAGAGTTATGCGTAGTTTTGGGATATCTTGAAACAAAGATCAGAATTTTCTTTTCTTCAGTTTTCTTGCTTCTTTTTCTTTTTTCTGATCAGCCATCTTTTTATTCAACTGTTCAATTGTCTTTTTTCTTTTTGTTTTCTTTCAACTCAGCATCTTGTTCATATGAAAAGCAATACACACTTTTGTCACTTGTACAAACCAACTAAAATCAGAATTCAGAGTTTCAATCTGTATCTGCAATCACAGTTAGGCTGGAGCAATTCTTGATGTTTCTGAGCAGGAAGTGCTAGGTCCAGGTCTAATTCATCGGTAACAATATCGATACCCTCTTTATCAAACTCCAAATTTGAAGTCAGAAGATTTTTGATTTGCATATTTATGGTTAAGGGTTAAGTAGATAACGTTTGTTTAGCCCGATATGTTAGGAGTGTTCCTTTTTTGCTTGTGGAAATAGCCTTTAGTTTATGCAACAAATAATCTACTTTGATTTTTAGATTTTTATCAGTTTTTATTTCATTCTACTTCTGAATCATTTCTTCTTGAAAAGCCTTTCTTCTCTTTGAAGGATATGCTGAAACATGCGTCAAAAATACACTGGTATGTTTTGAAACAATATAAACACATTGAAACAAAAATTACATGGGGGAGGGGGGCACAAAAGTTGGAACCCCTTCTCTCTCCTAAATGCGTAGCAATGTTTTTGGGCAGCCCCTTATTACATATTAATGTATATGCATTCTGTTAATTTATTTGAAAACTCAAAAATGTGATAAAGGGGATAATAAATAAGAAACTTACTCTAAAAGATGATTTTTTTGTATGTTTTTGTGAAAGTTTCAAGATTTATTGTTGCAAGTTTGGATTATAAACTCTTTTTTTATAAAAAGCAACACTAAAAAGAATTAAAAAAAGATAAATTTTTATGGTTTAATATCAAAATTGAATCCTTGGCTTTTACTGAACGATTAAACATAGTCAGTTTCAGTAATGAAACAACCCAATAATCATTTTTAACAGTAGACACCAACGTGAAGGTAAACCAAGTCATCTATCAACACAAAACATTACAATAAAATAACAACACAAAACTAACAAATAGCACAAAATGTTACAGTTAACACTCAATAACTGAAACCACTAAGGCACCAAGAAATTATTTACTTATTAGAATTATTATTACTTATTAGTTACTTATTAGAAAATGTTTGAGTTATTGGGAGTATAATCCATAAATAAAGTCTCAACTGGAATTTTAAAATTAGTTTGAGTTATTAAGGGTTATTGAGTTATCCAGAGTAAGTATATATTGTAAGTATTTTATTTACTAACAGCATAACATATGTACACATTTTGTGATAACAAACAGACTCTATTATGTGTTTCATGTCAATACACCACTTGGCTAGCAAGGACAAGACTCTTGCTGTAAACAAAGCCACACCACTTTAAAATCATGGAAACAACATAATAACCACTTACAAACTATAAAAACATAAAATTATAACACATAATACACACAGAAACACTCCATATATAACAGTCATTTACACATTTGTTACACACTTACAAAATATATACAAAAATATAACCTTAACACATAATAAATAACACACATTACTGCATCAAATGATATATAAAAATAATTACCAAAAACTATAAATTACAGTTAAATTATTAATAAAAAATGAGGTATTTAATAGTAAAAAAATAATTATTTATAGATTTAGTGCGTTGGTAAATACAACATTGTTTGTGTAGCATTTATTAAACAACATACCTTTTAATGAATGTTCATCAATTTTAAAAAAATAAGGTATTAAACAATCTTGTTCTTGTACATACAACATATAATTAACCATATGAGAAGCAAGGTTTTTGAGATAAATATCAACTTTATCAAAAGTTTGACCTTGACTTTTATTTATGGTCATTGAGCATGCTAATTTTTTTATGCTAAGGAAATTGACAGCGTTTGAGAGTAAAAAGTAAATTTGAATTGGATTGTGTTAACTGAACCTAAGGAACAAATACTCTCTTGCTGACTGAAACACCTCTTAGGACTTTGCCTATCAATGTAATTATTTTGTAGAGCATGTACCTTCAATTGGGTCCCATTACAAAGTCCAGCTTTAAGATCTAAATTTGTAAGTAACATTATAACAGGACCAATTTTCAGTTTTAGGCAATGAACAGGCATTCCCAATGGAGTAACACTGTTTCAAAACTCAACAAAAGAATAATTGCTTTCATTAATATTATTTGTTTCAATACTATCAGCACTTAAATAAATTTTAATATCACCTGGTAAGCAGTCCAAGGCTTCTTCATTTATTGCTAATGAATTTACATTAGTGTGTGTCAAAATGGCACATCTTGCATAATCATCTTCTTCTGTGACTCTAAAAATTTTGTCTACTATAGATTCATTTTCCCCAAGCAAGCATTGCTCAGGAATGTCAATGCACCCGCTAAAGGAACTGTCTGCTTGTAAAGGTAATGTTCTATTACCAAGTTTTAAAAGCCATTGAGAGAATTCCTTTTCTTTGACCTGAGCTCTCATATTTTCTGTTAATGAAAATTGCTAAACATTGCTAATGTTGAGAACATTTTATACAGGCTTCAACAATATCAGCTGGTTGCACTCTCTTTACAAGCGGAAGTATTTGCCTAAAGTCCCCATTTTAGGCAAATACTTCCGGTAAGAATATCTTAACCACCAAAAGGAAACTTGTTATTGCAAACATCTTGAAATAACTTATCAATGGCATTTAAAGCATGTTTAGGTATCATGGATGTCTCATTGAGTAATTAGAGGCAAACTTTCCTAAGGAATTGGTCGTGTATAGAATTTGGAGTTAGATTGCATGTGCTATTTTCCAAAATTGGCACAGGAAGTTTGAATAAACTATGAAACCTACTTTTTTTGTTTTTTTAAGAGTTGCAGCTATTTCTGCCCATGCAGCTGTTGCAGTTAATATGCCTAATGCTGGTTTCAATAACTAAATAATTATATGTAAATGTTTCATCACAACCTGCAGGTTCATCCATAAAAAAAATCTAGACTGTTTATTTTCATTATATGGTTACACACTTAGAGCAGAAAGAATATATATATATATATATGTATATATATATATATATATATATATATATATATATATATATACATATATATATATATATATATATATATATATATATATATATATATATATATATATATATATATATATATATATATATATATATATATATATATATATTATGTACATGTACATAATTATGAAAAATACATATATATATATATATATATATATATATATATATATATATATATATATATATATATATATATATATATATGTGTGTATATATATACATATTATGTACATGTACATAATTATGAAAAATAATTACCAAATTTTCTTGGGATAACTGTGTCCATGTACATAATTATCCCTGGAAAGTTTTGTTAAATTACAAAAAAATGTATATAAGTTGTAAAATAGTACGTAAGAAACATAGTACTTATAAGTAAATATATTTTTCATTTTTACATCTTTTTGTTTTGTTATAGTTAAAGATTGAGGTTATGTTTATGTTGCTATGAGATATTACATCATATATTATTAGTGTGTTTTTTAAAAGTTATAAAGTTAGCTTTTAAAAATATGTGTCAATTAAGTTTAC
Organism: Hydra vulgaris; assembly: GCF_022113875.1. NCBI lineage: Eukaryota > Metazoa > Cnidaria > Hydrozoa > Anthoathecata > Hydridae > Hydra > Hydra vulgaris. The sequence continues at coordinate 27,195,256 of NC_061165.1, forward strand.
ATTAAAAATGCCAAATTTGGTTGTTGGGGAACCATCTGGAACAACTACCTTCAAACCAAATACCAACTTAGCGTGAGATATTGCGATATCTTTTCTTTTTGAAAGAAGAACTTATGAAACATGATAAGTACCCTATTAGTTATACATTTATATATTGTAAGATAACTGACAAGCTGTGTGCTCGTCAGTTATAAAAAAATAGGAGTAAAAATACAGAGGAAAGACAAAGTGAAACAGAAACTTACAAATTTGTATAAATAATGTAGAACCTTGACCAAACATAAAGGTAGAAATGATGAAAAATCACAGATGTTTTTAAATTGGCAAGAAGAGTTTTTTTATATTGCACATCAAGAAGCAGCTGATATTGTTAGTGTTACAAATTAAGGAACACAAAGTGTGACAAATTAAGGAACACTAAATAGAAAGAAGAAGACTTAAAGTATTAGATGCTTTAAAGAATGGTAAAAAAGTCATTTAAGGCTCTGTTGACAAAGGTAATACAGAAAAATTGAAAAGCGCAGCCTGGTAAACGTTATTTGGACGTTATCACAGCCCAAATCTGGACAAGGGTTAGGGTTAGGGTTGGAGGTATACAGATGGAGGTATACATTGGCGCAAGCCTGGGGCCTTTCATCATGCATAATGGATGTTATCCATGATATACGCTGCTAAAATGTACCTCTTTAGAGATTCTATGGGCTATAATGAGGTAACTACTGGGAATCTGTAAGATATACATCTTTTTAATGCTCTTGTGTATGTCAAGCATCAGTTAACATGACAACTTAGAGTTTACACTCCTTTTAATGACTTGAAACTTTTCAATGAGTTGCAGGACAAAATTATCAACAAGGAAATATCAGATACACCTCAAAAGCTTAAAACTATAAGCATTTCAAAAAATATCAGAGTTGTCAATGATGTCGCCAAGTAAGGTGTAAAATTGATCCAAGACTTTACATTTTCCCTCACAAAAGATGAAAAAAGCAAACAAAGTGTGCTACAAGTAGTCAAAAACCACAGAAAGTGTTTTACCGATTCAAGAAAGGCAATATTGAAAAACGTTAAACAACTTCTTCAATTTGTAATAGTTTTGTGTATTCCTTCATATTCAAATGTAAAATAAGTTAGAAAATGTGTTGTTATTTTTTTAATAAGAATAATTTAGATAGTTACTTAATATAAAAATACCAATAATACTATATATGAGAAATACCAATAAACGTGAAAAATCAGTAATATTTATGATAATTTAATCCCTATATTAAACTTGCTTTCATGGCTATGTTTTTTTTCTGAACATATATGTAAAATAAAAGTTAAAATTGAATTTATTTGTCTGTTTACTTACAAAAAGTTATAGATTAAAAATAATTTAAAATCTTTGAAAAAATCAAAGTAAGTCCCCTTTTTTGGAGGACTTGCGACAAGGGATAGGGTTAACATTTTAAGCTGAAATTTGAAATTTAGAGTTTTTACGTTACCCATCTCTAAAAAACAGCCAGGGAGATTGACATTTTTCAACTTTGGTATTTTTGAAACACCCTAATATATATATATATATATATATATATATATATATATATATATATATATATATATATATATATATATATATCATATATATATATATATATATATATATATATATATATATATATATATATATATATATATATATATATATATACATATATATATATATATATATATATATATATATATATATATATATATATATATATATATATATATATATATATATATATATATATATATATATGTATATATATATTTATATATATATATACATATTTACATATACACTGAGTATCTGTAGCATGGATGGCTCTCGCTTCTAGTGATATTTCAAAGAGCTTAAAGCCTTTTTGCATGGATTCAATATTTCAGCCAAGTTATTAAAGTTGTTTTCATTGTACAGTTGGTTTGTATATTAATGGTCTGCCTAGCCATACGATATAAATTGACATCTCATCTCTCTGCAAAACTGTCCTTGTTGAAGGAATTAAAATGAAGGCCAGGATTGCTAGTATAGCTCTGGAGTTCCACCTTGCATTGGTATTTTCTGAAACCTGATCAAATGAAAAATGTTCCTTTTTCTCAAAAAATTAGAACACTCGAGGATGATGAAACAAAAATTTCATATAATCTTACTAAGTCTTTAGTAAGATGATATGAAATTTTTAACCTAATTATTAATAATAAAATAAAAGATTGATTATGCAGTCTTTTAAGTATAAGCAATCTTTTATTTTATTATTAATGAAAATTAATTTTATTAGAACATTCTTATGAACAACTGTTGAAATTTTCATTTTAGTATAATTAGAGTACATTCTAATGTATGGAAGCTTAAAGTATCTTATATTTAAGCTATTAACAATGTTAGAAATAGATGGGTTTATTTTCTTATCAATATAGGATTTAAATTCAGATTCAATAATTGTGGAAATTTATTATTTTGTAAAACTAATAATAGATTCTTAATATGTTTATCAAAACCAACCCAAATATTATTAATTTTAAATGTACGATCAATCAAACAACAAACAAGTTCAAATTTGTAGCAAAAAGAAATAAAACTAAAAAAAATTATATGTACAAATGTTTTGTTTATATGGTGTATTTGATAATTGTATGCTTCCTAAGTTTTACATAATTTTTTTTATCCTAAATGTTTAGAAAGTATATAAAAAATATTTATATATTAAAAAATTGTGTTTTTAGATATTTTTTGCAGTCTGTGTTGCCATGTTTTCACATGTCCTTTTTATAATTTACCAAACACGAATGCTTTATACTATGAATTTTGCATTTGTATTACAAGTTAATAAAAGAAACCATAACAAACTTCACAACAACAAGCTTAGCTACAAAATGTTTCACCTCAATGAGCTTCATTATGCTTGTATTGGTACTTTATTTGGTGTTATCACTTTGCTCTTTTTAAAAATGGTAATAGTTTTAAAATTTCTTTTATTGTTTAAAAAGTTTTTAAAGGTTTTAACCCATTTTTTGTTTCTATTAGTTTGTTCAAAATTTGTTACAGTTTTTATTTATACTAAAAGTTTTTTAAAAAAAAGATTTTGAAAATAAAAGATGGTGAAATTGTCAAAGTTAAAAAAGCTCTAATCTTTTTTAACTTTAATAATTTCGTTAGTTAAAAACTATTTTAAACCTTGTGTTTTTAATTCCAAACAGTCTTGAGTTACCATTAGACAATCTCATTCCTAAATTAATACTTAATTTAATGCTGCTACTGCTGTTACCCATTTGTGTTCCTTTGACACAGAGTTTTTAGCATTTTTGGCCTTTTAATATTTTTCTTTATATTTTTATTGAGCAATGAGGTATTCTTAAAATTTTATAATTTGTTTTCTTCTTTTTCTATTCTTTTTTCTAGTAACTCCCAACTTAATACGGGTTGCTTGTAGCTTTGTTGGCAGTAAATCAGAATTAAAAAAAAAAGATTTAAGTTTAAGCAAATTAATGCTTGTCATCATTTGATCTTAGAGTTCATCAAAAAACTCATTTTTCTTTTGTTTTTCTCTTTTCAAAAAATCATCAAAACAATCAATAAATTTTTTTCGATTTTTTGTGTTGGAAAAATTTTACATATGGAAAAAAAAATTTTTTTCCATAATGTAATTGGGTTTTAAATCTCAAATGGTTTAAAGACAAAAAGTTTTTTTTAAGTATTAAACAAAAGTGTTGTATTAACATGTTCTTATCAGGTAAAATATATACAACTTGATTTACAGTCGATTTTTTTTTTTTTTTATTATTATTCACCTCCTAAGGCCCGAAGGGGCCACTACAATTGAGAAGACTAATCATTTTTTTTTTTTTGACAAGCTTAAAAAAAAAAAAAAAAAAGAGTAACCTTGACAAGCCAGACCGCTGCGCAGAGAAATTAAGTTAAGCGCGGTACTTCCAGGGACATGGTGGGAGTCAAACTCCGAATCTCTCGAAAACTATTTGTTTATAGAATTTAATTTATTGTAATAAAATTCTTCTATTAAATCTGCTTGTATTTGTCATATTAATTATCACCATCATTGACGTTGTCAGCCGCAAAATCAGTGTTCTCCCTCATTATTCAGTTAAGTTACGTATGAGAACCAATGCGAATATTGCAAAACTACTTTTAAATTATCTAGCATATAAAAGACTTATTACAAAATTTCATTTGCTTATTTCAAGTAAAATAACTATTAAAATTACATTTTTATTGGAAAACTTGACAAAGAATTTTTAATCATGTATTGTTTGTTTTTACAGTTGTCTTGCAAATTAAAAGCTTTTAAATCGTCATTAAGACTACTTCTTTAAGCATCTCTTGATGGATCTAGTATTTGTTTCAATATAAGCTGTAAAAAATGTTAAATTAAACTGCTGGTGTTGAATTTTACACATCACATTAGGTTTATATTTTACTTTATTTTAATCAATTTTGGTTAACACCCGTCAGATATAAAAAAATCTATTTTTTCACAACATTCTAATTGGGTGTAATAATTAGAGAGATTATCTTCACCAGCCATAGTGGACCAACCATTATATTGCTTGTCCTTTTAAAGGATTAAATAATTTTAAGAAATGCAAAAATAGGCATCAAATGACTAGGCCAAGCTGTCAAGCCCAAGTTGACAGAAATAAGGAAAAAATTTGGAAGAGAGAAAAGATAAAAAGATTAAAAATATATTTTGAACAGATGTGCAGAACAAAATAAAGACACTATAGTAAAGCGTGTAGTAAAAAATAATAATGATAATTTAGACGCAACGCATTTAAAAGAAATGCAATAAAAACAATACAGACACATAAGTAACCATAAATCTACAATAAATACAAATATTTAACTTACTTAAAATAAATATACATATGTATAGATATATCAATATTTAAAATGAATAAATATAAAACGATAGGAGGTATAAAATAAAAAAAAAACATTGCTTTTGTGTAATCAATTTATGCAGTGGTGGTCATAAATTTTTTCTCAGAATCATGTTTATTATTACTGGCGTTTTAATGAAGCTCAGTACCAATACCTAGTTTATCCTGTCAAATAAACATTATCACCATTTATGCTTTGCCCTGCAATTTATGCCTACTCCATACTGCAGTAAAAAAGGACTTCACTACAAACAGCTAAAACTCTAACTTCACCCAAATTTGTAAAGCGCTACTATTTTTGAAAAAATAATATAGATAGTGAGAGATGTGAATTCAAAACCAAATAATATAGCAAATTTAAAATAATACTTATTAAAACTGCAGACATATTTGACCGTTGAAATTCTGAAGTCAATTTGATTCATCAGTATCCAATTATTGCAAATCATCAGACATATTCTTAAAAAATATGCAAGAAAATAATATAAAAAACAAAAAATACCATAAATATGATACATATCATATAAGCATATTGTTTTGGCCCCTTAACTTGGAGCTCAAAACTTTTAAATCTTTTGGGCTAGAGGATTTGCTATTGAACAATTTTCTTGTTTGAATAACATAAATTATTAAATTTATTTTATTCAAACAAGAAAATTTGGTGACAGCAATGAAGAATTAATACAACTTGGTGACAGCAATGAAGAATTAATACAAACAATTTAGGGTTGGAAAGATGGAATTGAAACAAAAGACTATACAAAAGACTATAGAATAAAGGGTACAGGAGCTGGAGCAAACTCTAATGTCCTGGAGCAAATTCTATGGTTGTAAGCAAACTCTATTGTTGTGAGTACTTTTGGTTAATAAAAATAAATAAATAAAAAACGTGGAAACATTAGAGAAAAGATAGAGTGTGTTAATACATCTATTATCTATGTTTTCATGGAGATACAATTGGATGGTGCAGCAATCAGTTGGTGTAGCAGAAGAAGTCTTATGATAAGAAAAAGGTATGCCTGGGTCAAGTTCAGAGAATTATTTCAAATTCAAACACCAAGACTTACACCATAGAAGATTAAAGTAAAAAAAAGACTTATCTGATAGGAAAGAAAAAGAGGTCAAGAAATGCAATTTTGCGCAAGGACAGAAATATGTATGCAAAAATAATAGTAAAAATGATGATGATGAATGCACAACCAAACATTCAGCTGTTTGAAAGAACACAGCTAAATGCTTTTATTATAACTTGGATTAAAAGCTTTTACTAATTAATATATATATATATATATATATATATATATATATATATATATATATATATATATATATATATATATATATATATATATATATATATATATATATATATATATATATATTTCTTTTGCTAGCAATTTGGCTCCTTTTACACATAAATTTGCATTCATACTTTTTTTCAATACGCCAATGATTCCACTTACATTAACAAGCTTGTCCAAAGTTTCTGCTCATTTTGTTTTTGGATTTTAAAAACATTGTTGATGTGTAATTTATGGAACACAATTTTTAACAGTTTCACACATTATGTCTTTATTATGGTCTTAAATAAAATGGATAAACATTAAATTGACTAAAAAAAATATGGCATAATGGAATCAAGACACGATAAGATTGAAAATTAAAAAATTAAAAGAACTATATCTTAAAACTGCACGTTTACCAAATGGAGGAATTTTAAGCATCATCTTATTATACCTTAAAACGTTTACTATTTTGTAAAAATATTAGAAATCATGATTGCACTACAAAACTGAACATTACAGCTAGATGGCCTGTGGTCTAAATAGGGTATGGCAAATAATAAACTTTTATCAAAAAATTAATGAGTGTTTTCTGAGGCGAAACCTTCTGAGGCGAAACTTAATGCAGAATTTAATTTTGGTAGCATGACAACTTAGGTAAAAAAAGAATATTTTTTTCATAATGGCAGCCAAAAATAGCTACTGCCTCAAACATCAAGTGGTGAACCATGGTCTCCGATATTTCTTTTAGAAGATTTTGAGGTTGCTGAATTAAAGTTTTTTCATGTATACAAAGTATCACAAGCCCAATATCGCAATGAACTTTTTACTGTTAAAAATGATGAGACGCCAATACAATATTCAGTCAACGATTTGTAACCCAACTCACTAATCAACTAATGGACTAAGAATTCTGCAAGCTGTTTAAAAATCATAAAGTTAAAGCACTTTAATAACCAATGTCATCAATAACATGAACAAACATTCACATGTCACTCTTCACAGGACTGAACTGAGAAGTGTATCAATGTTGTTCAAGAGTTCATTTTGGTTTTCTTGGATTACAAATTGAATATTTTAGTTTGTCTATTGATTACAAACTCTTTCGCTATTTTAGCAATGCACCCAAAGCAATTAGAAACAAAACCTCTAAATCGGCAATGTTCAATATTTTAAAGATCCATTAGGCTTTTTTTTGTGTGTGTATAAGGATATAAAGTGACTAGCATGGCTTGGCGAGATTATTTGTCCAAGAGTGTGTATTGAAGTTGACGGAGATGTGAATGCTATTTTCTGAACTCCTATTCTCTGTTTGGTGTCACGAAATAACAATAGCATGAATGCCAAGTATTAAATGTGTGCTACATTAAAAAAAATTTTCTTTCTTAACTATAAATTAAGGTAAGATGCACCTTATAAACATCTATCTATAGTCCTCACTGAGATGAAAATGTAGGAAAAAGTTGTGTAATCCAAGATAACATATAGAACAATATATTAAATGCATATATTTGCGGAAAATTATTTTCAAACAAACTTTGGGAGTTATTTTGAAAAAAAGCAAATTTCTAACTGAAATAGCTGTTGGAGACCAAAAATTCTTCCAGACTTAAATTCAGCGTTACATTTTGCTTTAGAAACAGCTCATTATAGAAAAACTTTCAGATTTTTCCCACCCTAATGTTTTGATTTTGGTTTCTGGACTATATCTCTATATCAACCATACCAACCATATTAACATATACACTATTCAACTTATTAATATGATGTTATTAAGACAGCAATAAATACAGCAATCTCTACAAATGAATGTATGATGTCATTATAACAGAGATAGTATTACCATAAAATCTGGACAAAAGGAAAAAAACACATTTTCTTAGGATCTAAGGTTTTTATTTCTTATTAGCCTCAATGTCTAAAAGATTTCAAGATGTGTAACTGCTTAAAAATTTATAAATTTTCAATAGACTATTATAACTAAATTGTTTTTATTTTATTTTTTTATTTGAATTGTATAATAAGTTATATTTATTATTGCTTTTTTGTCACTTAAATAATGATTTGTTTTGTGTTTAGAGTTGCATTATCTTTATTGGTAAAATAAAGAATAAAAAACTTGAGCAAATGCCAAACAAGTTTTCTTCTCTATACTTATTACACGACAGGTTTGTTTAATCATGTTTGTTTGATATTTATACCTTATAAATTTATTTTTTATATATAATCATTAAAGATATTATAAGTATTAAACATTATGTAAAAATATTTTATAAAAAATAGTAAACATGTAATAAACTATTGAACAATTAACTGTAAATTTTTTAAAGTAAAGTTCATTTCGATACAAATATTTTAATTAAAATTTTTATCCTGAACGTTTTCTTTCTTATTTTGAGATTAATGTTTTGTAAAATAAGTTCTTTAAAAAAAAGAGTTAAGTTGGTACAAAAATAAATTTTGCTAATTTTCTAAAACACGAGCCAATGCCATACAGCACACAGTGGGCCATGGTGTACCAAAAGTCATTTTATTCAATCTTTTACATAAAAACTACATTTTCAGGCTTGGATAAGAATGACGTGCGATTACGTATTGTAACTGCTTATAATTTTTTTCTTTGCAATTTGACCATGGCAGTTTTGATGTTTTCACAATTTAAATGCTATAAAAAATTGTTATGTTATGAAATGAATTATAATTGTTAATCTTTTTTAAACTTTTTATTTTATGGGAAGGCTTTAAATAAAATAAAAAATTAATTATAGTGATGGTTTAAATAAATGCATTTTGTGTAAACTAACAAATAAAGTTATAAATAAAATTTTATGTAGGCATGCATTTTTTATGATAAATTTTTTTTTTTTTTTGTTTCTATTTTTACATAGAATTGTTTAAAACTTTTATTTTTAATCAGAGCATGAAATGATTAAAAGTTACTATTTTAAATAGACTGTCTTATTTTTTTAAACTGTATTTTTTTTTTAAATCCCAGAAATATGGTAAACATTCTACTGTTTACCAGTGCATCTGTGAATGGAAAAGAAGCTTTGTATGCATTTTGAATGAGTCCAAAAAACTACACCTTTACTCCATCTTAAACAAAATCATTCTCAAAAAAATTCTGAAAAACATTTTATTCTAACTTCTAGAAAATATTATCATTACTATTAAAATATTCTTTTAATTTTTTATTTATTATTACTACAACTATCATAATACTTTTTTTTTCTTTCTTGTTTTTATTATTATAAACTGCAAATTATGATTTCTGCATGTTTATTTTTAATGTATGTTCTATGTGCTTTAATCAATCTGTTTATGGTCCATTTGTTTCAATGTATGTCTTTGCTTATTATTACTTATATTATGTTTAAAAGTTGGTGTCAATTCTTTGATCAGATTTTTGTATGAGTGACACTATTCTTATATATTATTAACTTATTGTTATAATTAATTTTATGCTTATAACTACCATTACAATATTTATTATTATTATCTTTTCATTGTATGTATTGTAAACATACTTGTTGTTACTATTACTAAAACTTGTATTAATTTTGTTATCTTATATTATTATTATTATATATTATTGTTACAACTATTATTTTTATTATTATTAAAAGTATTGTAAAAATGATTTAAGTAAATAGCTTCTTGTTGTTGTTGTTGTTGTTGTTGTTGTTGTTGTTGTTGTTGTTATTGTTGTTGTTGTTGTTGTTGTTGTTGTTGTTGCTGTTGTTGTTGTTGCTGTTGTTGTTGTTGTTGTTGTTTTTATTGTTGTTGTAGAGGACCTGCCAAGGGAGTGTTATATTACTATTTATTCTAAAAATAAAAAGTCAACCTATGTTTATATATAGACCATTTATTGGTACTTGTGCTAAATTTAGTTTACATAGCACACATAAAAACTGCACTGCTATGCGAAATTAGGTATCCATAGCAACTAAATGAAAAAAGAAACATCTTAATTAGAAGTGCAGACCACTTATTTCTGTTAGTTCTGTGCAGTTGGTTATATTTGGAGTTAAAGAGTTGAGAGAGGGTTGTAATAACAAAAATAAATAAATAAAATAAAAGCAGCATTTAGGGCATTATCAAAGTGTTAACTAAAATTCAAGTTCATTTTCATTCCACTTTTTATTCCAGTTTTAATTTATTTTATTACTTTTTTTATTTTTAATAACTTTTTTGGTTTATCGTTTTTCATTTATTTATTTGTTTTGATTCATTTTTCAAATTATTCATTATTCGTTTCAATTATTCATTATTCGTTTTGTTTTATTAATTTTTCAATTAAAAAAATTAAAGATATTTTTAGTTTAATATAATTAGATTTTCAAAAAATATTCATAAGAATAATTTTGACTGAAATATTTTTTTAATCAAGGAATGAAATCACTACAATGCATCACTACAATGCATCACTAATTATGTTGAATTAAAATAATGCATTTAAAGTACAACATCATTGTTTAATTTATGAAAAAATAGGTTATATTAATATAATGCACTAAAATGTCCTGTGACATGCATGTTACATAGCATTATGTGGTTTGTATGTTATGTGACTTGCATGTCATATGACACGCATATTATGTGACTTGCTTGTTATTTGACTTACGTGTTTATGTTACACTCGTTACGCCTTTTTATAGGTGTGACACAAATACATGTGTGTACATGTATTAAAGGTGTAACATGTGACACACATGTTTTGTGACACGCTTATAAAAATGCTGTGTATATTCTAGATTAAATGTATCACTAGTTTTAAAAAAGAAATCTAAAAAAGGTGTTTAAACAATAATTATTGAAAATATAGGTTGCAATATCCTTGACATATCCTGCAGTGACTACTAATACTAAATGCAAAAAATATATATATATATCGGTCAAAACTTGTGTAGTTTTGACAGAACAGGTTATAATCTAAAAAAAAATGCATTTGTAATAAGACAAAAAATTTTTTTGGTTTTCCGAGACACTTCTGAAAATTCTTTTTAGTTTAATGTTCATTTTTTTATGATTACAAATAGTGGCAGGTTTTTATAATACCATTTTAACATTTTAACAACCAGATACCATTTCTAGCATTTCTATAAAAAGTGCTTTTTTATTGAAATGACATTATGAAAATGAAATGATTGAAGAGTGTCGAGAAGAATTAAAGCATTTTTTTACAACCAAATACCATTTCTATTGTTTCTATAAAAAAAAAATTTTTTAACTTAAATGACATAATGAAATTGTTGTTCAAGAGTGTCAAGAAGACTTGAAGCAATTTTGCCTCAAGTGTATAAAAGTTTAAAGCTTTTAGTCCTAGATGAAAATGTAAAATTTCTTAGTTTTTATTAATTTTGTTTGGTAGATTCACTTAATATGTATTTAGTTTTTAAATGTAATTTTTAATGTAAGAAATGTGTTGGTTGAATATCTGTAGCATTTATTCTTTTTGCTTGTATCATGTTTTTACTATTGATGCTTTTCTGTTGGTTTAAAAAATTATTTAATTGGATTTTATTTAGTTGGATCTATTACAATAAACAATTGCAAAATTTATTCAATTGGACATGCTTTAAAGATAGATTTCAAAAATTATTTATCAAAAAAGTAGATGATAATAATGATTGGACAGTGTACGCACCTCAGGTATGAAAACCCCGAATATCTTTATTATTATTTTTTTTAGTATTTTTGTTCCTAGGCTGTTATCAGCGCAATTTTCAGCAGTACATACTTATATGACATAATTATAAATATACAAAAGTTAAGAACTTATCTTGAAGTTACCTAACTTTAATTTTTTTTTTTGTTTTGTTGTGTTTTATAAGGTCTCTGCTTTGAATTAGTCGTGTACTATTTGCACTGTCCCTTCACAATAATATAGTTGTAATATTTATATTATTTTGTAAACGGTATCTATTTTTGTGAAAAATATATTGATTGATTAAAAAAAATGTCAAAAAGTTCTATTTTTTACAACATTTCTGCAGATTTCGCCCATTACTTTACATATCTTATATACATCATTTTTTATATATGTTAGCTAGCAAATCATAGATTAGTAATTTATTTTGGTTTGGATATATTTAGCATTTCATTTTTAAGTACCCAATACTCAATAAACTATGTGCTTTTTGTCAGACAACTAGAACAAGATTAGTATCTTGTTCTAGTAGATCCATTTTTTTAGTAATAATAGTTTGTATTTAATACTTATTTATTGTTCCTATTGTTTTATTGTAATATTTTAAATTTCAGAATTACAAAATAAAATACCAAATTTTTTTGATGTAAGCAATTTTTAATGTTGGATTTTCTTAGTAGTCAATTTTGGTTTCAAACAAACATAATTTTGTAAAATATAGATAATCTTTATATAAGATTAAATCAAAAAACATGTTAAAATATTGAAAAAGGAGAAAATGTAACTTTACAATTGTTCAAATTAAAAAAAGTTTTGGTCAATTAAGCTTTTGAAATTTCATCTTTCTATACTATTATTTTATTATTGATTAATAAACTGATCAAAGTTACACAATTTAAAGTAAAAAATAAATAAAATAAAAAAATAAACAAATGAAAAACTATCCAAAGCAAAATTAGTTATTTAAAATAAACAAACTATAAATAAATAAATAATCTCCTTATTACAAGGACGGAGGGAGGGGGGAGGGGGATAAACGGAGGATCAAATTTTTTTGTCTATAAAAGTAATAAAAAATTTTGTTTCTAAAAAACATTGTAATTTATTGCATAAAAAATAATTTCTTTAAAAATAAAAATGGAACATAAAATTATACCAAATTTAATTAGTACAGAAACATACTAATGTGGTATATGATTTAATAATAAAAATTATTGTTTTATTTGCCTTAAATATGCCTTAACGAAACAGAGATTACTTAAAGCTGCTTCTCTAAGTCTTGTTCGAACTTTTGTACAAAATTTAGATGGAAGAATCAAAGTCAAATATGAGTAGACGGACTCTAATATTTTGCCACGAACACCATTCTCTTCAAAAAATTTCATTTCAGATTTAATTTTTAAAATTAAGCTCCTATTTATTATTTGTTAAGTTGAGTTGGACCTTATGTTGGGCGATAAATTCAATTGAATTTTTTTCTCCAACTTTTGCAATAATGTTAAGGGCTTAGTTTGTTCTTCCAACATCACTTCTATCACATCGTCAGCTTCTGACTGCTCTTCTGAGGAAGTTTTCATGTTATTGTTAAATATCAATCTTTGTGAAAAGTTTTTAATAACTTTGGCTATTGTTTTTTTCAATGGTCTAGTGAAACATGTGTGAATCCCACATTTTGCCCCATTTTGTAAATACTGAAGAGCTCCAGACACATTAGTTTGTCTTTAGCTTATTTGGTCTACTAATTTTTTCTTTAATTTTAATGAAAGTTCATTAGATCCAAATTTCTCAAGCATAAAAGAAAATGTCGCATCAGCAAAAAGCAGATTTGCATCTTCTTGACAAAGGGCTTCAACAGTAAGCTTCACTGGAAGAGTGCAGACATTATGTTTTTAATCAACAAAATTTCAGCATCTAGAATAACGATATCAGATGCAATGTCAATCGATGCTTTTATAACACAGCTTTTTAGCTTGTTAAACCTTTCAAGCATTTCGACTTAGTGTCCATAATAAGTTTTAATTGTTTTCCAAATTCTTGTTTCATGCATACTTGAAGAATATCATTTGATGTTCTCAAAAAACGAAATTTCTTTACAAACGAATGAACTTATTTGATGAGAAAAATAAATCCAAATTCTTCAGTCTTAAAAAGCTTAGTTTCAGTATAAGTTTGTTCAATTAAACAAACATTTTTATTTTCAATGTATTCCTCATCCGATTCATCGAAGTCAGTTACTTGATCTTCTACTAACATTTTCTGTATATAAATTGAGCCACCAATTCAGTTGTATTCGAATTATTTTAAGAACATCAATTACAGCTAAATGTATTGCATGTGCAAAGCACAGCTGCTGATTACATGGTAAAAGCTGTCCAACTTTTTGAATCACAGCTGCCCCATCAGTTGTTGTAGACGTAATATCTTTATCTGTATTTAGTTATCTTGCAATGTGGTTTTCAGAGCCGTAATGCATTTCTCTGCAGCAAAACCTCCTTCAACAGGTACTAAACCTAAATTCCAAAACTGTATCTTTCTATTGATGTTTACATTTAAATAACATTTTTTTTCTTGAAGATGTCCATTCATCTAGAGTTAAGTAAAATCTTGTTCCATCTTCTTTTTAATTTCTAAAATCCTGCATCATTTTAGCCCGCATTTTTTGTGCGTATTCTAAAACCATTTTGCAAATTGATTTAGGTGATTTTGGTAATACATAATCTTGAGCGCCTCTAGCCAAAAACTAATTTCTCAAATTGATAGGCGTACAGAAAACTTTGAATGGCATATTATCTAAGGCACACATTAGTGATACAATTGCAGAAAGTGATTCAACTTTTTTGTTGAATAAATAGTTTGTAATCATCATTTTTGATGCGCTGCATCAAAAATGATGATTACAAACTATTTATTCAACAAAAAATATACACAATATTAATGTATCAATATTTTTGATACATTAATATTGTGTATTGTTTTTAAATGTGTGTGCTGCAGCGTTTTCGTTGAACCAGCGGTATTTACTATTTCATAACATATTTTACATTTTGCTGTTAGTTTTTATGATCCTCTTAAAAAATGAATCCAAACAGAATTTTGATTTTTACATTGCTTTGTGTATTCCGAATAACTTTCCTTCGAAGACATTTTAGGATGTGTTGTTGATAATAATTTAACTTGTTAAACAAAACAAAATTAAAGTTAAATAGTTATCAAACAATATTGTTAAATAAAATCTGCTATTATTCCTGCTATTATTTGCTTACCTATTTAAAAAATATTGATTCAAATAATTCAATACCCACTGCACTCCAATAAGCAAATCTCAACACTGTTGAAAATCGTAAAATATAAGACACGAAAACTAGGTTATAGCAAATGTAAAAGTTATTACATGTGGACATGAAATAAAAACATGAAACCGTAAACTGCAATAATGTAATAACGCAATAACGCAATAAGCAAATTTCAACAAATTATTACATGTGAATATGAAATGAAGACGTGAAACCATTAACTGCAACTTAGGAATGTTTTTTCAATGTCTACTTGTATTATGCAGGATAACTGTAATTTACAATTGTTTTCTTTATTTCTTCTTTTAGAATTTGAATGTAGAATATTTTTATGTACACAAACAAAAACACAATTTAAAAGTTAGAGAGAGCTCAAAAAAATAAATTTTAATTTTAAAATTCATTGGAAAGATTTTTGGAATTCAAAACTATATTATGAAAACAAGTTCTGGAATTCTCGAATTTCAAATTTCGAGATGCAATCCCTATTAAGAAGTAAAAATTAATAAACGGGACTGGGGTCTTAATAAGCTTAGCATGTTTCCAAAAATTAATAAGCATTGTTCCCCCCCTCCCTTTTCGTGTGTTAAGGACTCGAGGGTGGCGATGAGATTACAAATTTATGCTAAAAAAAGTTATGAATTTTTTATATATATGATAATTACATTGAATTACTAAAAAAATAATAATACAGTCAAAATAAGTAATGCTGTACTCCATTGTAGTGACCCCTTAGCATTGGGTAGGTGTTTAGCAATTAGGTTTGTTATAGTTTATCCTTAAAATATTTTTAAACAATTATACATAAATCTCATATATACATTACGCTGTTCTGTTGGTATTATGGTTTTTTGATCAAGACTACCAACAACCTTTGTATAACCTTTCGCATTCTTTGCTATTTCAAAATTCTTTAAATTCTCATTGTCCCCATTTCCATTTAACTCTGATAAAAGATATGTTGACTATTATATTATAATTTGATTTAAAAGTGCTTCCACCATCATTACAACAAAATTATTACATAATTATGTTATAATGATGATGTTGCAATCATTACATAAAAATAAAATCAAATCATTTTTATATGAAAAAGTCAAAAAGGTTAGGCGGTAATAGTAAATATATTATATAGTAGGAAGTTATTTTAACACTTTTTGTTTTAACATATAATTTCTTAACTTATGGCGATATGGACAACGTTGATAAATTTAAAAAATTGTTTTTATTTTTATCTTTAGTGTAAATATTAAAATGCAAATAGACAAAAGGTTAAATTTAGGGCCAATTTAAAAACTAGGGTTACAAGAAAATTTTCCCAATATATAAGGATTTACTTTGCACTTAAACATCAAAATACCCAAAAAAAGTGACATGAATAGTTTTCGAGTAATGCGGCTTTGAGTGCGATGCATGTAATTTGTAAAAAAAAACGTGCTCACAAAAGTTTGAATTTTATTCTAAATTGTTGTGTTTCCTGGTTTTTTGATAATTTTTGTTTAAGTTTAAAAAGGCTTTTATAAAATTTTACACAGAAAAAAAAAATTTATGCTCACTTAAAAAAGAAACAAATTTTCATTTAACAACAAATTTTTATTTAAAAACAAATTTTCATTTAATGTTAAGATTAAAACACTTTTTTAAACATAGTTTTAAGCATAGTTTCATTTGTTTTGTTTTTTTGCATTTTTCTATTGTTTTAATTTTTCTCATATTATAAACAAGTTTTTAACATTTAGTAGAATATATTGATGATTGTATATTACCATCAATGTATTTAGCAAAACTCTGAAAAAAACTTTTTAATTCGTCATTTTAAGTGAGTTCTTAGAAAAATAATGGTGTAATGCCCAAAACAATTTATTATCTCAATAAAATAATACTTGATTCAAAATCTAATTTGATTAAACAAAAAATAGTTTATTTAAAAAAAGATACATTTGTCTTTTTAAAATTAACTAAAGATGTCGTCGTTAGAAATAAACAAAAAGACTTTGAGTAGGAATAGCTTTAACTTACAAAACTGAATAAAAAAAGACGAACTATGATCTAGTTTATCTTTTTTTATACCTGGATAAGAACAATTACCTAGAATTTATATACGATCAAAAAAAACGGAAATTTTTTTCAAGAACCAGAAAGAAATACAGCGAGAAGGTAATTTACATGATGATTTATTTCTTCTGGATTTAAAATTCTTGTCACTTTTCTCACCTTTTTATTTTTGGCTTTCATTTTTGCTTTCAAATTTTTTACACTATTATTTTTTACCAGTTTGATAAACATTGTATTAAGAAATTAAAAGAGATTATTAATAATGTTGGAGTCAGTATTTTGCAAAGCCTGTGTTTAAATTTTGGAGATTCCAAGAAAAAAGAATTCATTTAAAAAGCATACTGCCAACTCATTGGATTCAAAGTTGGATATTATTATCTTTTGATTTAAGTTTTGATCCAGGAAGTTGGCGTTCTATGGAATCTGATAGTATAATAAAAACTGACATTACAAGAGATATATGTATATAGTGTTATGCCGTTACACGTTTTTATCAGTAAAATTAAGTAATTTGTTTCAGATAAGTATCTAATTCCCTTAGATTGCAGGTATCATGTTTCTGAATTCAAATCCACATACTTCTGTAAAAAAAAGTGCGATTCAAAATTCAGGAACATGCTGGATGGTGATGTTGCAATCAAAGAAAAAAAAGTTGAAAAGTCATGCTACTTTAGCATTAGAAATGCTAAAGTAGCATGACATACCTACCTTGACATTTGAACACAAGGTAAATTTCAATATTATTAGAAATTTTTTTTGTACTCATCTTTTTTTATATTAATTTCAAGTTTTGTGTACTCCAGTTTTCAAAATTTTATTTTTTGATATAGATATATATATATATATATATATATATATATATATATATATATATATATATATATATATATATATATATATATATATATATATATATATATATTTATATATATATATATATATATATATATATATATATATATATATATATATATATATATATATATATATTTATATATATATATATATATCAAAAAATAAAATTTTGAAAACTGGAGTACACAAAACTTGAAATTAATATAAAAAAAGATGAGTACAAAAAAAATTTCTAATAATATTGAAATTTACCTAAATATTACTTATAGTAAAATATTCTTTAGATAATTATAGATATTCTTTAATATAATAATAGTAATAATAATAATAATAATAATAAAATAATAGCAATAATAATAATAGTATAATTATAAAATAATCTTCTCATAAAATAAATTTAACTTGTTTTAATAACGTTTGTATTATTAGGGAAACTGAAAAAATAAAATTTTAAAAACTGGAGTACACAAATCTTGAAATAAATATAAAAAAGATGAGTTCAAGAAAAATTTCCAAATATATTGAAATTTACCTTGTGTTCAAATGTCAAGGTAGGTATGTCATGCTACTTTAGCATTTCTAATGCTAAAGTAGCATTATAATATATATATATATATATATATATATATATATATATATATATATATATATATATATATATATATATATATATATATATATACATATATGTATATATATATATATATATATATATATATATATATATATATATATATATATATATATATATCTATATATTTATATATATATATATATATATATATATATATATATATATATATATATATATATATGTATATAATATTTATAAAATTTCTTTAATATCCATATCTATATCTATCTATCTATCTATCTATCTATCTATCTATCTATCTATATATATATATATATATATATATATATATATATATATATATATATATATATATATATATATATATATATATATATATATGTATATATATGTATATATATATATGTGTGTGTGTATATATATATATATATATATATATATATATATATATATATATATATATATATATATATATATATATATATATATATATGTATGTATATAAATATATATATATATGTATATATATATATATATATATATATATATATATATATATATATATGCATTTTTCAGGAATGTATCTATCAAGAGATAAACTATCAGCTTGAAGAAATCATTTATCGAGTTGGTCTTTTTACTGAAAGCGAAGTCGAACTTTCCCAAGAAACAGTTGAAAGTTCAATAGAATCCGAACACGTTTTTGAACATAAGTGTATCTATAAGTCATTTACAAAAGAGGTTGTATCAGAAAAATATTCAATTGATACTCAAAATAATGGCGCTTACTGCAATCCGATGTTTGACGATTGTTATGGTGAGGTTTTAATTACTGCTTAAATAGTTAAAAAAATATTTTCAAAAACTCTTTTTATAAAATATCAATAAACTGTTTTGCTTTCATTTAGAAGTTTCTCAGTTCCAGAAAGAAATCTCAAACGATGGTTTAATGAATTTAAGAGAATCTTCAAATTTTCGTGAAGCTGTTGAGAATTTTAATAGCTTATTTAAACGTTTTCTTTTGGACAGCGAAGTAAAAAATGATAGTAAAGTTGAACAAACTTGTGTTACAGATAAAAGTAACACGAGAGAAAAGTTTAATCGTTTTTTGATTAAAGATGCTAAAAAATTTGATATGTATTGTCAAGTCGATGGGTTAACAGATTCGTTAACTGGTTTAAAAAAAGTTGTGCGAGAAATGGCATATCCAAAAGCAGACTGTACTTTTATTGAAGAAGATCACACAAACGCTACAATGAAGTCCGAAACTTATTTAAGTAAATTTATGTGGTCTACTGAAGGCGACCTTGAAAGCCAAAAGTTAAGGAGAAACATGATGCAAACACAAAACCCTGCTAATAATGGAAAAAAAGAAGAACCAAATTTTAATCGTTTTTTGTTACATTCAATGCAAAGCGATACCAACAATCAAATGACTTTAGATGATATTCGCTTTGCTTTAAATTGCTTTAGCAATACGATGAAAACATTATCTAAAGAGGAATCCTTATTAAGGTTAAAAGATTTAGAAGAAGATATTATTCAAACAAACGTTGAAAAAAGACCACAAGAATATTTGGATGAGTGGATGTCTTTGTCTAGTTTGTTGTTAAGTAAAAAAAGACACTGTGGAAATTTAGACAGTGGTTTAGGATCAGTATAGTTTATTTATTCTTATAATATATAATCAGAATTATAATTTATTATTTTTTTATAGTCATGATAGTAAAGATTTTTACAGTTATAAAATTATAAAATAATATTCTCCTTCGTAAAAGCCGGCTAACTATTATATTAGAAAACATATTTTGTACAATTAAATTGCATTAAAAGTTTTGAACCTTAACCCTACTCAGCCTTCTTGACCTTAACCCTAATCTTCCCATGTATATAGCATGTAACTAAAGAAAATAAATGACTACATCAAAATAGTTATAATATTTGATTTTATTAAAAAAAATAGTAATACTATTAGTAAAACTGACTGAGTATCGTACACAAGTCTTTGCAAGATTATAAGGATTGATTTTTTAGACTTACAAAACAGCTTTTTTTATTGACATGAAGTAGAAGTGTCTTTATAATTTATAACAAATTAAAATATTAAGAAGGTACAAACATTGCATGATTATTTAATAATAACATTTTCGTCAAAAGAACAATACGCATCTGTCACAGGTCAACGTTGATGTTGTTCCTTTGACCAATTTGACTACTTTTTTATAACGCAGAATAAAGATACTTGGTCGAATCAAGGAAGTATAATTGGATAGACGTTTATACTTCAGAGGTGTCGCCAATTACTGAAATTCCATGCGGGTTGTAATTCTTAGTGTCACTTTTTAAAGTATTTTTACAAAATAAACCGACACTTTACCGACATTTTTTGTTTGCTAACTTTTTTCTGTAAATGTTTTATTACTCGTAAAACACTTACTTTTTCGAAATATAAATGCTTTTTATGTAATTAAGAATGTCTCGTGTATTTAAAAACATTTTAATTAATATGCAAGCTTTGTTTAGTAAGGAGTCGTCCATAAATTGCGACATGCAATTTTTGACATTTTTTAGCTATTCTTCTGATATATACATGCAAAAATATTATTTTGTATATATAGTTTTCTCAGAAGTTTACACTTAACTTTTCCCACAACGTTAGCGTTGCCGAGTGGATTCCTTTTCAGGGTAGTATAGCAAGGGTTTAAGGTTTGTCTCTCAGTATTGAATTTTTATTTATTTTTTATTTAGAGCACATAGGTTTTTTTTTGTTGCTACATATTTTTGTGCACCAACTAAATAAAGTTCTGCATATGGACCATATAAATTCAAAGCGCAGAACGTGCACTGCACATAGATTGTTAATCCGTGGTCAAATGAAAAAAAATCTTAAGGTAGTATAATTTTAGCGTAAAATATGAAAGAATATCACCGAAGTACACATTTGTTTTGAGCGTAATAGGGTATTTGAGGATTCATATTTTCGAACAAAATATAGCTGAGGGTAAAAAAATAGTTTAATAAACAGTTGTAAGAGATTTTAAAAAATGAATCAATATTTCTTGGCTTAAAACATGAGGTTAAATCAACAATAAAGTTAAATAAAAATAAAAATATTAGTAACTACAGAAAAGAATCGAACAAATAGTTATTCTTCCCTTTCTTACAATACTTAAGTTGAAGTAAATTTATTTAAAAATAAGACTACAAAACACATTAGTATAACATTAACTAAAAATTAAACATAGGGGCACAAAATTACGCGTACCAACTGAAATAGGTTTTAGGTTGTCTTTTACATAACTAAAAATTAAAAATAGTTTACCAAATTTAAAATAACTCAATCACTGAATTTAAAGAAATTTTCCGTCCTCCTCTCAAGAAAACATTAAAATACTTTACCTGGTTAAAAGTCATAAAGACGCATGGATATGATATGTTGTAATAAAACATCTTTAGCATATTAATAATGTTTTCTGATTTATTTGACCTATATATAAGAAATACAAAAATAGGATACAGGTGTAATTTTTTTATTTTTTAACATTGTACTTTTTTAAGGTGGTAAATCATCAAATATTTTCTGAAAATTGAAAAAAAATATGTGATTTTTTGATATTTGGCTCATTTGATAGAAAATTTAATATAGATTAATAATATAAAAAGTTAGTTCCCAACTTATTTTTTAATTTTTCATTAATTTAACTTACTAAAAAAGTTTATATAGGAATGACAACTATATTTAATCTTTTTTGGCGTTTCTCTCCGTTTTTAAATTTTACGAAACCTTGTCTGATTGTCATGATATCTTGAGAAGCAGAAGTGCAAATTGTTTGAGAAGCAGAAAATTACTTCAAATTTTTAGAAAATGTTTATTACACTGTTTTCTAGACGGTGACATTTTAAAATTTTTTAATTCTGCTCCAATCTTTTTTTTTTTTTTAATTTTAGGTCTGAAAAAGTTTTTTTGTTATTACCTGATAAAAAAAAATTGAAAAAATTTTTGATGTACTTTAAAAATCTTAAAATGCAAATGTCACTTACCTTACATGTCTAACTCACCTTACTTTACATGTCTAGAACATGTGCAAAAAATGTCATGGATTTTATGTTAAAATATTTCAAATTATCGTGATTTGGATTGACCCATTAAAATGAACGTTTTTCGATAAAATCGAGGCAAAGTTGTTGAGGCAAAGTAAAATGATGTAAAAAATAGCATTCCAATTTAACATTGTTTTTATTGGTATAGAATTTATCTTTTTTTTTTTAAGTTTTAACATTTTAGAATATTTGGTGGGGTACCACCAAATGTACAATTCGATTTGAACAAAGACAAAGGACAAGTAAACAATATAATCAAATACAGAATTCCATATCTTGATAATTCTTTCACAGTAGAAAAATCTTCATGTATCATTTTTATATTTAATACGTGAATAAAGATTTTGTGCATGACATCTTGTAAGGTAGTAAGAAGGAACAAATGTAAAAAACTCAGAAAAAGGTAGATCGACAAGGTTGTGTATAATTTTATAGGTCATTACAAGATCAAGTTTTATTCTACGCCATTCAAGAGATTCTTGATTAAAGATATTGAGTCTTGAAGAATAATCTTCATAAGGAATACGACATCTCTTACAGACACTTCTAGTAAAGGATTTTTGAACCTTTTTTAACCAACGTATATTTTTTAAAAGATGGGGATTCCACACAGAGGTACAAGATTCTATGATTGGTTGAACATAAACTTTATAGGCTTTGATCAGAAGCTTGAAATTGTTACTGATAAAGGATTTTAAAAGTAAGTAGGAACGAGAATATGCCTTGATTGCAATGAAAGAATAGTGATTAGAAAATTTCATATCCGAAGATACGACTATATTGATATCTTGAATTAAATCAATAGACTCAATAGACGTACCAATGTTTATTGAGTATGAATTTCATATAAAGGTGCCAAACTTTTGACCATTCCAAAAAATTTTTTAAGGTCTTGATGAGGTGTATGTTGTTTCCATGATTGCTTGCTTGATATAACTTGCTGTCATAAGCAAAAAAATCAATGCTGCAATCGCCATCAATACATGAAGTTACACCTTTATAACAACTAAAAAAAAATGGGTCTCAAAGCAGTTCCTTGAGGTATTCCGCTCTTTGCAAGAATTTTATTTGAATACGAGTTACCAACACAGACATATTGAGAACGCATTGTTTAAAAAATTTGTCATTCAATTTAGTAATTCATACTAGATACCATAACAATTCAGTTTGAACAGTAAACTAGAGTAAGTCACAGAATCAAAGGCTTTCATAAAATTTTTATATACAATATCAACTACGTTTTTGTTATTAGCAGCACTCATTTAAGGTTGTCAACATCTGTGTACAGGTGGACCTACACTTTAAAACCCAAATTGATGAGCGATAAAAAAGTTATTGATTAGTAAATATTTTGTAATGCATTCTGCATTGATTGACTCCATAACTTAATAAATAATGCACGTCATAAAAATACGTCTATAGTTTGTGGTTAATGACGGGTTTCCTTTCTTATAGATGGGCACACTATAGAGGTTTTCCAGATTAAAAAAATGGCATTTTTTGAGATTGACACTTCAAACAGTATGGAAAGAGGAATAGCAATGGCATTTGTAATTGATTTTAGAAGTATTGCTGGGTATCCATCAGGTGATTTAAAGGACTTTGATGGAAGAATTTGTAGGAATAAAACTACAGCGCTGTATGGAAACATTACATTATTTAAAGAGTTTGAGTGTGTTGGCAAATCTAAGACAGGTGCAATACCATTATCTGTAACAAAAACAGAATTGAAAAAATTGTTTAAAAGATTTGATTTTCCACAATCATCTGTGCTAAGAGAACCATCTGGTCGTAATAGTGGGAAAAAAACTTACTGCATTTGGTTTTTGTCTTTACAAAGGAATAAAACTGGACAATATTAGCTTTTTCGACTAAATCTATCTCACTGAAAATACAATAATAATTTATTTCTGCATCGTATAAACGAGAACAAACCTTAAATTAATTTAAGATGGATGTATTACCAGTTCCTTTGTACTCTAAATAGATAATGGTTTTTTTAGAGACTAATTTCCGAATGGCTAGAAGTTGAAAGTTATTTTTTCTATTGCAACGCACTGAAACATGTGCGGAAGTAGATGAGTTTAAATATTTACGAATAATTTGCTAGAATACTTTAAAATCTTGATTTTTCTTAGTTAGCATATACCAGTTTATACTTTGTAAATCTGATTGTATAGCGTTGTAACCACCTATGTGAAAATTGTATTTAATTGATTTAGATTTCTTCAAATTACAATTGAAAACGATCATAAAGGGGTCACAAGTGCTTGTAAATGGGGCAACAGCTTCTACATTAAAAACCTTTTTTGAGTAGTTGGTTGGTGTTAAATCTAGGAGGTTATTATGTCAAGTATTATCAGATTCAAGATGGTCTAAAGCATTTGCCAAACACGTTTCTATAAATAGTTCATGGGACGAATCTCCGAAACTAATTGGAAATGACTAGTTTATGAGTGGTAGATTATAGTCACCTGCAATGATACATGTAGAGTTGCACTTAGATTTAATTTTGTAAATTAATTTGCACAAAGTTTTGGTTGTTAAAATACTGGTGGCAGCAAATGAAGGGTGATAAACAAATGAAAGTCAAATTTTTTAGTCAATGGATGAGACAAAAATGTCAACACATAATTTCAGTATTTTGTAGTTGTTCTCGTATTTCAAGATTATATAGAACTGAGGGAAAACTATTGCTAACTAGTATAAGTGAACCGTCTTAACTGTTTCAATCATGTCGAAATACTTTAAAATTATTTCCATTTAACAATAATAAATCAGATGTTTTTTTATTTAGCCAAGTTTCGGTAATGAGTATGATGTCGAAATTGCTGTTTTCACGAAGATTGTGAGGTGATGTAGTTTATTGTTGTAACAGAAGTGTAGGTACTGTAGTTTATTGTTTATTGATCTAGCATTTTAAAACCATCAAAAGTAAGCACATTTGATGGTTTTAAAAGGTTGGTTTTGTAATAGTTTTATAAATACAGTTATATGAAATAAGCAATATTAATAAAAGATAAAATTAATATTCATTAGATATATATTCAAATAAAAATTAATCAATTTGGGTTCGATTGAGAAGAAGAATGTTAATAATAAAAGAATTTTAAATAAAACCTTTTTTTTTATAAATGGTATTGTTCGGTTTCAGTGAGAAATACATTGATGTTTCATAGAGAGCTTGCAATATTTGAAATTAAAAGACATTTTCTATATTTAGATACCGTTAATTCTAATTTTTACATTATCATTATCAATCTTTTTTTGGGAGAATGAAAAATAATAAATTCAGTTTTATTGATATTTAGAGAAATACGGTTACTATTTAACCAATAGCACAAATGATGGAGATCTGAATTAACTTTTTTACAAAGCTGTGCGAGTGATTTATTTGTGCATAGAAGATTAGTGTTGTCAGCGAAAATGACGAACAATCGAATTAGTTATAGCGTGAGGCAGATCGTTAATATATATATTAAAAACATTAAAGGCCCTAGAACAGAACCCTGCGGGACACCATACTTAACAACTTTACTTTTGGATTGAAACCCATTAATCGAGACAAGCTAAGAAGAATTTTTACTATAGGATGAAAACTAATGATTAGCAATACCCCGTATACCATAGTGATACAATTTTTCAATTAAAATTTTATGGTTAACTGTATGCCCATTGCTTTTTGGAGATCAATAAAGCAATTGGTATACAGACGCCAAAAGTAAAAGAACCACTATCAACTGCACCATGAATCATTTCAGTAATGTTAATAAGTGCATGGAAAAGAGTGTTTTAAACGAAATCCAACTGGTGGCCATAGAAACACTTAGAATTATTAAGAAAGTTTTAGATACGAGAATACATTAATTTCTCAAGAATTTTGCTGATATTTGATAATAGTGATATGGGTCTATAGTTATTGCAGTCAAGTTTTGAGTTGAAAATTTTCGAGATTTTAACTGGATCATTTATAATGGTTTGAAGATATACAATATGGATATGAGATATCATCCGAACGTATATTCAAAAGAGTTCTAATACCCTTCCACCAAGCTTTCAAACTATTGATTTTGGTAGTAATGTAGTAAAAAAAGTGGTTCATTTAGCTTCTTTGAACAAGTGTTAAAGCAAATTTCTATAGATTTTGTTTAAGGCTCCGAGTTAAACCACAATTACTTAATTTTTTTAACGATGCATTTTTTTTTTGTCTAGAAGAATGTTAAAGCTAATGAAGAATCTTCATATAATTTATTTGTTTACAATTGGAAACTTTAGTTATAACTAAAGTTTCCAATTTAAAGTATACTTTATGATAAGTTGAAAATCAGCTGGGATAAAGTATACTTTATCCCAGTTGATTTTCAACAAAGTTATAGTATATACTAAAAAACCTATATAAAGTATATACTAAATAACCTAAGCATTGTTAGAAATATGTACACGATACGTATTAAAAGCGAAATTGCATCGTGTTTTCAATCCAAAACATTTTTTTGGAGAGAATAATAATTTTATTCAGTAGAATTAGTTGTATTCTTTAATTTTATTATAACTTATAAACAATTTTTTAAATTAGTGAAAATCATAAATGTTTGTTTTTCTCAGTTTTATATCTATGTACATAGATATGGACAATATATATATATATATATATATATATATATATATATATATATATATATATATATATATATATATATATATATATATATATATATATATATATATATATATGATATAGATATGCACATAAATATCACAGAAATCACATATGATTTCACATGCTTATAATATCACATACATTTGATATCACATACATATACATATCACAGATATCACATATGTATGACATAGATATGATACATATGTCACGTTTTAAATTCTTCGTTCTTTTACTTATAAATTTTCCTCTTTTTTCATTAAGCTTTTTTTCAAGTCGTTAACAGTTAACATTTTACACAGTTGCTCTGTAACATTTAGGATTTGTTTATAATTTTGACATTATTTATGATAAATATATAAAAACAGTCTAAAAATGTTCATTTTGAAATAGCAAATTGAAGTTTGAACAACAAAGATTTATATATATTTTTCATAATTTGTTCTTAACAATTTACATATCATATTTTGTAATACCACTTTTTGACTTCAAAAATAGTTCATTCACAGGTCATAAAATAACATTACACGAAAACATCGTATTGCATTTAAATAAAAATTAAAAAAAACTATAGAGAACATAGAGAAACTTAACGTGATCTACCATGCTGGCTTTTAATTTTAATTACGATTTTTAATTTTTAATTTTATAAAATTTTTTTTAAAAAAAAACATCATTTTAAAAGAACTAAAATAGTAAATTATTGAGTACAAATATATATAATATATAAATAATACAAGTGCAAATTTAGTAAATTAGTAAATTTTGGCATATTGAGTATGGCAAAGAGATCTTAAGTCGGCAAATGTCAAACAGCAGTACCTATTTTTTTAAAGTCGGTAAAAAATACATTCATCCCTCCTCCCCTCCCCCCCCCCCTCTCACGTTTTTGTGAGACCTTTTTGGGACGGTCCCGAGTTTAAATATCCATAAATAACAAGAAAATCATATAATCCAAATACATATCTCTTATC
This sequence comes from Hydra vulgaris, assembly GCF_022113875.1. Classification (NCBI taxonomy): domain Eukaryota; kingdom Metazoa; phylum Cnidaria; class Hydrozoa; order Anthoathecata; family Hydridae; genus Hydra; species Hydra vulgaris. Next base: position 27,223,645 of record NC_061165.1, read on the forward strand.
AAGTCTATTAAAATTGCTATATTTGAATGAATTACATAATATCATAATATTTTCGCCCAACATACCTACATAGATTAAAAAAGTTCATTAAAATAGGCAAATAGTTTGAATCATTTATTTAAACAAACATTATTTTTTTAATGTAAAAAATAAATATATCATAATAATATATATAATCCAAATGTCTTATAGCTCACAGTATGGTCTAAAACAATTTTTTTTCTTTAATAATGACGCTGCAATTTAAAATACACGGCAAATTAATTTTTTTTTTGTCGGCATCTTTGATGAAAAAATTTATTATCAAAAAGTTATTCTCATACAACTCCAGTGTTATTTTGTAGAACATTAATATAACGTCATGTAACTACAATTTTACTTTTGATATGTCAAATTAATTCTTTAATGTCTCTGATAAAATAACTGCACATTACTCGTCAAATTCAGAAATTGTTTTTTATGGATGATATGATAATATTGTATGGAATGTAGATATAACTAAAGCAAATGCATCATCATTTTTAATATTTATTTTATTTTAATACTAATTGATTTCAATTGTATAAATAGTTAATAACCGGTCTTGAAAATCTACATCTTGAATGGTAAGGGACATAGTAGAATGTTTGGAAGTTTAAATTTTGAACTTTGTTATTTATTTTTTCTTGAAGTGAATCTTTTTTTAAGTTTTTGATCTCTTTATGTATTTCTTCGCTGTTTTTATTTTCGTTTAAATCTGAAATTTTGATAGAACTGGTAGAACGTATGATTGTTGAGTTCATGAATGTAGTACTTGTATTCAACTTATTTTCAATAATTTTATCCAGCATTTTGTTTATTTTTTGACGCAAAAGGGTATTCCTATCACAAGTTGTTCGCAACCCTTCGATTATCAAAAGTATATAAAAGCGCTTCCATAGAATCATATTCAGCCTAAAGACATGTAAAGCGTCTGATTCTAAATAAAAGTGAAATTTAGTTACATATACTTCCTTAATTGTTCATAATTAGTTTTTCCTTCATTGTTCATAACTTGTTTTGTATTGTAAAATTTGCTTTTATACTTACTTTATTAAACACTTTTAATTTTGATTTTAATTAATACAAATAAGTAAAAAATATCTACTAAATTCAAACAACAACTGCTAAAATTAAAAAAGAAGAAAAAAATACGTTTTACTAAAAACGTAAGTTTAAAATCAAAAACTTTTTTTTTTTTAATTAACTGGTCAACTACGGTAAAAAAAAGCTTAAAATGCTTTTAAAAATAAACCGGAAAACTTCTCAATAAAAAATTGCGCGTTAATTGCCAATAAAATAAAAAGCTTAAAAAAAAGATTTAAATCTTTAGAGTCTATGTAAAAAAAAAAAAAATTCTAACTGCTAAATATAACACACCAATAGTTATTATTTAACTAAAAAATACATTTTATTATTAAATTCTCAAAAAAAGAATTTACGTAATTTTTTAAAAGAGATTCAGCCATTTATGTTTCAAGGCAAATAACAAAACAGAACTTTTATTTATATAATTAACAATATAGAAAAAATCTTCAACAAAATAACATTCTCCAGGCATCAAAGTCACGTAATATGTAAGTAAAAACAATGTTATCACAACTCTATATAAAATAAAATTTAATTATAGTTTTGTGAATAAAAAAGATTACTGGATTTATTAATAAAAAGTTATAAAAGATATTTTCAAAGACCAGCATTACGCAAGTCTATAGGTTATTGTAATGTTGTGTATTGTGTTTACAGTAGGGTTGCCTCTGTCCCAGTTATTGTGCAGGAGAATCCAATTTTAATTTTTATAAGTTTAGCGCTCCTACGTAAAAACTGGATTATTGACATCTCTATTATAAAGGACCTGGTATTATGTATTGCTTACACACAATACCTGGTATTATGACGTGAAATTTAACTGAGACATTCTAACTTGCCGTCAACTATTGTACTTTTTTTGGAATTAGTTAATCTGCCATACTTTGTACTGTCGTATTTTTTGCGTTGTTTCGTTTTTATTTCGTTGCTTTACTGTACCATGGTACGGAAAAATCATAGTTTGAAAAATATGTTTTCTTTCATTAAGCAAAATTTTTTTTAATATTTCCAATTTTTTTTAGATTTTAAAACAAGAAATAATGACTGTTGTTAAAATAATTGCTGCTTATTTAACACTTGGTTTTCTTGTAAGTCAAAGTTTTAGCTAATTAAAAACAAATACCCGATTAAAACAAGTTGTTTGTAAATAGTGTTTATTCTTTACATTCCATTAAAATCTGTGTTTTTATTAAGCTTTTCCATTAAAATCTGTGTTTTAATAAAATTGATTACAATTTAACATTAAAGTTGAAAAATTTTTAACTATTCAATTTTCAATTATATATCAGTATTCAATTTTTTCTTTCAGTATTTTTTACGTTATTTTAAAAATATATTCTACTGAGCAACAGCGAATCCACAAATAACTAAGTTAAAAATTAAAATCATTTTTAAAGAAAAATACTAACGTGACTTTATTGATTTTTTAAATAAAGAATATCATAAAAAGTTCTTAAGAATTTACGCGTCAATGCACACGTATTTATGGGTGTATAGGTATGCGTGTTCATGACGTGGTTTGAGCGTATGTTCATCATTAATAGGCGTGTGTACATATGCACAGTTAATAAGGATAAAATAAAAAAGTCAATTTCTAAAAAAATTCTTCTATATTTAGAATTTTTTTTTAAAAAAAAAAGAAAAAAAAATGTCCTGAAAAAAAGTGGCGGGGGAGGGGAGCTACGTGCGTTCCCGGCGTCGTCGGCCCTGACAAGTTGCTATTAAAAGATAAATGAGTAACGAGTAATAATTGAGTTTAGAGAAACTAAAACAGGTTTTTGTTAATGAAATTAACGCTATTGAAACCGATTTGTCATATATTACAAATTGGTTTTAATTATCTCTCTTTTATCTATTATCTTTTAATAACAATTTGCTTTATTACTATTACTAGCAAAACTTTAAATTTTTTTACTTTAATATTATTATAAATATTAAAGTAGCAAAACATAAAATATTATTAATGTTAGTTCTTTTTTCAAAAACAAAATCAAATTTTCCTGTTTATAATATACTCAAGTATACTAAGAAATAACCACAGCAACATGAATTAAATAACCATTTCATTTAAACGACTTTGTGGTCGAACCAGAAATATCTTTGTTAAAATTTAATAAAGATATTTCTGGTTCGACCACAAAATTGTTTAAGTGAATTGATAATTTAATACACGCTTTTTAATAGTTATTAACCATTAGAAATAATCAAACTTAGTCAGTTTTTAAATCGTTCTGTGTCAAAAAAGTCTAAAAGTGGGTGTAAAAGTGGGTGGGCCAATTTTGCGCCAAATTACCCGAATCCCAGAGTAAGTTGACGCAAACTACAATTTTTTTAAAAAATATGATTAGCAATTGTATACCATTTAAAATCGTTAAATATATTATATTACTATACTATTTTTTATTATTTTTTAAAATTTTAATGCACATGTTAATTTTAAATGTTAGTTCTACGGTTTTTTTCTTATTCTTAAAGACAAAGGGGAGATGACTCATCGATTACCGTTCACAAATATAGTAAGATCTAAGTTATAGCAATTACAATTAGCTGAAAATTTTCGATTTTTATCTGAGTTAAAGTTCACCAACCAGAAGTGAGATTCTTTTCAAGTTAAAATGCCCTCTCCAAGCAATTAGAGAGTGTTAGCTTCTTTTCAAGACAATTTAAAATGGGAGTATCATCAGTGAACAATGCAACCTTAGATGTGAGAATTTCTGGGAGATTGTTTATTTAAATTTATAAAAGTATAGGGCCGCGGATAGAAACTTGAGGAACCCATGAAGTTACAGGATATGAAGAAGAGTGCTGTCCATTGATGACAAATTTTATACTACGGATGGTAAGAAGGATTTAATAATCCTAAAGATGTTACCTGATATACCGTAAGAAGAGAGCTTATGAAAAAGATCAGCATGTTAAACTTTTTAAAATGCTTTAGAAATGTCGAAAACGATCGCCTTAACCTCTGTACATCTATCTAATGCACGTTAAAAACTATCAGTTATAATCGTTAACAAATCAACAGTTGAACAAGGAGATCGAAATCCATATTGATGATCAAAAAGTAAGTTACTGGAGTCAAGATAAAGAGTTTCTTATTTAAAGGCTCAAAAACCTTGCTTATCATAGTAAGGAGACTAATGAGAAGGTAGTTAGACGAGTCAAATTGCTTTCCAGTAATTTTGTAAAATATATATTTACAAAAATATATAGTTGTCGCTTTTCAGCAGACTGGAAAACAAGACTTTAATTAGCACTTGTTCAATATTTTTGAAAGTATAGACAACATCTCTGGAGAATACTTCTGCAAGACTATAATATGTATGTTGTCCAGACCACAAGCTATAGAAAAGTCTAAGCAGGAAATCACTTTAGATACAGAAGCTGGAATAATACGATGCAATTGAGTAGAGTTTGTCAATAGATAATAAAAGATTGCTTGCCAGTCAAGAGAAGTTACATAAGTAGCGAATTTGTCAGCAGAAAGACGAAAATCCAATTGACATCAAGGAAAAATTGCAAAAAGAGTCGCAATCAACTTTAAAGTATTTGTAGGAGGTACGATGATAGGGGGGTTCTGATAATGAAGAAGAATGAAATAATAATTTTAGAGAGGTCAAACCATGATTAGAAACAGCTAAGGGTGAATGTGGAAAAACTGAGCACTGACTAGGATTAGAAACAAGACACAAGTCAATTAAATTAGGTAAATGATTGTCTGAAAAACGATTTGGAAAATTGACTATTTGTGTTAGAGATTGAGAAAGATAAAAATTGTGAAAGTTAACACCTTCAGAGTTACTGACTCTAGAACCAAGTCATTCAGTGTGTTGAGTGTTAAAGCCACCGATAACAACGATATTGGCTGAAGGATAAAGAGAAAGAACTTGGTCCATTTGATCAGAAATAATATCGAAAGATTACAGTCTTGCAATGAAGAAGAACAATATAAAAGAAAGAGAAAGGTTATAGAGTAAATTTATGCTGAACGAAAACACATAAAAGAATGGTTTGAGGATTCGAAACCTAGTTTTCCGACAATGGGTGAATTTTTTACGAATGTAAATGCCCAAGCCAATCATGTAATCAGTGACAGCGCCAGCATCTTTTGATCTTTGAGATAGCTAACTTCCAGAGATGGAGCAAACCTCAAACTTTTATATGATTATTCTAATGACTAATAAGGATGCTTTGCAAAAACCTGCAATGATTGGAGCTTGGAAACAAAAAATCCCTAAAAATTTGTCCGACACTGCCCTTAGGGCTGTTTAGTATGCTAATTTGTTTTCAGAACATAGCTAATTGAAGTTTTTCCCATTCAACTATCATATTGTGGTTCAAAAATATTTTTTACTAATATTTATTATTTGCCCTAAAGGTCCCTCAAAGCCACTAAACATTTGACAGGTCCTTAATATTATTAAAAAAAAAATTATTTAAAAATATGTCAACTTGGTACTCAAAAGTAGCAAATTTTATAAAAATTTTAAAAATTAGATTCATTTTTTATAAAAAAAACTTAAAAAAACTTATTATTAAAAATGTTGTAAATATTACCTTTTTTTCATTTTTCGCTTAAAAACCATAGTTTTTATTCAAAAAAACCTAATATTATTTTTTTTATAAAAAATACTTTTTGTTTTTGAAATTTTTAAATGATTTTGCTTCTTTTGAGTACCAAGTTGACATATTTTTAAATATTTTTTTTTCAATAATATTAGGGACCTGTCTAATGTTTAGGGGCTTTGAGGGACCTTCAGGGCAAATAATAAAATTTAGTAAAAAATATTTTTGAACCACAATATGATAGTTGAATGGGAAAAACTTCAATTAGCTATGTTCTGAAAACAAATTAGCATACTGAACAGCCCTACACTGCCCTAAACGTGAGAGCAACAAATTGATAAAATAGTTTTTGTAGTATTTTTAACTAGACTTGGATTTATCGATAAATTTTAAGTTTCATAGTATTATCTTTCAGCGTTTAAAAAATATGACCATATAAAGCTTAAACCCCCCTCAATTTGAGGGGGTTGCAAAGTTTATATGGTCATAATTTCTGAGCGCTGACAAATACTATGAAACTTAAAATTTATCAATAAATATAAGTGTAATACAAAAACTATTAAATCAACTTGTTGCTCTCACGTTTGGGGCAGTGTCGGACAAATTTTTGAATCTTTTTTTGTTCCCAAGTTCCAATCATCGTAATTTTTTACAAAGCATCCTTATTTTACATAAGTATAAACTTATAAATGTTTGGAGTTTGCTCCATGTCTAGAAGTTAGCTATACCAAAGATCAAAAAATGCTGGCGCCGCCACTGCATGTAATCATTTAAGCTGGTTGGAGAACTTGACTCAAAACACAGATAGTGTTTAGTACACAATTTAATAAATGAATATTATATAATAAATATATATAACTCAAAAAATATTAGTCTACTCTATAAAGTTAGACTTTACCTATCGTTTAAAAAATTTAAAACTTCTTTAATTTTCTTTTATACACAGCTATCTATCATACGCCAATATAGCATACACCCATAAAACTAAATTATATCCTTTATATAGACGGCGGAAACTCGCTTCAAGAGTAATATTTTATAAAGACAAGCTTCCTCATGCAAACCTATTAGTAAAAGGATGAATGCTTTAAACATTTACCAAACCAATATATATCAAAATATTTTGTTTATGTTCAAACATAAAATGGTTTATAAATAACTTTTTATAAACTGATATAGATAAACATAGCACTAAAGCAAATCGAAACTTAAAAAAAACAACAACCCAATATTCGTTAGAACATCGTTGTCCTTACCTCAGAGGCGATTTTACAAATAAAATGAAAGGAAGGGAAGAGGGGGGAGGGGTCTGAATTTTCAAAAACTATTGACTGGTCCCATAAAAAAAAGGTCTTTAAAACTAATATTCAACCGACTAATTTGAGTTAAATACCCAAATAAACTTAAAAAACGAAATATAACTTGAAAATCGCCTTCTTTGGGGGGCGGGGGTTGTTCCACACCCCTAAAACTGCCTCTGCCCTTTCTGTATAATAAATTAATACCAAAGAATTCCTCAAGATTTTTTCTAAAAAATATAAATTAAATATATATATATATATATATATATATATATATATATATATATATACATATATATATATATATATATATATATATATATATATATATATATATATATATATATATATATATATATATATATATATATATATATATATATATATATATATATATATATATATATATATATATATATATATATATATTATGTTATGTTATGTTTTAAGCTTAATAACACGACTAATTATATTGAAAATATAATTAGTCATGAATATAGAATAGTTATGAATAAATCATAAAATTACTAAATTTGAGCAGCCGCAGTGGCGCAGTGGTAGCGCACTTTGTCTCAGCAACAAAGGGTCCGTGGTTCTAACGCCACCTCTACGCAAGTTTTGTAACTTTGGTTAGGAAGGAGACGTGAACTACCTATTAAATGCTCATCCACTCTGCTCTGTGATAAGACCGTAAGGACTTCTTGGGGCGCCTAAATATAAAAATAATATGAATAAAGAAAAAAGAAAAGTTCACAATGACAAGACTTCACGCGAGTTTCCCGTGATGTATTCAAAACTAAAAGTTTATTTTTCCTTTTATTTTAGACTTATCTTGTCTTCTCAGAATATAAATTGTAATACTATTTTACTTTATTATATTACTTTGTGCATCAAATATATCATAATATTATAGCAGATCGTTTCAAAGCATTTTGATTGTATTTGTAATAAAATTATATATTGTTAAAAATATGTAGTTCATCATCAATCTCAAACTTGATTAAATGCTTTAAAAACAATTTTTGCGTCAAAAGCATTTCTTCAATAAATTCATTTAGATTCCTTCAATGTGCGACAATACATGTTGATTTGTTTGAGAGTATATTAACCTAAATAATGTCTGGGTAAAGTAGACTTTTACGTTTTGCCCAAGATCTTAAAATTGTTCATAACTTTTAACTTAAATTTGTTTTTTGATTTTTTATGATTTACTGTAGTTGGCAGCTTTTTTTATTCGATTGTTAGATAAGATAATTTCTTGAACAACAGAGACAACCTTCAAAGGCTGTTAAGTTGATGATAAGACAATATATGTTTTCTGCGTGCTCCAGTTCTCTTATTTATTAACACGATTTATTTCATCGTAAATTTTAATATATGACAAAACTCTTTGCAAAAAAAAAAAAAAAACCTCTAGATAGATTTGCTAGCTACCATATTTTTTAACTTGTCAAAACAAGAATTTTTTTTTTTTGACAAGCTAACACGTAACGTGGAAAGCGCAAATGCTGTGTAAATATGTATTTATATTGTTTTAAGAAGCACTTTGATATTGCATTTAATTTTATTTATTTCAATATTTTTTCTACCAAATATTTATAGATTATGATGATGTTGCATTTAGAATTATTTTTTTCAATACGTTAGTGTGTAAAAATTCAAACTATTTTTATCATTGGTTATTATAAATCATTAGAAAAAGGCTAAAATTATAAACAAAAGTTGATTACAAGGATTGCTTAATATAATTGCAACCAATTTTAAAATGTTATGGTGCGTTTGTACGTAGCTCTATACAAATGGAAATAAGAAGATCTTAGACCACTAAAACATAGTCATAAAATAAAGTTCATTCTAATGATTATGATTGAAAACTAAAGAATAATATTAAACGCTAATCTAAAAGTTAGGCCCAAAAAATTTTGCGCATTGACGTCGGTTTGTGGCAAACTAAACGTTAATGCTTCAAGTTTCTTTTGCATTTATCCTACATTTTTTGAATAATTTTAATTTTGTTGCATACAAATGCATAAAAATATATAAAACTGGTACAGATATATCACGGATAAGATGTTATATTTATTACAATAGTAATAAATAAATGAATCGCTAACTTGGAAAAGGGGACATGTTATGTGAAATTTTGCAGGACATGTCCCCTTTTTCAAGTTAGCGATTCAAATAATTTTTGTCTTTATTAGAATATATTCCATAAAAATATATTCCTTTTATCTTTAATAGTAGTAGTTTTTTTTTTTTAATTTTAATAAAACCTTATTTTGTTTATTTTTCTAGGTTTTTGCCATAAAGTGACATCACATAGGCAAAAAATGGTAGCTTCAACGGTTTACAAACTATCATTTTTAATGGTCTAAAAATTAAATGACATAATTTTAGCTATTAAAAATTATTAAGAAAGGGGCAAATCTAAAACTGAAGTTTTAAATTTTCCACTTGGATGAGACAATGTGTTTTGTGCTTTTTCAATCTTGTCAATTTTTTAAAATATAATAACATACCTACAAAAAATCAATATATATATATATATATATATATATATATATATATATATATATATATATATATATATATATATATATATATATATATATATATATATATATATATATATATATATATATATATATATATATATATATATATATATATATATATATATATATATTTATATATATATATAAATATATATATATATATATAAATATATATATATATATATTTATATATATATATATATATATATATATATATATATATATATATATATATATATATATATATATATATATATGTATGTATATATATATATATATATATATTGATTATTGTTATATATATAACAATAATCAATATATATTATATATTGATTATTGTTATATATATATATATATATATATATATATATATATGTATATATATATATATATATATATATATATATATATATATATATATATATATATATATATATATATATATATATAAATATATATATATATATATATATATATATATATATATATATACATATATATATATATATATATATATATATATATATATATATATATATATATATATATATATATATATATATATATATATATATATATATATATATATATATATATATATATATATATACATATATACAACAGTTATTGATTCAATACTACTTGTTATTGGAATTAACTTGCATTTGATTTTATTGCACCAACATTCAGCACATAAATTTTTGTGAACATTATGAAAATTAAATATATATATATTGTATATATATTTTATTGTTATTTAGGTGCTCTAATGGTCTTGTCACAGAGTATCGCAGAAGTAGATTTAACCAGGAAGTTCACGCCTCCTTCTTTACGGTGACGCGAAAATATGTTTCGAACCTATATGTCCTGCATTTAAAGCAAGCGCTATACACACACACACACACACACACACACACACACACACACACACACACACACACACACACACACACATATATATATATATATATATATATATATATATACAAATATATATATATAATATATATATATATATATATATATATATATATATATATATATATATATATATATATATATATATATATATATATATATATATATATATAATATATATATATATATGGGAGGTATCACACTTTTAGAAAATTGACATTGAAAATCTGCTAAAAAGTTATTTTTTTTGTATTTAATAAAAAAAAACTAATTATACTGACCGAAAGTTTAAGTTTATTTAAAAAATTATTTATATCCCAACTTTTCTTTGAGTATTTTAAATTTCATTAGAATACTCCAAGTCAAAATAAAAAAACATTTTGTAATAAAAATATTGATTTTTGATTATGCTTTTTTGTTTTTATTTTATAATAGATACCTATACCTATATTATAATATCAACCCTCGGAATTAGGGTCGGCGTTTGGCAATGCCGACCTAATTGCCAACCTTAAAGTGTTTGAGGTTGGCAACAAATTGCCGACCTCATTTCTATGTTTTATGGTAAGATTTTTGTATCAAATTTTTTTTGCCGACTTGATGCCAACCTTTAAAAGATTGAGGTCGGCAATTATTGCCGACCTCATTTTTACTAGTTCCGAGGGTTGTTATATAGACACCCATATATTATTATTGATACCTAATATATTAAATCTATGCCTCCTCCGCTTTTAAAGTAGAGTAGAGAATTTCATTTTAAGATCATGATACATTTAAGATCATGATACATGAGATCATGTACATTTTCAAAAGATCATCTGCTTTAGCTGCCTTGAAAGGAACAACAAACGCATTCCAGTTAATAAAAATTTGGAACTTTTCTCAGAGTATTTCTAAGATTTCTAAGATAAGATGTAAAAAAGTAAAGGAGCAAATTTATTCTGATCAAGAGCAAAGTCTAGGAGCGCAAACCATTCTCAGAAAAGATAAAATATTGTTAAATAAAAACAGCTATAATATATATTCTTAAAATAACAGTTTATATTATGATAAACTATTATTTTTAAAATAAACAGTTGTCTTATATTAAGGAGGTAAAGGTATTCACGTTACACTTGGTACTCCAGAAAGTGATCAGAAAAAGATTCCTTACAATGAGGTAAAACCTTTGGTAAATATCTTCGGACTTGGTCAGTTTTAGTCTAATGAAGTGTTAAAAACTTTGAGGAGAAGTGGTGTAAATTTTGAGTCAAACATGGAGAAACAAAAGTAAACTAATTTTGAACTATTGTTGCTGAATTATTAAAATTTCAAAAAAAGGAAAAAGATAACAACTATGCCTCAGTGAAGACAGACTTTGTATATATTGAAGATATCACAATATTTATGGATTTTGTAATTAAATATTAAGGGCAGGTTCCACAAAACACATTTTTAAAGATTGGGATGGATTCAGGTATTTATTTTATATTTTGATAATCAACTTTTTGAAAACATGTTTTTGAAAATATTATTTTTACATATTTATATACATATTTGTATATAAATGCATGTGTGTATGTATAAAGATATATATCTATAGGTGGAGGATCATTGAAAGTAATAGTAAATCTGTTTGATCCAACCAAGGAAAGACCAGAAGATAGCAGCTCCATAGAATCATACTCAGGGGCAATTACGTCACTTGTTTTAGCTTATTGTGAAAGGTGAGTGAGAATCATTCTAACATGACAAGGGTAGTGGAAAGATTGAAGTTGCATGAATGCAAGTACTCATTGGCTTCTGACATTAAGTTAATCAGCCTATTGCTAGGAATTTCAGTATGTTGTTTTTAAATCATTTCAAGATAATAAGATATATGACGTAAACACATATATTAGGAAAAAGTTTTTTTTACCCAAAAATATATTTATGAATTAAACTATTATATAAAATTGTAGACTCATAGAAGAAAGCAGGCCTGTGCATAGAGTGAAGGTTCGTCTGAGCTTTTTTCTGGAGAGTTGAGTACATTTCAATCTTTGAATGATTACTATGAACTGTATTTGTCTGCAGGATCTCCAGTGAAAAAAATGATAGAATATAAGGTATAAATAAATAAGTATATTATAAATATTTTCAAAATATATCATTCATCACGAATTTATCATTTTTAAAAGGATAAAAAATTATCACATCCATATAATAAGAATTTTATTAATCCCTGTCTGCTCAAGATAGAAAACAAATCCTTAAGTTTAATAAGAGAAGTTCCATTACCAGAACTTCACCTTCTAATGGGATTTGTTAATTATGTGGCAGAATTTGTAATGCAGCTTTGGTCTGGATTTGTAGATTGGGTCAAGAGCATTGAATTCCTTTGAAAAGATTACCATGGAGAAACATTTGAAGGAAACACGTATTGAGATATACTTAAAAATTGCGACAAACTTAAGTTGATAATGCCTGTTAAACTGTAACCTCTCTTGGAAACAATGAGAAAGTTTGATGAGGTTGTTCATGGCGTCATTGGCTATAAACTTGGCCAAAACTATTCAATTTTATTTGAAAGTTTTACACAAATTATAAAGTTGGACAAGACTGTTGCAGAGAGGTAATCTCTGTATTCTTAAACCTTTTTATTTGAAACCAAGATATTGATAAACATATGTATAGTAAATTTTTTGAAGTTTTTAGATAAGCAGCTAACGGTTACCTGCAAGTACATGCTGAAACCACACATCTAGAAACATTTTTTGATTTGAGAGGTTTTTTCTTTTGGGCAGTTAAATAAGTAGACATCTAATACGTGCCATTCCAAGATAAAAAGTGTAATTAACAGGTTTGGAGTTTTGCAGTTCAGCAACAAACATAAAGGGAGAAGCAAAAGAATTGCTGGAGTGTTCAGTTCAAATAATTTATAATTTATTAAACATACATCAATTGTACATCAAAACACAAACATTATTGAAATCTTAAGTTAAAACCATTTGTAAACTCACTCAAAAAGACAATAAAAATACATTAGTATAAACGATTTTAAAATATTTTATTTAGTATTTATTATACTATTATTGTTTATATATTAGATTGAAGGCAACTATGCATACAATACTACTATTCTACTAAATCACTTATATATTATTAATATGTTCTACTTTATTAAACATACTAAGTTCCTAAATTAATTTCAAGCGTATCTAAACTTTTTTCGCCAACTTAAAGCAGTCTAATTATGTTGATGTATAAACACAAAATGTTGATGTAAAAACACAAAAAGCATAAAAAGTTAGAATATAAACTTATTTTATGGTAACCTTACTATTCTGTCAGTATATTTAGTTTTTTTAAATACGAAAAAAATGACTTTTTAGCAGATTTTCAATGTCAATTTTCTAAAAAGGTGATACCTCCCAGATTTTTCTAAATATGAAAATGAAGTGTCCAGATATCCCACTAACTATAATTATTAACATTTTTGGGGTACGCCGATAGTAAACTAAAACCTTGAATTTCTGAGCTGTGCATATATGTATATATGTATATATATATATATATATATATATATATATATATATATATATATATATATATATATATATATATATATATATATATATATATATATATATATATGAGGGAACAGTAAACTTTGTTGTTTTTTTTGACTAAAAATATAACTGTATACCAATTTTGAATTAGATTTTGAAAGTGAGGCGAGTTTCGATTCGTAACTTTTACGTGCAGCAAGGATGTTATTTTTTAACTGCTTGCAAGTTGCTTTGTAGATTGGGCTAATAAATAGATAAGGAGTGGGTAAGCTGGCTAGCAGTTTCGACCAAAGGTTAAATTTTTTTAGAATTTTAATACCTGCTGTAAACCATTTTGGTTTTGATCTCTGTTTTTGAGTTGATGAAACTTGATTTGGTACATATTTAGCTAGACTTTCCATGTATCGAAACTCAATAAGTTGGTTTATTACAATGGGATTGTTTTTAAATTTTTCAAGTTGATTCCTCCATTCTGTATCAGTAAAAAATTTGTTTAGGTTTTTATAATCACCTCTAGCGTAGTCTGGTTTGGTTAGTGATAACAGCCTAGTAGAGGAGATTAATGGTTCAAATAAGAAACTCAATTTAAGAGTGCAATGGAAAATATTTTTAGTTGAGCTGCCAAGAGATGGACCAATATTGAGCTCTATAAATCTGGACGGGCAGTCAATAAGCACCAGGTCAAGGGTATTATTGCCAAAAGTAGGTTTCGTGACATGCTGTACAAGAGCTGCAGTGTTTACAGACTAAAGAAAGTCAGTGCTTGACATAGTTGCATATTTAGCGATGCCACTAGCTGCTGTCTACTGTATTTGAGGGTGATTGAAATTTATTTGTAACTCTATGCCTTTTTTCTCTGCTATATTTGCAGCAAAAATTAAGCTACAATTAATTGTTCTGTTGAGTTGTATGTTAGTAGATGGCTCTCGATAAACACATCCAAAAAGGAATTTCTTACTTTTGTGAGATATTATACACCATACCTGGCCTAGCATTTTACTATGAAGCTTAATTGCATTAAATTAGGATGCCTGTATATCTTTTTGGTATATAAATTGCAACACCACCATATAAGTCAGGTCTGTTGTTGTTAAAAAGATTATTATTTGGTAACTGAAAGCAAGAGTAGTCATTAAACCAAGTTTCTGTAATTGCTACTCATAGAGGAATTTAATGTTGTAAAAGTTGCAGCAAGAATGTCCATTTTATTACAAAGTGAAGAAGCATTTGTATAGAAACAGGTAATTTCGCTTAAGGCTGTATAATTACTATTACTACTAGATTAATTGTTGATATTTAAGGAGATAGGGTTTTTGTTACAGAGAGTTGGCTAGATATGCTTAGTATTAAACACTAAGTTTTTCATTAATTGCTAACAGCTCTGGATATTATCTTGATGGTTCTGGTGTTGATTATGCTGTAGTACTTGTCCTTGATCAAAAAGACCTTGATTAAAAAAGTAGTTAGATTCAAACTCTGATAGCTCTAATATTATTTTTTTAAGAATTCCATTTCTTGCAACATAGAAAGAATTTTTCTCGTTGTTAACATCACAACGCCTACCCATGCTATCCTGGTGTTTTATATTTGCATTTAGTTCATCTCTTCGTTCTCGCTGCCTCTTCTCGATTGCTCACTGAACACTAGTTTTGTCAGTGTTAACAAATGTCTTTGAATTTTTCAGTGTCTCTCAGTTTGCGTGCATTGGCTAGTGCTAAATTGACTAGTTCTTTACTTTTCAGTTTAACAATGATCATTTTTGTTATATTTCTTTCTGTCCCAGACTTTAATCTAAATGATTTAAGTGTTGTATCTTCATTTACTTGTACAACTAATAATATTTCTCTTACTAACTGATCATCTTTATCCTTAATCTCAACCTCAGATCCCTGAGATGGTCCAATGTTGCTTATAACAAATTTATTTTCAATACGCTTGCTTATCTTATATCTTATATCTCTCATCAAACTCCTGCCTTATCTTAATGATCATGACTAGCTCTTCCTCGCTCATTTTCTTACTGAATAACAATGCAAATGTGGATATTGGTTGTTTATTTGAACAGTGGGAATAAGTTGTCAAAGTGTTTAAATTTTGTGCCTTTAGTACTTCCTTCTGTAGGTCATCTATTCTAGTCGTAAGTTGGTATATTGTCTGGTTTCTTTTCTGATCAGAGCCCTCCAAATATCTTACTTGGTTTGACATGGTGGTACGCTGTTCTTTTAACAACTTGATTAATGCTGCTAGAGATCTAAACCAGTTACGGTGCTGTCTAATTGATGCTGTATGATTTCCCTGGCCAAGACCGGGCCAGTTTGATGGCTAAAGGATTGGATCATCCATTGATAATATCTAGATTTTTTTGGAAGGAGGGCT
>NC_061165.1:27249134-27261634 GCF_022113875.1 Hydra vulgaris
ATATATATATATATATATATATATATATATATATATATATATATATATATATATATATGTATATATATACATATATATATATATATATATATATATATATATATATATATATATATATATATAATATATATATATATATATATATATATATATATCTATATATATACATATATATATATATATATATATATATATATATATATATATATATATATATATATATATATATATATATATATATATATATATGCATATATATATATATATATATATATATATATATATATATATATATATATGTATATATACATATATATATCTATATATATCTATATATATATATATATATATATATATATATATATATATATATATATATATATATATATATATATATATATATATATATATATATATGTATATATATATATATATATATATATATATACATATATATATATATATATATATGTATATATATATATATATATATATATATATATATATATATATATATATATATATATATATATATACATATATATATATATATATATATATATATATATATATATATATATACATATATATATATATGTATATATATATATATATACATATATATATATATATATATATATATATATATATATATATATATATATATATATATATATATATGCATATATATATATATATATTTACAAAAATTTTATAGAATGAAGGAACATATACAGTTAAAGGATGCAACTTGTTGCATCAATAGCCAATAGCGAGAATGAGTTTCGGTTTATCGTTATAGAAATGATAGTTGGTTTGAGCATTGACTATGATTGTACTTGTAAAAAAAAGAAAGAAATGCAACCTTATGACAATAGGAGAGTGGCTCAAGCTTGACAGATAAAGCAGAAAATTATATTTTATTTTTTAATTATATTTTCAATATGATTTTAGACTCTGTCTGAGAGTAAGAGGGTTGTTATTTGTCAATATAGGAATGCCAACAATATTGCAGTATTTTTTTGCAATAAATAAATGAGTTTTGTTGTCTAACAAAAATTGTAGATTTTAAGTTCAGAATTTGAATCCATAAGCCACAGCAAGTCTTAGGGTGTTGCAAAAGAGAGATCAGATTTAAAATTGGCTGCTTTTTCTAAGCTATTAAAAAAGTGAAGATTTATTGTCAAGACAAGTGTATAAAGTTGAGTCATCAGCAAATAGAGCCACTTTAGGTTTCATTATGATTGTTATAGTAGATAAAAATATTACAATGGCAAATTAAGTACCTTGTGGTACCCTTAAGGTTACTCGAAAAAAAGATGAGGGTAGGCCTTTAAGAATAACTTTACTACTTTAGTTAGAAAGAAATATTTTAATAACCTCAAAACAATTACATAAAAACTAATAACAGAGTAAAGAGTTATTGCAAGATACTTGGAGAGGTCAAAGTGTTTTCTAGAGTTTTGAAAAATTGAAACCATGTATTTGGCACTTTTTAAAAGTTGAACAAAAATTGTAGAGAGTTCTGGATAACACTTTTTAAGACTATGATGGAAATTTTTGCTAAAGCACAAACTGTAGAAGTGTTTAATTGAGAGTTAATTTTAGTATTGGAAGCCAGAGTAATTTCGATGTTTAACAATGGATAAATTTGTTTAACTGTCAGGAAGAGTATGGCCGTTATATTAAAGAGTCAAACTAGAGTAAGATTTTTTTGTAAATAGCTTTGCTTTATTCTGGGGTAAAGAAAAAAGATCAGACCCATGAATTAAAAATTTAAACGATAGACTTACTTAGCTTAATGACACTGTTGAAAACTAACCAAAAGTCTTTAGAACCTTAAATCTAATATAAGATACAAGGTTTAATGAACTGAGAATAACAGAAATTTACATTAGACAGGACTTTATTTATACATTAGCTTATTGCAATAGCAAAAAGGATAATTTGTTCTTAAAAGAGATGTTCTTATAAAAAATATGAAAAAAGTGATTAATGTTGAAAGATGTAGAGTAGAATGAGGCTTGACTTAAAACTGAAGAAAGCTTCGAAACTTTTATTACAGAAGCAATATAAGCTTCGTAGATGCACTTTTTGCACACATATTATGGATATAAACATATATGTTTGCTAATGGTTCAGATGCTGGCATACAATATTCTTTCATTGTTATATAAACTTTAGTATTTATATGGTGTAGTATTTGCCAAAAGAGAAGATGATCAGATGAATATGTGGTGTGTCTCTTACAAGACATAAACAGGAGGCATAATCTTAGACAGATAAAGAAAAACGTTGTATTAAACAATCTTTTTTTTTAGAAAAGGTTAAAGTAAATTAGGCATCAACATTTAGGTGGTAGCAGCTTCAGTATAAAATATTTGTGATAGAAGTAAGAAAACTTGAAGAGTGTACCTTACAAATTGTATAAATGAGCTATAGTAAGGAATAAAGGTGCACTAGATTGTTAATATTAGAAAAAAAGCTTATAAGAGGAAGACTATAGACTAATGGTAATGATGATGATAATAATAAAGATGATGATCATCATTATTATGATGATGATCATCGTCATAATTTTTATTATCATCGTCAAGTTTTTATGCTGTTGATGATAATAATGATCGTGATGATGATTATGATGATGATGATAGTGAATATAAAAATGATGATTGTGATGATCATGTTGATCACAATGATGTTCCTATATGCATATATATATATGTATATATATATATATATATATATATATAATATATATATATATATATATATATATATATATATATATATATATATATGTATATATATTTGTTCTTTCTTACAATATTTATGATACATATTCAAGAAAAAAGGAAAAGGTAACAAGTTAAGAAATCTTTAAGTAATAAAGAATAAAAATAATTACAAAGAATGCGGATACTCAGGTCTTGTCACAGATAATCCGCTATTAAACGTTTTTTTTTTTAATTTTATTTTTATTTAAATGTTTTCATTCTCTATATTTATTTATTTTTCTTCAATTATATATATATATATATATATATATATATATATATATATATATATATATATATATATATATATATATATATATATATATATATATATATATATATATATATATATATATATATATATATGTATATATATATATATATATATATATATATATATATATATATATATATATATATATATAATAATAATTTGCTTGTTGTCTTCTCTTTAATTTCTGCGACTTCATCACTTTGTTCAGATGGTCTTTCAAGACAGAATCATAATGGCTCAAGAGCTCTAAAATGCCCAAAAAATTGCCGTTTGCTGCAACTCCAACTAAATCACTTGTTCCTCTAAATCCCAAACCTCGTTCGGCTAGAAACAATGTGACATCTAAAATTCGGCGAAGAACCTGTTTCCACTGTGATGCCTGATTCTTAATGGTCTGCAGCAGCATAATATCGACAGTACAATTAGAGTCAATACTTTTTTCCAATAGCTGCCATTTAAAATAACAAATTTTGTGGTTGCTGCTGTTTTGATGCTCTGGAATTTTGTCATGTAATTTTTTCCATTTTCTTTGAAAACAATACCCAGATATAGTTGTTAAACGTGAGCGACTTGCTGTTGGTAGTTTGCTAAAAATGCGACAAGGAAAACAAAATATCAATTGGTTAACTTTGCTCCAAACAAGCCAATTACGGGGAACATATTCTTCATTTTTCATACTTGTATTTAGTATACAAACAGGAAATGAATCTCCGTTCACATCTTTTGGAAATTGAGATGGGATCTTTTCTGGACTCCTACGAACTGCTTCCTCAATTTCAGAAGCATTTGGTCATTCATTTTTTAGACTACCAACATCAAGTTCAAGCAGTTTTGTTTTAGTAATTTTATTATCAGTTATATTTGATTTATAATTCTCAGAGATATTGTTGATAGGAACTGATTGATATTGTTGATAGGAACTGATTAGGAAATGATTGCCGGGCTCCACGTCATCTTTATTTTCTATGTTAATAGGATCTGGAAAGTCGGCAGTCACATTAATTAAATCTGCAGCTTGTTCAACGACGTTGTCGTTATTGTTAAAATTAGCTTCTTCATTATGATATTCATTTTCAAAATCTTTCTCTTTCGAAGACACTGAAAATCCATAACTTTAAAGTAGAGTTTGTTTTTCATTTACAATTTTCAATCTCGACAATTTTTCTTTCTTTTTTTGAGATACAGTTTTGTGATGGTAGTTCATTTTTTATTTGACTACTAAGTAAGATTTTATATAAATTGGCATTAATTATCATTCCGGTAAATAAAACATTCTCTATATGATATAGTATACCATATTAAAGATATGTCATTGATATATCGATGGCATGTATTATAATGCAAGATGTGCAACAAACACTCCTAAATATTAGCGTAGTGAGGGGAGATCAAAGCGGAAATGGACCCTGTTGCGAAGGCTTTAAGAGGCCTAAAAAATTGAGGAGCAATAAAAAACGAAACCAATTTTAACATAAAAAGTAATAATTTCTTAATTTTATTGTAAAAAAGCGCATTTATTTTATTTTTGCCCCGGTCACAAAAATATTTGCTACGTCACTGATCTTAAGCATCATATAATTTATTAAATAAAACAATTTTTATAATTGAATGTTTTATACCTTATAACTTTAACATAAAAATACAATAAACTGTAGAATCAAATAGACAAGTTTCTGGCATTCTTTTTTAATACATTATTTTGAAATACCGCTAGTGATTTAATGTTCTGCAAATGATGTAAAGTACTCGAATTATACAAACTATAAAAGCTTCCAAATAACGTGTTCAAAGTATATTTTTTACTGCATAATTTTTTTCTTGAGATATTTTCCTTTTAATTTATTTCCAAATAACTTAGCTTATAAAATTGATAAAATGTTTATTATGTTTTGCATTTAAATTTAACATTTACGGTGATACTAATGTTAAAAACTGTAATTGCAGTATATTTAAAAAGGCAAATATAATACTTTATAATTCACAATTCCGGACCCTTGAACAGAGCCGGGCCCCAGGACAATATACCCTCCTGACCTTCCCTCTCTACGGCCATGTATATATATATATATATATATATATATATATATATATATATATATATATATATATATATATATATATATATATATGTATATATATATATATAACATGTATATATATAAATTATGTATATATATATATACATATATAACATATATATATATATATATATAAATTATGTATATATATATATATACATATATAACATATATGTATATATATATAAATTATGTATATATATATATATATAAATTATGTATATATATATATATATATATATATATATATATATATATATATATATATATATATATATATATATATATATATATATATATACATATATGTATACATATATATATATATTTATTTTTAATTTTTAACTTTAATATTGATGATACTAATTCAATAACATTTTTTTAAACATTTACTATCAGACTGCTAATGATACATTTTTTATTTTTTGATTTAGATTCTGTATTTCAATGATATCCTGGCCTATCGATACGATATCCTGTAAATCCACACATATAATTTAAAAAAATATATTTATATTTTTATCTATCTATTTATAAATTATATGTTTTATATAAATAAACTGTATATTCTTATTTTTTTGATTGGATTATTACTGTTTGTATTAAAATTTGATTTGGAAATATTGCAAATGCAGAGTTCAGCATACAATTTTATTTACCAATTTAATATATTTTATAGTTTAATTACGTTTTATAATATTTTGCGATATTTTCTCCAGCGTATTTAAGGGTTGATTCAACGTTATATTTCAACCTTTACTCAATGGCTTTGAGTCACGTTAAATCGACGTTTTACTACCAACGTTACGAATCCTTGCAAAATCGACTGCTTTAACAACGTTAACGTAACGCTTTTCAAGTAACATTTTTTAACGTTAAATTGCGACGCCTATACAACGCTTTTTAATTAACGCTTTTTTTTAACAATGTTTAGTTGCGACATTATTGTAACGTCTTTTTGTAACAATTTTTCAACGTTACGCTACAACGTTTAATCAACGTCTCTTTAATAGCGTTACATATCTTTGCAAAATCGATTACTTTGTCAACGTTTAAAACCTAAAATATAAATATTTATTATATTCAAAACAAAATAATGAAACATATTTGTAATACTCTCATTTAAAGTTTTAAAATTGTTTTTAGTATATAAGTGTCTTTTAAAACCACAAAAATCAGTTGCGTTTTCATGTATAATAAAATTTTTTTTTTAAAAGCGTGAAACTTTTTTTTTTTAATGCATAGCTGTAGTTAACATTAACTTTTAAAATTTTATGAGCTTACTGGATTAGTTTATTTATTTAAACTATTTAACAGTTAAGCTTTACGAAAAAAATATAAAGTAAAGATCAGCCTTTATAATACACTTATAATCTACCCTTAAAATAACGAGGCAAATTTTTAACATTTAAAACTTTTTTTTGTACAAAAAGTGTCACATCATTTAGGAAACCTACGAGAACCTTACATTTTCAAGTTCAAGTATTTAATATAGGTTCTCGTAAATTTCAAGTAAATAACGTAAGTTACAAGTCATTATTTTAAAATGTTAAAGAAACCCAAAAGTGGAAGTTAGGGGCAATGTATATATACATTGCCCCTAACTTCCACTTTAGGGTTTCTTTAACATTTTAAAATAATGACTTGTAACTTACGTTACTTACTTGAAACCAACTTTTGTTTCTTGTAAATAAAAAAACATGTTTTTTTTTTGTTATTTAATTTTTTTACTTTTAAGTTTTTTTTTAATTTTTTTGTTTAGTAATAATATAAAAATTGGTGAGATATACGCACTTATACGACTAAATAAACTAGTTCCTAATGATATACCATTCTTTTCATAGAAACTGTTCTAGTTTCTGCAGATATTAAACTAGAAGATTCTGAGTGAAAAACTGTAAAAAGTTGAAAGCTGCAAACAATGATAATATTTATTTTGAGAGGAGTAATGAAAATTGGCTGGCTCAAGATTTTCAATACTCCTACAGTACTTTAAATGCTACGTCATTAGTTAATGAAGTTGTGAAACCATGTTGCTCTTTTGAAAAAGCTTGTGACAAAACAAAAAGAATAAGCTTCACAATATTTTTAGTATTTTATTTAGCCGTAAATTACTTCATGCAACAAAATTGAATCTAAGAAGTGAGTTTAAGTACCAAACTGACACAAAAATTTCCGTTTTAAAAATTAAAAACCCTAATAAACCTGCTTAGATATATTCATCTAATAAAGCTTAGCTTTTATTATTAATGGTGATATATCAAAATCAACATACTTCTAAGAAAGCTATATTAGAAATATTGCTTGAAAAACAGCTGACACATATAATAGTATAGCATCTTGCAATCCCAAGAACGTTCAAATAGATAATTTATTACAAATACCGCTAAAAGATCTTCTAAAACACATTCTTAAAAAGCTAAGTGGTATCCAAACTACAGTGCTAATCACAATGCTAATGATTTAACTAAATTAAAATTAAGATGCAAGGCTAGTTTTAATGGTGCTACAGGATATAATGTTTACAAACAGGTGAGAATAGTGACAAATGAAGAGTGTCTGTTGATTATTTGCATAGTACCTCTAGAACTCAGTAGATTTTATAATAATAAAAACGTTGTAATATTATTTATTCAGAATGTGCGGCTAATAGATTAAAAAAAAAAATACATATTTATATATAAAGATGGTAAATAAAATACATACTTATTAAAAACGTCGTGGACATATAGTAATATCAATAATCCAGTTTCAAATCTGTATATTCATTTATATTTTTTATATATTTCTATGTATTTATCTATATATTTCAAATCTATTATATAATATCGATCATAGAGTTTCAAATCTAGTATTTTTTCTGAAGTAAGTGCGCATTTTTATTTTTAAAGTTTGTTGCATCAATTTTTATATTAAGCTTATTCCACCAGAAGAGTTTGTTATTCAGTTCAACGATTTTATTAGGTTATAGGATTTGAAATTAAAAAACTGCAAATCCGCGTTTTTAAAGTATAATAAAGTTTGTTAAATAATTTTTAGAATTAGCATCTAATCAACTAAAATTTATAATAAAAGTAAATATATCTTAATACAAATTGATTCTATGCACATATAAAGGGTTTATATATATATATATATATATATATATATATATATATATATATATATATATATATATATATATATATATATATATATATATATATATTATATATATATATATATATATATATATATATATATATATATATATATATATATATATATATATATATATATATATATATATATGTATATATATATATATGTGTGTGTGTGTGTGTGTGTGTGTGTGTGTGTGTGTGTGTGTGTGTATGTGTGTGTATGTATGTAAGTATTTTACATATTTATGTATACTTTCTTTAACTCTACTTTGTTCTAGGTAGCAATTTTTTACAGTTATTGACATTAGACAAAAACTTTACTTTTTTAAATCTTTTTTTAAGGTTAAGCATGATATTTAAGATTTTTTGCATTATTTAGTTTAAATCTACCTCTTTTCTGCCATACATTGAAAGTACTATGCTTGACTTTTCAGAGTTTCAGAGAAAAGTTATGATCCAACATGCTGAAATAAAAAACATGTTGGTAGATAGAGCTGGTCAGTTCTCTAATGATCCAGAAGAATGTTTTAAACAAATTAAAAGTTCAGATGAACTTAATGTTTTGAAAAGAAAAATTGCTAATTGAGATATCTAATACATCATTTTTGTATGCATGAACTAATATTTATAGGTTATAAATTATATATTATCACAATATTTTTTTAAAATTGTCATGAACATTTTCAATGTTTCTTTCGCATTGTTTCTTATTAGGTAAAACTCATTAATCGAGTTGATACAATTAAAAATATTTTGGTTATGTAAGTAACTAGTATTAGTTTGAATTTTAACATTTTTGTCAGACAGTATGATATTTATCGTCTTTTTTATATATGTAGAATGACAACAGACACTCTTTTGTCAGAATACAGCATGAATGGGCTAAAGAAGAAAAAAAGGTTTAAGAGTTAACAAGTCTATGTATCGCTATCACTGCTATTCTCATTAACTTATTATTGTATTTGATTAATTTTTAAATTTAAAACAATGTTTTAATCTAAAAAAAAAATTTGTAACCTCTTTGGCTATGGAACATGACATTAATTTAAGTATATATTATTTTATGATCTTATTGAACTATGTGTTGTTGTTTTTGTTAGTTTAAAGTCAAATAAAAACTCAACCAAAATGGATGTCATGCAACTTATCGGGAGAGTAATTAGGCAGTTAGGCATTTTTCTGATCAATTAAAGATCCACTATTATTAATAATAGTATAGATCCACTAGTACCGATATCGATCAATGATGGCTTAATTAACTATAATCAAATGTTGTATTTTTTTATTTATTTTGCATTTTTTAGTAATTTTCTTTTATTTATAATATACTATCGATTATTCTCTACAGAACATATTAGTTTTTTATTTGGAAAGTATAACCTTGTTTGAAAAATTTTTCTATGTTTTTGTAAAATTAGTAATTTATTTTTAAAAAAATCAAGTTACACTTTATTTACTTTGATTTCTCTTTATACCTTCCCTGGCCTAGATTAAGTCAAATCTAAGCTGTGTATTATTATATATTATTGCATTTTTATATAACTTTTAAAAGAATATCTTGGTAAAATAAAAACGTCTTTAGAACGTCTGAATAAGATGTCTTTAAGTTTTTCACTTGAGACCAGCCAGAGACGTCCATCGAACGGCTAAAAAAACGTCTCTAGAACGTCTTTAAATGACGTCTTTAGGATGTCTGGAACTGATGTCCTCGAGCTTTTCATTTGAAACTAATTAAGGACGTCTTAAAGACGATGAATGACACCTTTGATGAGCGTCTTTAGAACGTCAAAATGCCCGCTGGGTAGCGAGAATTTACCCAAAGGGCACAGACGTCAATCAGACGTCTTACGGATGTCTTAACTAGGTCGCAACGTCTAAAACCAAATTAGGACGTCCTAATGACATCCGGTAAAGACGTCTTTGTTAAGACATCCTAGTGACGTCTACATCAAGATGTTATTAGGACTTATATATTTAGACGTCCTATAAATCCAAAATATTGTTCCAGAAGTTGAAATACTAAATGAGACAACAATATTAACGGAAAGTTGGTGTTTGTTTGATTTTGGGTCTTGTTTAGATCAACCTATGTCTACACTACGATGGTGATTCCAGAAAAACCTAATGTTTAACGAGTCTCTAATACTATTTTAAAATATGTCCTTCAAAAAAAAGTGAATCTGGGTTTAACAGGAAGTAAAAAGTTTCGAAAATATATTATTATCAGTAATATAATATATAATATAAAATCAGTTTTAAAAAAAAATTGGTTTTTGACTCTTAGTTTTTTTACAAAATGTTTTTTAATAAAAAACATTTTATTTTTTAAATTTATTTAAAAGTTAAAATAAGTTAAAAGTCAATATTTTTGTTCTCAAACTATTAGTTAATTTTTTTTTTCTTAGACTTTTGGTTAATTAATTCAGAAACAAAAATAGAAATTCCAATCATATTTTAAATTGAAATGATTTATCAAGTGTAAATGTACTATGTAAGAGAGTATGCACATTAAAAAAGCTCTGAAATTTTATTAAGTTATATTTAACAAAGAAGATTCTAAAACACATTAGCCAACTTTTTTTAGTTTTTTATCCAACTCTTACTAACTTCCGTTTAAAATATTCAATTAAACAACAGAATCAAAAGGTATAAATAAAATGAAATAATTAGAATGAAAATATATTAAAGCAAACTGACAAACCTTTATGAGTAAGAGATAGAAAAATCATGAGTAGTTCAAAAAAAAATGCTGAAGCAAGTGGTCTTTTGTGTCTTTTTAATCCAAAAATAACACTGTTTAATTAGATTAAAAATCTTCAGGTCTATGTCGCGTATTTTTTTAAGAACAAAAACTTTGTATCTAACAAAATAGCAAAAATTGAGCTTAGTGTAAAAATCTATGTAGTATATATATATATATATATATATATATATATATATATATATATATATATATATATATATATATATATATATATATATATATATATATATATATATATATATATATATATATATATATATATTATATATATATATATATATATAATATATATAGATATATATATATAATATATATATATATACATATATAATATATACATATATACACACATATATATATATATATATATTATATATATTATATATATATATATATATATATATATATATATATATATATATATATATATATATATTATATATACAGTGGCGTAGGAAGGTCGTGAAAGTTGGGGGAGGGGGGGGGCTGAAAACATATGTTAAAAAGGAAAAATGTTTCTAAGTTTTTTATGGTACAGCAAAATAGATAAAAATGATCTATTTATTAAATTATTTATCACACGTAATGTTATTACTCTTGGCGCTCCTATTGATTTATATATTTTACTTTCAACAAATATATAATAGCTTTTGATAATTGTTAAGACAGTTTTACATTAATAATGTAATAAACTAAGCACAACATAATTAAATATTACAATAATATAATTATAAAGTAATACATTAAATATAACATAATTTATTAAGTTTGTAATACGTGAAACAAACTCTATGGTTTTCCAAAATATCGTTGACGCTCATCGTTTGCCAGCACAAATTCTTTATAAATAGTGTTAATGTCAACTTCTTCCAAAATATCTTTATGAATATGACTCACAATGGTGCTGTTTAATCTTTTTTGATTCATAGTAGAACGGAGATATGTATTTTAGCCTCCTTAGGCTGGAAAATGATCTTTCTGCTGTTACTGTACTGACCGGTATAGTAAGAAAGACTCTTAGAACTTTAGACACTTCATCAAACAATTTAGATGCATCATTTTCGGCAAATATTTTAAGTAATGTTGAGATAGTTGTTATCTTAGTAATTGGCTTTACTTTGTTGCTTTTGCTCTGTTTAATTAATTCAGGTAGCATGTAAAGTTGCCATGTTAACCTTGTCAAGTCGATGTCAGGGTACATTTTTGACAGTGATGGATATATCTAATTAGTTTCTGAATCTAAGTTTGCTGAGTTTAAATAAAGCGTTTCCATATTAATGGCGTTTTTTCAGATGGCTGCTGAAACCTCAAGTCAAGTTCACCAATCAAGAGGTCAACGACTTCATTAAACTTTTGTCTGAAATAATCAGAAACATCTGTGAAAATATGAGGTCCTGAGCCAGAATCTAACCACCGTGGTTGTTTTCGAGTCCGTTGAATTGATGGCTCACTTACTTCCAAATC
>NC_061165.1:27266634-27321634 GCF_022113875.1 Hydra vulgaris
CCTGGAGGAAAGTTATGTAACCTTTGCTTAACCGAAAAATACCATATCATTACGTCATCTTTGAAACTACTGAATAAACGAAATGAACTAATATCAAAATGTCGCCACGAAAACAAATTTGTTATTTGCAACTTTAACGTTATCTAAGCTAACACTGTATTGTATTTTTGTATATAATTTTTGTTGTTGTTACGGTTGTTTGTAACGTCTGATGATCGCATAAAGCGTGAAACTCTGAGTTATGTTTCAAATCTAATTGTATTTATTTTATTATTAATTTAATACATATTTTCTCTACTTTTGTATTGAGCACTGTCTACCGAGAAATTGCTTTTATTATTGATATATATATATATATATATATATATATATATATATATATATATATATATATATATATATATATATATATATATATATATATATATATATATATATATATATATATATATATATATCAATAATAAAAGTAATTTCTCGGTAGACAGTGCTCAATACAAAAGTAGAGCAAATATGTATAATAATAAAATAAATACAATTAGATTTGAAACATAACTCAGAGTTTCACGCTTTATGCGATCATCAGACGTTACAAACAACCGTAACAACAACAAAAATTATATACAAAAATACAATACAGTGTTAGCTTAGATGACGTTAAAGTTGCAAATAACAAATTTGTTTTCGTGGCGACATTTTGATATTAGTTCATTTCGTTTATTCCGTAGTTTCAAAGATGACGTAATGATATGGTATTTTTCGGTTAAGCAAAGGTTACATAACTTTCCTCCAGGTTTAAATGGTTCCGCCGTATCAATAACTTTTCACGTAAGAATAGGATTTGAAAATCCCTTTTTTTTGTATATATATACATATACCTTTATATATAAAAGATAGACTGAAAAACGAAAAAGATGTCAATCATGTTTTAAATTAAAACCATTTATCTAGAATAAAGGACTGGGAAGATTTCGGACAGTTATTACTCTAATTGGGCTTATTTAATAACTGTTGCATTTTTTCAAAGTTTTTCATATTATTTTGTCAAATTGCAATGAATAAAGTATTTTTAACATTTTAGCTTTCTTTGTATTTCTTGATTTTTAATGTTTTTTTGTCAAACTGAAATGACTATGCTATCTTTTATCATTTAAATTTTCTTTGTATTTCTTGATTTTTCAATAATTGTTATAAATGTACTGGAAGAGCTTTTCCTTTTGTAAAACTCCACTTCATAACCACATTTCATTTTCTTAACAACTTTTGCTGTATAATTAGGACCTGATTGTTTTCCACATCTATATACTATTACAATTATAAATCTTTCATCCGGCACATCAAAAGTATTAGCATTGCTATCATTGAATCCATCCTCATCAAGGTTATATGTACTCTCACTCGTTAAAATTTTTAGGTCTATTTGTTAACATTAACTACCCTGTTGACATTATCCTAATGTTAACAGGGTAGGAGATTTCAAAGTGTCTATAATCTGCTTGTGACCGAAGTCTTCCCGGATATCTTTATGTAGTAACAACTTATGTAGTATGAGAGAGAGTAGGAACACTAAAATAGCAGTGAAATTTTTTAAGATGTGCAACGAAAGAAATTGTGAAAGCTTTAAGTCAAAAAATCTTTTTCTTATTTATTATTAACTTCCGTTTCAACATTACACGTTACAACAATAAAAACAAAATCTGATAATAAAGATAAAAAGAGTAAAATATTATCAATTTAAAACAACAAATCAAATTAAACAAATTAGTTGCAAACATGCATAGCTAAAATTATATATTTATATAACTAAATTGGATAAAAAAAAAAAAGTAAGTTTTCTTCGTTTGATAAATATCTATTGCAGAAAAAGTTAGTATTCTTTGTTGGATAAATATCTATCTACGTTGGATAAATATTACAAAAAAACAGAAGAAGATTATAAAAGCATAAGTTTTTTAAAATGTTGTTTGACTTTTTTAAACACTTGTGAAAAAATTATGTATAATAAACTTTTTTTTAACAAGCAGATAAAACTGCATAAGTTTTTGCAATAATTATGTATTTCACTTCATTATGTATTTCACGGAGGTTTGCATTTTGGATTTATACGAATATAAATTTTGATATCAGTTTAAGAAGTTATTGTTAGTATTATTATTATTTTTTTTTTGAGGTTCAATTATATTTTTAAGTTTTAACTTTATGTGTATTGAGTTTTTTTTAAATGTAATAAAAATCATTTTTATTATATTATGTTAGAATAATGTGAACCAGTCACCTTATTAATTTTTGTTAACCATTTTTTCTAATTTGTAGGCTAGTGGTGCTTCTTGCAAATTAGAGCAATAATTTTTATTGTCAAACTTGTGCATTTAATTTTATCTTTAAAGGTAGCAATGGTAACTTTATCAGAAAAAGTTAATAAACAAGCTACGTATTTTTAAAGTTAAATCATTTGTAGAAGAAAAAACAAACTTGTTGATTAATAACTAGTTGAGTGATGCGTCACTGTTTCACTTTTGAAATAATGAATAAACTAATAAATGCATAGTTAATATGCATAATCATACATAACAATAAAAAAATGTTTTTAAATCATGTATATAAACGTCTTTATATTATGTATAAAAAAGCTCTTTGAATTATTTGCCATTCCAACTTCCAGCTCATAATTATCACAATCAACGGAAAACATCGGTAAAACATCAAAATAAGAATTCTTAATACAATATATCTTTTTTTGCCAACTTAGTTTTATGCTCTACTGCTTGCTTAACTACTTGAGTGCTGAAAGCTGTAAAAATCTTAAAACCATAATGTTTCATTGAGATTGCACCTTTATAAATTAGTCGTAAATAAAGCATAACAAATCAATATTTAACGTAAAAATGTTTTCAATAATTAAAAGAATTAAGAATATTTTCTGTTGAAAAAATATTTTATACAAATTGCTTGATAAGGAAAAGGTCGAATAAGATAAAAAAACTAGTTTTTTTAACAAAAAAATTGCATCAATGAAAAGTATCACCATAATATATGCAAAAGTAACCATGTTTAATTAAAAAAAAAAAAGATTTGTCTAGAATGCTATAATATTACATAAATTATGTTTGTTTTTGGAATGGTTTTATTTTGTAAATTATTTATATTTAAGTATATATTTAATATAAGTTGTATATAAAATATATATTTTTTATTTTGTTATTATGGTATGGTTTTATTTTGTAAATATTTACAAAAACTTTCGGAAGCATAACTTCTTGAACACAAACATGATCATAAAATACAAAAAATTAAACAAGTTGAGTTGATAATTATTAAGGAGTTTATTGCCTTAAAAATTGGTTGAGAAATTTAAAAAACAATTTTAAAATATAATGCTAATATAGAGATTGCAGTTCCGTTTTGTGTGTAAGCTCTATTAAAATGTTCACATAATTTATGTATGACAATGACTAAATGAGTTAATTGGTTTTTATTTAAAATACCTCTATATTTGTATAGAATGCAATTTGCAATTTTATTAGTGTTATGATTGTGTAATCTCTAAAAAAGATTTTCGTCAATAAAAACTTTTTAAAACTTAAGTAATTTTTTTCTCATTTTCTGATAATATTGTCGAAACAGAGAATATTCATATAAGTGTATATTTTTTACCTGTCTACTTGACAGTGTCAAATTATGATAAATCAACAAAATAGTAGTGTAAATTTTAGATTTTTTTATTAAGATTCATTAATGTGTTAATGGAATAAGCATGTTTGGTAGAGTAGCATAAATAAATATTTTGTTACGTTAAATAGGATATGGAATTGAATAGAGTCAAATAGAAAGAATACTTCACTCTATTATCTAAATGTTACAAGGTTTAAAATGATTCTAACATGCAAAAAATAAGTTGCATCCGGACGCAGTTAAAAAGTAAGTTTTTTTTAGTACAGGACTATGATTCCAACAAAAAAGAGGAGAAACTCTATTAGCATAATGTTTCAAATGATATATATTATAAAGAGTTTGTGGAGAAATGTATTTGTAATTAACCTCAAATTTGCCTCTTTTTAGAATATAGGGATTAGAAAAAATCGTTAAATGTAACTCTGTACTGATCCTTGAGAATTAGAATATCACGTTTGGCTAAACTTCAATCCCATGCTTGAGTATGTCTAACATAATGACAAAAATTTGTTTTTTTTTTGTTTATGTTTACATTTTCAGGAAATATATGACGTAAAGCAGTCCTTCACAATTGTTTTTGTCTGTACTTCTAATCTATTTAAGAAATAAAACTTCAGCATTCTTATATACTAAAGCCCTCTATTGGCAAAGTTTGAATAAGTTAAACAATGAAACTAGTACGTCTTTGTTTATTTACAATTTTGTTTAATGGAAAGTGTTGTTTAAGTACACAATTTCAATGACTTGAAATTCCAAAAAACGAAAGGTTATTTATGAAAACGTCATTTTGCCTTGAGACATATATTAAACACCTAATCTAACGTTTCCAGTCTAGCTATTATCTGAATATGTATTTAAAAAGGTAAAAGTTTAAGTTCATCAAATACCTCAACAAAATAGAAGAGTATTAAAGATAACAAAACTTATATAAAATTTTCTCTTCTAAAAACAAACACTTGTTTGAATTAATAAAAAAATATTTTTGAATTGCAATGCATATTATATATAGTTATACGTTTTAATTATGCACTTATTTGTTTTATTATTAATTATTTATTAGTTTACTCATTATTTCAAAAGTGAAACAGTGACGATCACTCAACTAGTTATTAATCAAGAAGTTCTTTCATCTACAAATGATTTAGCTTTACAAATATTTAGCTTTTTTTTAACTTTTTCTCATAAAGGTATCATTGCAACCTATGAAGATGAAAATAAATGTCTAAATTTGTCCATAAAAATTGGTGCTCTAAATTGCAAGAAGTACTATTAGCCCAAAAATTTTTAAAAATGGTTAACAAAAGTTAGAAAGGTGACTGGTTCACATTATTCTAGTATAATGTAATAAAATTGATTTTTATTACATTTTAAAAAAACTTATTACACTTAAAGTTAAAATTTAAAAATATAATTGAACGTCAAAAAATAATAATAATAATACTACTAACAATAATTTCTTAAACTGATATTAAAATTTGTATTCGTATAAAGCCAAAATGCAAACCTCCGCAAGTGAAATGCATAATTGTTGCAAAAAGTTTTGCAGTTTTATCTGCTTGTTGCAAAAAATTTTATTATACATAATTTGTTTACAAGCGTTTAAAAAAGTCAAACAACATCTTAAAACCTCATTGATTATTTAGATGCAGCAGTTAACATATGAGACAAATGTGTTGATGTTTTGATAAAAACTTAGCATTTGTATTGCAGTAATCTCGAGTAGGATAATTAAATACGTTGTTAAAATAACCACATTGGGTTGGTGAGGCAGAACTGTAAATAGAGCATAGAGAAACTACACATGTCACGTTTTTACTAACACCACTAACACATTCTTTCATCTTTTTAGCTGTTAAAGATGTTAAAGCTATAGATAAAAGTAGCTATAGATAAAGATATTTTGAGTTATTTGATCAAGAGACGCTGCATTTTTTTTTTGCTCGCAAAGTGTAAACAAAAGATAACAAAAGAAAGAATGCAACCATGTTAAAAATGCTCTGAAGTTTTTGAACTTTGTTTTTTAACTTGAAAACTTGTTGTTACAATACAATAATGAATTTAATAAAGTTTACTAAAAAAGTAAAAAAGAAACAACAAAAATCAGAAAGAGAAAACTAAAATGCCTTTAAACGAAATATGTAAACAATAAAGAAAGAAGTTTAATAATAACAAAAAAGAAACAAAAATAAGAAAAAGCAACAGATATAAAAAATGTCATATAATCAAATAAACAAAAGTAGTAGATAATAAATTATTAAATAAAGAAAAAAAACGTAAACAGCAAATGTCTGTGCATATAGTGGTTGCAATCTCAAAACTATGATACTATGATACTTGTTTGTAACTAATTCTTATAAAGGTTTGCTGGTCCATTTAATATTTTTATTTTCATTTAATAATATTTTACTCTTTTTATCTTTACTTATAAATTTTGTTGTTGTTGTGTGTATGTAATGTATAATGTTGTAGCGGAAGTTAATGATAAATAAGAAAAATATTTTTTGACAAAAAGCTTCCACGATCTCTTTTGTTAAACATATCTTTAAAAATTTTATAGCTGTTTAAGTGTGCATACTCTCTCACATAATACATATACTCTTAAATAAAGTTTCCTCAATCTCCTTTGTTGATCATTCCTTAAAGAATTTCATAGCTATTTTAGTGTTCATACTCTCTCATATATTACAATTACTTTAGATAAATGGTTTTAATTTAAAACATGATTAACATTTTCTCGTTTTTTAGTCTTTGTTATATATATATATATATATATATATATATATATATATATATATATATATATATATATATATATATATATATATATATATATAAACATATGTAATACGATTTTCCTAAAACATGAAATTATTAAGCTAAAAGCTAATTTATTAATTTCTTGTACTGTATAAATAAATTATTGTGCAAAAAAGCAAAAAGACTACAATACCGACTACCTTGTAATAAAAAAAAAGACTAGTAGTCGGTATTGTAGTCTTATAAGGACATATCTTGTGAAATCAATACAAATCTGAAATTTAATGATGTTTGGCACAAAAATAAGTAATAAAATTCGTGTTTTTTGATTAAAAAAGACATAAAACGCAATTTACTTCAGGATCTTTTTCAACTACTCACAACTTTTGTATCTCTTACTCATAAAGGCTTGTCAGTTTGTTTTAATATATTTTTATTCTAATTATTTCATTCTATTTATTCTTTTTGATTCTGTTGTTTAATTGTATACTTAAAACGTAAGTTATTAATAGATGAATAAAAAATATAAAAAAGCTTGGCTAATAGATTTTAAAATTGTCTTTGTAAAACGTAACTTAATTAAATTACATAGCTCTTTTAATGTGCATACTCTCTCACATAGAATATTCACGTTTGATAAATGATTTTAATTTGAAATATGATTGGAATTTCTATTTTTGTTTCTGAATTAATTAACGGTAAGCCTGAGAGGAAAAAAATTATCAAGCAGTTTGAGAAAAAAAAAATATTGACTTAAAAACATTAAGTTTTTAAAATACTAACTAGATTAAAAAACATATTATATTGTTGTAACTTTCAAATAAATTTAAAAAATAAAATGTTTTTATTAAAAAATATATTGTAAAAAAATTTAAAGATTTTAAAAGCAGATTTTTTTTAAACTAATTTTTTATTATATATTATATTACTGACTATGATAAATTTTCGAAACATTTAATATTTTTATTTCCTTTAAGACCCAGATTTCCTTTTTTTTTTGAAAGACATTTTTTTAAATAATATTAGAGGCTCGATAAATATTAAAGGGTTTTCGTAATCCCTTAAAATGTTTTAAATCTAGTTATAACTATAATCAGCTATTAAGCTGATCTGACCAGTAAAAATACGGGACTTTTGTAAGTCTATTCCACACTGACCTTTACTAAACATTTTCTTTATATATATATATATATATATATATATATATATATATATATATATATATATATATATATATATATATATATATATATATATATATATATATATATATATATATATATATATATATATATATATATATATATATATATATATATATATATATATATATATATATATATATATATATATATATATATATATATATATATATATATATATCCTAGATACTAGCTTTCCAGATCCATAAAATACGGGTCTTCACCAAACCTACCATTTCTATACTAATCTATTCCACATCGATAATTTCTATACCTATTATATCATTACTTCAATATTTTAACGTAAAATAATTCATTTTGAAAAATTGCTTTAAGAGACAAAAAAATAACATACGCATTTTTTCTGCATACCTAGATCTTATAAGAGATTTAAAATAAGGTTTGTTTTTCTCCTAAATGCATATCATTGATAGTTCAGTGGTTTAGTGCACTGTCATCAGTGTCGTTTTAGAGGAGTAAAGACTTTCCCTAATAAATGTAAAATATTTTTTAATCTTGCAGTATTTTTAGCAATATTTAAGGCCAAATTTTTATTATAGTATATACCTATAATAAATATAGCAATAATTATTGCAAAAAAATATAACAAAAAAGTTTTCTAACTATTAAAATAAAACTCTAACGCTTTCTTATTTTTATAGATTTACTATACACGATTGTTTCATATACTGCCTGCAAACTCAACATGTACTCATGGCGTTTACACTTACAGACGTTTGTACGCAACACCATACAAACTAAGAAGATCTTAGACCATTAAAAACTATAGACTATAAAATGCTAAGGGATCGTCTATAAACTACGCAACGCTATATTTATTTTAAAAAAAGAAGGAGATCTTAAGTTCAACTTAATGAGCTGTTTTGATTTTTACTTACCTTACAACTCTGCGGGAGAAAACTTTTGATTATATTTGTTTTGTTCATTTGTGAAATTTAGTGTTGCGTTATTTTGTAGACGATTTATAATCTGAGCCAAAAAATAATAAAGTTATAGT
Source organism: Hydra vulgaris (assembly GCF_022113875.1). NCBI lineage: Eukaryota > Metazoa > Cnidaria > Hydrozoa > Anthoathecata > Hydridae > Hydra > Hydra vulgaris. Next base: position 27,275,284 of record NC_061165.1, read on the forward strand.
TCTAGAGATTTTATATATAAACATGTTGCTCATTTCCTTGCACAAACTCAACTTAGTTGTTAAAAAAACTGAAATGTAAAACTAAATTAACTTAAGTATGTCATGACACATGTGCAACATAACACATATGCGACATGACATGACACATATGCAACATGACACATATGTCATGACACATATGCAACATGAAATCTGATTTTTCATGAATTCGTTAATGAAAAATCAGATTTCAAGTTGTTTTATATATATATATATATATATATATATATATATATATATATATATATATATATATATATATATATATATATATATATATATATATATATATATATATATATATATATATATATATATATATATATATATTTATATATATAAATACAGTAAAATCCCGTTAACAAGTATTCTGAACATTTTGTACTTTTATTAGTTCGCACGGATTTTCAAATTATAAACTTAATAAAATCATACGCTTAAGTCGCACCATAATTAAGTTAAACCATTCGCTTAATCCTACTGTTTTTTGGGATAAAACAACAACTTTTATCTTGAACTGCATATAAGTGCGTATAATTATAAAACTTCCAATACTTTAATAAATCTTTTAAACTTTGAACGCTCGAAAATAAAGTACCTTTGCGTCAAATATAGTTAAACATTTTTACTGATGTCTTTGATTCTGTTAAGCTTCGAATAAACACTATTAATCAATTACTGATATATTACAAACTCATAAACATCAATTTAAATTAAATAAGTCTCAAAATTAGATAAGTCTTGAATTCTCGATAAGTCCGACATAGCAAGAGCTTTGCCTAATTTAGGTATTTGCAAAGCCAGATAATATATACATACCCCTTGAGCGTCCGAGTTAACGGGATCTTACTGTATATATAATCATTAAATGTATCTATGATACTACAAGCTTACAAAAATTAGGAATAATTAGTCACTAATTATTAGTGGTAGTGATTGCATTATACATTATGCAGGTTGCTATGAAAAACTGGATAATGTAATGAGTGAATCCTTTGATGGAGCAGCATACATGCATGGTGAGTTGAAGTTCAACGTTGCATTAACGAAGTTTCACCAAATGCTGTATACACTTAGTGTTGTGCGCACGTCCTTATTCTGTTTGCAACAGGTGTTGTGGAAAATAAGATAGCTGTAAAAAATTTAATTGGTTTCTTGCAGAGTACAGCAAATTAATTTGGTGATTCTTGCAAACAAATGAATGCTTAGACAGATTTTCTCATTAGACAAGGAGTTGGGTCTGGAAACTTAAAAGACTACAAAAACTGGTGACACACATTGGTGGTTAAAACAGGAGGCGCCTGAACGAATTTTCGAAACTTGTGACGCTCTACAAGTGGAATCGTTTTATGCTCATTTGCAAGTTTTTAATTGTATTAGGATGTTTTCAAGATTCGATTCAAAATCAACAAAATAACTAATCTTTGTTCTGAAAGATTGCTATCTGAATTCTATAAACTTTGATAGGCTCTCAAAAGCACTACAAAATAAATTTGCAGTGAGTCTTAGTGACGAAGATTCTGAAGAGTCGAACTCAGTCTTAGAGTTGGATACTTTAACAAAAGCTACTGGAAATGAGAATAACAGAGATTTTCAGAACTTTGAACGTTGTGTAGGGTCTTTTTTTTAAACAAAAAAAAGACCCTACACAAGCACAGAAGCATATACTTAAGTAGTATGTTAAATACTCTGTAGGTTCAAGGTTTTATCTTGCTTTTTTTTAAAAAAGAAAACAAAAACAAAGTTATCTCTAGCAACACTACAGTATTGTCAATAAACTATGTTTTAATGATAAGTTTATGTTTTGACGACAAGGTGTTTATAATGGTACACTTTAAAGTAAAAAATAATTTATTAAGTAAATGATTTACAATAATATTTTTATTTATTTCATTATGGTTACAGTTTTGAATGAAATATGAAAGCAAATTAAATATTTTGGTTGAAATTTTCTATTAGCCCCTATTTCCTATTAGCCCCTTACTACATAAATGCAGGTATAGAATTCAGTTATATTTGACACACCTTTAATTATGATGTACATATACATTTTTTTTAAGTAATGCCATAAACACTCAATAAAAATCAGCATGGTTTTATTATTATTCATATTTTATGGATATTTTTTGTTTCATATTTTCATACACTTATATTTAATTTTTTAGATTTTTTCCTAAAAAAAAATAATCATATAGCTATGGAAAATATATTATGAAAAGCCTTTCACCATTCTAAAATTATGGCAAGTTGAATAAACTTTAAAAAAAAATAGGTTATTAAGATGTCAAATTACATTATTTTTTTGTAAATTTTATTATAGTTACAGTTATGGTAAATAAATGGTTTTCCAAATCATTTAAAAGTTATGGTCGATCATATATCGAATTAAACAGTTAAGGTCAAATAAATGATTAATCGAATTGAAGAAAAAAACAAATCAGATAATAAAGGTTAAATTGTTCGCTGAAAATACTATAGTATCATAAATACAGTTATAGAAGTTAGGTATATTCGACACACCTCTAATTATGATATACATATACTTTTTTTTTTTTTACGAAATATGATGAACACTTATTAAAAACCAGAACGACTTTTATTACTATTCATATTTTATAGATATTTTTTTCATAATTTCATACACATACAGTTTTAACTTTTAGATTTTTTCCTGAAAAATTACGATTATTATAGCTATTGGAAAATGAAAACGGAAAGGTTTTCACCATAGAAAAATGAAAATGAAAAGGTTTTCACCATTATAAAATTATGATAAGTTGAATAAGCTTTTTCATTATTAAATAATATAGGTTGTCGACTTTAACTATTATTTTATTACATTTCATTATAGTTACAGTTATGGTCGAATAAAAGATGAATACAAATGGAATAATATGGGTGGAATTTTTCTATTGGCACCTTCGAAATTACTAAATAACTGACCATCATTATTTATTGTAATTTTTAAAAATGTTTTAGGAATACCAGCTAACACTTCTTTATTTGTTATTTATATAACTGTTTTACAAACCAGCTTCTTTATTGCTTAACCAACAAGTTAAGTTTGTTGCACTATTATGTACTACTATAGTAGTTAATTTTGGAAGGGTTTATATTTAAACATATATACATAGAAGTTTATACTTTAAAATAATTTTACTAATTTAACTATGTAATCTAAAACACAATTAATTCAATTAAGCATTAAATAAAAATATAAAGCTCTACTATTAACTAAAACCCAGTTCCTGAATTTAATACTAATAAATTCCTGTTCTCACCCAAACGGACTAATCATACAAAGTGATGAATAAAAAGCTTATTATTCCTACAAATTTTTGACTAAAGCAGTGGTCAGAATTCTGGCTCAGAACCTAGAAGATCGAGATTCAATGCTGGCCCTAGCCCAATAATTGACATTGGTAAGGAAAGAAGCGTGATTTTTCTAGTTAAATCTTGCTCCGCAGTGCTCTGCAGTAAGATTGTAAGGACTTCTAAGAGCTCATTACCTAACACAAAAATAAATAAAAAATTTTGACAATGTTAAACTCCACGGAATAAAATTTAACAAATTTTCCTTTAAAGAGCACGTGAATTCTTTGTGCAAATATGCTAGCAGTAAAATAAATACACTTTCATAAAATGATCAATGAAAAACTCTACTTTTTGCATATATAACTGATATTGATACTTTCTACATTTATGATAAGGTAAGAGCGCATGATATGAGTGCATGATTTAAAAATGCCACACATGTTTTGAAAAGTTATAATAATAGATTTTGCATAAAATTAATTAGCGTTAGTAATATGATTTATAAATAGATAATATCAAAAGAAAATCTACAAAACGCTAATCTGGTCATTGATAAAAGTTAATAAACTTGATAATAAAAAAGATAAAAGAGAAAAATAGTTGCAAATATGTAAAGCTTTTAAAAAATAAGTAGAGCTAAAAAGTTTATAAATTGAAAATAAAAAGAATAATCAAGAAAATAGTTGCTAATACAAATCATTATCATTAGTACTTATTGTTCTAACTTAACAAGTTCAGTCATTCAAAAGTTAAAAATAAATTACTACAGACGTATAAAAAAAAAATTATAGAACAAACTTTATTGAACGAAAAAATTGAATCAAAAGTACAAAATAGTAGAGAAACAAAAATATTAAGAATAGGAACACTTTACTTTTGATGGTTTTCTAAGAGTATTGTTTTTTTATTTGTTTCTTTTTAAAATTAATTTATATATTTTTGAAAGCGCAACTTTCAAAAATAGTTTTTTTTAGTACTTTTAAAAATCAGTTTTAAACCAGATTTAATTTCATTTCTACATTCAGATTTATTTCAACCAAAATAAACTTCTTCTGTCTTCTTTATGATGTTTTTAGAGCGTTTTTTCATATTTGATGATAATTCGTTTTGTCATGACATTTCATTTCGAGCAGACATAAAAGACAAGACATCTCTAAAGCCAATTGAATCTGCACTAATCAGAAAGTGATTGTCCTCTGCATCAATATATATATTGAAAACTGCGAGAAATCATTTTATAGAAATCCGAAGGTTTAAAATGACCATAATGATTCATTAATAAAATTAATATTATTATCATTGTAAATAAAAAGATATATTAAAACCTTTGTTGCTTTTCGAATAAACATTTTTGGTTTAAGATGCTCTTTAGTGGGTTGAACTCGTGAAGCCTGAACTTGTCTAGTTTTTTTGTTTTTTCTTGACGTGCTTTTCATTATTAAATATCTTTTTTTTTAATGCTTTTTTAAACAAACTTATACTGTATGTTTTTTTACTTTTATTTTTCGTCATTAATGACATAATTACTGTTACTAATTCAAACATTATTTCTAATAATTTATTAAATGATAAATTTAATAGATATATACTTTAGATAAATTTTACAACTCAGTTTGGTTTTTCAAAAAAAACTCTATTGAACATGCTATTCTTCAATTAACACTTTGCTTTAATGAATCTTTTAAGATATCTAAAAATTTACTCTTTGTGTTTTCATTGGTTTGTCGAAAGCTATTGACAGGTTCAATCATAGCATATTACTATATATATATATCAAAAGCAATTCATTTTTAACAAAGATTTCCTATCATAAACAATAATGAACATAAAATATAATGCTCCACAAGTTTTTTCCATACTTGGAAAACGTCTTTTGTTATGCTTAAATGGTCTTTCAATTTAAAGGTTATTTTTGCAGGACAAAACTGTTTTAATCACATAAAAACTGTTTTTTAGCAATAAAAATAGGTAAATTAAAAAATATTTTTTATCTTTAAATATTGAGAAAACAAAATGGAAACTTTTTTTATGCAATTTATAAAAAACAGATACTGCCTCTAAATATGCCTGATATCCTTACGGACAAAAAAAAAATTTCAACACAAAGTACTTTTTATTTATTTTCAACACAAAGTACTTTTTATTTATTTTTGACCTTTTAGTATAAGTTTAGTTATTATACTAAATATTTGTTATTTTCTATTTAATGTTTTATCAAGGTGCATCTTAACGATACATAAATATTGATTTGTTATTTTCTATTTAATGTTTTATCAAGGTGCATCTTAACGATACATAAATATTGATTTGTTATTTTCTATTTAATGTTTTATCAAGGTGCATCTTAACGAAACATAAAAGTTTTAAGATTTTGGAGCTTCTTGCACTTGAGCAAGATAGGGTTTTTATTTATTAAGTTATGAAAGAGTGACATTACTGTTATAAAAGGGTGACACAACTATCAAAAAAGAGTGACACAACTATCGAAAAACTATTTTATTATAATAAAAATTACATATTTATTACATGTTAAAATTATTACATATTTATTACATATTAAAAACATGTATTATAGTTAAAATTGAAAAACACGTCAAAAAAATAAAAACATAATAAAAACAATAACTTGTTTAAATGATTTTAAAATATATGTTATTTAATGCCACGATGCAGCTGCCCGCAAGTAAAATCCCTGATCATTGAAAAAAATTTTGCAGTTTTAACTAAATGTTATCAAATATATTTTTATGTACAACTTATTTAAAAGAGTTTTTAAAAATTCATACATCATCTTGAAAATTTATTAAGTAGTGCTTAGTGATTAGTAATTAGCAGCAGTTAGTATATGAAACAACTGTGTTGATGGTTAATAAAAAATCAGCGATTGTTATACAATAATCTCCAGTGGGGTAGTTGAACACGTTGTTAAAGTAACCACATTGGGTTGGTGAGGCTGAAGTGTATGTTGGGCATGGAGGATTTGCACATGTTCCGTCTTGACCAACACCCTTAACACATTCCTTTATCTTTAGAGCAGCTACAGATATACAGTCTTTTGCGCACTTGGTAAAAAGAGTGTTGTTTATCGGATTTAACGGATTGGTGTTTTGATTTATTTGATTAAGAGGCGCTGCATTTTTAGTTGCTCGGGAAATAGAAACGAAAGTTAAAAAAGCAATTATTGTAACCATGTTAAACATGTTATGAAAATTTTGAAATTTTAACTTAAAAACTTGTTGTTGCAGCAACAATGTTATTAGTAGTTAAATAAAGTACACTAAAAAAAAAAAAAATTAAACAATAATAGACAAAAAAGACAACTAAAATATATACAAAAGAACTACAATAATTTTCACAAAAATAGTTGACAATTATCAAATAAAGAAAAAATAAATTATGTTTGTGAAAATAGTGGTTTTAATCTCAAAATCGGAAAGTTGTTTTGTAATCTTAATACCTTCAAGTTCATTGACCATGTCGTTTTTCTATTAATAAAAAAGTTTTAAAACTTTGGAAAAAAAACACTTTCATCTTATCGATATATAAACTTTTTTAGTAATGACTTTTCTACAAATTATGCTCTCAACTTTTAAGACATAAGTTTTTATCGTTAATAAGAATTTTGTAACTAAATCGATGTGTAAATATATCAAACAATTTTACTCACCCATTTGAGATTAAAATCAAAATGTGCGTACGTATATATTGTTACAAAATACAATTACAAATATTGCAAACTATAAATTGTTAATATATATATATATATATATATATATATATATATATATATATATATATATATATATATATATATATATATATATATATATATATATATATATATATATATATATATATATATATATATACAGCGTTTTGTTTTGTACCATAATTTTTTGTGTTTAATTTTTCACCTTATTTATACTTTTTCTCCTTGTTGTTGTGTGTATGTATAAGGAAGTTACTTAAAAATATATAAATAATAAAAAGAATTTTGACTAATAGCTTTTACAATCTTCTTTGTTAAACACAACTCAAAAAAATTTCACAGCTATTTTTGTGTGCAAACTCTCTCACATATTACATTCAAGCTTGATTAATGATTTTAAATTAAAATATGATTGGAATTTCTATTTTTGTATCTTAATTGATTAGCCACCAGTCTAAAAAAAATTAAGGGACAGAAAAAAGAGATGAACTATTGAAAACTCTAAACGTAAAAACTACCAATTATATTAAAAAACCTAAAGCGTATTAAATGTTTTGAGCTTTCAAACAAATTTTAAAAGTAATAATCTTTCATATAAACACAAACTTATAAAATATCATTAACAAACTTGTAAAACCGCACTCTATCAATTTTTAGTTAAAAATCTCATATTTTTACATTTAGTTTTATATTAGTTTTAAAACAAGTCGTAATAATTTGTTTTAATGGTCACTAGCAGCTAGTTGAATACAATGATTTAAAATCTATTGGTGTTGAAAGTTTGAAATATAAGATGGTTTTTATGCCCCTCTATCATGAATTTAGTTTATTAAAAAAGTTATGAACTTTTTTGTACAAAAAGTATAAAAAAACATTTTTTTTTAAGAAAAATTCTAGTTTTAATTATTTAAATGGCATATCATTCATTACTACACTTTTTAAGTACTTTCATGTGAAAATTCACACGACAAAGTGTCAAACTGCTTTGTTGCTTGTTTTTCCGAAAAAAATCAAACTAAATCGAAACTTTTAAGATAAAGCAAACCAATTTCATCAATAGTAGGCAAATGTGGATATAGATTAAAGACTACTCATTAAATATTTGTAGCAAAAAGGTTCTATGGACCTGTTGTCGTCACAAATGGACTTGTTGAGCCTTTCCAGTTAACAAAAATGAGACAAAACAAAATAGATCATAATTTTTTATAGCAATTTTCCTTTTTTTTTCTTTACATTGATTTTGCTTAGTTGCTACATACTTGTTTTAGTTTTGATGCAAACACATTTCCCATGAATTGTTTCCGGAAACTTTTTTTTATTTAAAAATATTATGTAAAAAAATTAATAATCGAAGTAGTTCAAATTGCTATAAATATGTAATGAATTTCCTTGACATCAAACTTTTTTTAAATATAAATATATTAAATTTTGTGTCTTATCATCAAACTTGTATATATATATATATATATATATATATATATATATATATATATATATATATATATATATATATATATATATATATATATATATATATATATATATATATATATATATATATATATATATATATATATATATATATATATATATATATATATGTATATATATATATATATATATATATATATATATATATAAATATGTATATATATATATATATAAATATATATATATATATATATACATATATATATATATATATATATATATATATATATATATATATATATATATATATATATATATATATATACATTAATATAATAATTTATATATATATATATATATATATACATATATATATATATATATATATATATATATATATATATGTATATATATACATATATATATATATATATATATATATATATATATATATATATATATATATATATATATATATATATATATATATATATAATATATATATATATATATATATATATACATATATATATATATATATTAATATAATAATTTATATATATATATATATATATATATATATATATATTATATATAAAATATTATATTAATAGTACACCTTCTTGGGTTTATATTGGTCACTTTTCTTTTTTGTTTTTCATTTTTTCACTTTTATTTGGCATTTTTTCATTTTAATTTGGCACACAAAATTTACACTTCGCAAAAAAAAATCAAAGTTAATTTATGGAGAAATAATTATTAATAAAATAAAAATATGCAAAATAAATTTAATTCAAATTATGAAAAACTGCATGTAGAATTCACTTTTTTGGAAAACGTTTTTCGTTGAAATCAAACACTAACCGCAACGTAAAAAAGATTTAGCAAAGATTCATAATTTCTATTTAATATATTAAATAACTTTAAATATTAGGTAGGTCTTTGTTCTACTTGAACTTAAAGACTTTGAAGAACTTAATCTCAAAGAACTTAAACTTGAAGAATTTGAAGAACTTGAAGAACTTGAACTTGAAAACTTGGAATTTACTACTACTACTGCTACTTTAAATTTAGGTTTTGGTTCCGCCAAAAACTTACTCATTTTAGCTTCCGGTACCATTCATGTACATTTCACGCATGACAAAATCTTTAAAAAATCATTTGAAGATATTCTTGATAATACCTTTGTTATCACTTCCTTCTATTTGCTTTAGTTGTACAATCTAAGAAATAAAAGTCACATTAAACTAGCAGTGACTTTGTGCCGTACCACATACACACACGAGTGTACCGAAATATCGATATATTATTCATACGTTTTCTTCTAGGAATGAATCCAATTTCATATTTTCTTTAAACTGGAAAAACTCTTTTGATTTTATAAACTCTATGTCAAATATAGATACTCTATATGTCAAATAAAGATACTGGAGTTTGTTGAGAAATTGAAGTTGTTGGTAAAGTTAAGTTATTGGATATACCGCTTATCCATTTCACAACTTTTTCTTGAATCACCAGAACTTGTTGTTGAAAACCTTAAAAAGATAACAATTTAATGTACTTTTTCCATTTATCATTGAAAATTATAGTATATAATTTCTAAAAAATTCAGACACAATTTATACAATATGCTCAATTTATTTAATATTAAAACTTGGCTTTAAAAAAATCTAAACTTTTAATACCAGGGGTTATTCTATAAAATCAATTTTGACGGCGGTACCCTCCCGTCCCGGTGATATTCAGAGGAAATATTGCCAAATGTAGACGTTTTTTTGGAAAAAAGAACAATATTTGCGGTAAAAAAAAAAAAAGACCCTTAATTTTGAATTTAGGCGGCGCTTAAATCGTGCCTAAGTACGGTCGTCGCAGTCAAAAACGGTCTACAAACGGTCTAGCCCCTGAATACTAATAGTGCTCCCTACTATTTAATTTTAACAATTATACAATAAAAAAATTAAAACTAACAATAATCAAATTTAAAGTAATATAAAAAAAATCACGTTTCTAATTTAATTGATAATTATTTATTTACAATTTTTATTTATTTATCATTTATTTGTCACTAAAAAAAGAATACATTGCCGTGTTATATAAATAAAATCTACATGATCGGGGCTAAAAGAAGACAATATTTGCCATATCACTAAACCCCGACGTGCTTTCATCAGCAAGCGTGTATAACCATTAAAATGTAAACATAAAACATAAAATTACTTTGTACCATTTAAAAATTATATACAAATATATACAATATGTTAAGATCAGTTACTAATCTATAATCAAAAGAAAGTCGTAAAATAAAAAAAATAACAAAAAAGCAATCACACCTAAAAACTAAAGATAAGTTAAGAGGATAATTTAAATAAAATTTAAACTGGTTAGACTAGTTAATAAGATAGTTGTTAAAAAAGAAGATAAAAGAATCTTAAAAAGAATTTAATTCATTAACATCGTTAAGAAGTTTTTGCTTGAGTTTTTGTTTAAATAGATAAAATGAAGAACAATTTTTCAGCTGGTTATTTAATAAAGTGTTCCATAATTTAGGACATCTGATGGCAATAGAAAATTTAGTAACCAAATAGCGTATTTAAGGTTGCTCGTAATTGTAATTTGAAAATCTTGTAGGGTACACGTGATTAATTTTATTGAAAAGTGTATGAAAATTATAGGAGTTAGTTTATTATGTAGTTTGTACATAATTAAAAGAATTTGATAAAGGTTTATCTGAAGAACATTGAGATGATTTTTAAATAGTTCTTTAGAATGTGCGAATCGACCTGCATTTGAAATAATCCTGACAGCGTGTTTTTGTCTACTAAGCAATTTTTTAACTTTACTTACGTTTGAGCTAAACCATGCAATATTTGCATAGTTTATATAACAATGTATGAGGAAAAAATATAAGATTTTTAAGGAGTTTTGGTTTAAGATTTGGTTAGCTTTGTATAGTATGCCAATTTTTTTCAAAATTTTATTTTCAATTGTTCTTATGTGTTCTCTCCATGTCAGGTTTTCGTCAACTATCAGTCCTAAAAACTTTAATGAAATTAAAATTTAAAATAATTGAATAACGCAAACTTACTTGCATTTGATATAAGATATGTTAAACTTGAACTTGGAGTTTGAATTAATTCACCTCAAGTAAACAGTTTTGCTAAAATGGAAAAATTTAAACAGTTTTAAAATCATTCCAGAAAACTCTAAACATAAAGTTTAGTTTTCAGAATTACATTTGTACAATACCATAAGTGTAGGAAACTCCACCACTTTATTACCTTAGCTTAATGCTATTGAGTTATTTAATCATTTAAACAGAATTGCCACCTACTTTAAAAATCAAGTTCTTTAATTTTTTCTAGATTTATCACAATTGAATTTATATTTACTGACAATCAAAATAAAAATAATCAATGAAAACAAATTGTGAAAAAAAAACTTGATAAGTTGAAAGTTTTCTCTGGTTTGTTCTGAAAATAATTTAAACTCATTAAATTTTCTCTGACCTAAAAAATAAACCTAACTTTTCCCTGATTTTTAGCATTTTGACCACCATGATATATACCACTACTATATAACGAATAATGCCATGTGCAAATTTTACAATACTTTTATTTAAAGTAATTAAACAATTAAATAATTATCATTTATGGTTGAACATTTTTGTTTTGGAACCTTTCTAAAAGTTGATGATTCCAATGTTGAATCGTCACAATCATCACAATCACTAATTTAATGTGTTTTTTGCTTTCGGTGTAAAGTATTATTATGGGCCTATAAAATTTGACCTTTAGTTTTAATAATGCTTTTATAAACCTATGAAAAAACATATTTAAAACTAAATGAACATAAAATATTAAATAAATTTATAGCTTTTGATGATTTTTTTTTGTTTGCTTTTCTGTCAGTAAAGTTAAGATTATGTTTTGCCCTAGGCCTAGAAAACAGATAAGCTAGCCCTAAGTATCACTTGAAAGGATATTTTTAATTATTGCTTTTTTCAATGAAAATCCTTTTGGTGGGCAACGCAATACACCTGCTTTAATTCAACTAAAAGAAAAAAATTGATGAATAAGAAAAATTGTGAGAAATAACAAATTTAAATTTTAATAAATGGTTTACATTAGTCAGGTTAACAAAGAATAAATTAAGTTTGAATCAGAATCATGCACAGAACAGAAAAACTCAAACTTATTAGCTTAAAGTAAATAAACTTTAATTACTCAAAAAATATATATTTTTTTAAAAATAATATTTTATATTTTAGTAAAGATTTCCAAAAAATTACAGGATTGCGTTATGTATCATTGAGCCACAACAATCGTTTAAATGCAGTTCATGAATGATCACGCACGGAAGTAATGCGCGGAAGTTATGAAATTGTCAATTTTATGTCAATATTTTTAACAAAATAAAATGCTTGTGAGTATTTTAAGTAAAATGTTATACTTCTACGACTCATATTTAATATATTTTCGATGAGAAATGGCAGCCATCAATTATTTTTAGTTAGAATATAGTGTTTTGAAAATAATTGTATACTTTTTAAACTATGGCAATATTATTATGCAAAAAAAATAATAATAAAATGATAAAAAAATACATATTTACTTTATTCAGGTAGCTTAAAATATGATAAAAATATTTTTGTTACAAATGTTCTTTAAAAAAATTATAATAGTAAGCATATTGCTTTAAATCCAGTTTTTAATTGTCAAAACAAAGAAAAATAAAAAATCATGCACAGGAATGAAAATACCCAATAATAGTAATAGTAGCAATAATAATAATAATAACAATTTTTTTTGTAGTTATTTTAGGTGCTCCAAGAAGGCCTTACGGTCTTATAATAGAGCACCGCGAGACAGCATTTAACAAGAAGTTCACGCCTCCTTTCTTGGTTCTGAGCCAGAACTCTAACCACTGCGCCACTGCGCCACTGCTGTACAATGATAACAAGAGGATGAATATCAATAAAAACAATAATAATAATAAATATTATTATTTTTAATATTTTTATAACTATTTGTAAAATTTATTATTTCAAAAAAGCAAACAAAATATTAAAAATAATAAATGACAAGAAAAAGAAAATTTCTAATATTTTATATAATATAAATAAAAACACAAAAATAAAACTTACTTTTAAGTAAAACTTTTCTCAACATTTGAGTTATTTAAAAACGGAGTCTATTCGTACGTTTAATTAAAAAAAGGTAAAGATCATCGAATTTAAAGGGAATTTAAAAAAATTAGATTTATTATTATTTTTTGGTTTTTAACTTTAAAATAAAACTACCGCAGTGGAGTACTAACGCGGTACTTACGTTGACTGACTTTTGATGGATATGCGCACCGTAGTTTATATACATAATGACTGCTTATCTAGGAATAAGTAAAAAACAATGACGAGGGTTTTGGCTTGGGCAGGCAATCTTTTAATTAAAAAAAAGAAGTATTTCTTAATGTTAATATTATTTATTGGCACGTTTTTTTTTTTTTTTTTTTAAATAAAAATTTAATTATGTTTAAGTAATTTTATTTATTTTTATTATAACTGAGTAAAAAAATAAAATTGCTTTCAAAATATATGACTTAAGTAATAAACAATTTTTGTTTGTGAGAAATTTAAAATCTAACTTAAAATTTTTTTCTAAACGTGCCAATAGACTATTATAAGACATAGTCTATTCACACGCGCGTGCAAATACACTCACTCATTTAAAAATCCTCATTTTATACAGTTTTAAAAATCAGATAATATTTATCAACATAAAGCAAAACAGAACTAACTCAAGGGATCCAGAACTATAAGGTTCGCATTCTTTAATGTCTTTTTTTTTTTAAATATAAACTCTTTTCTTAGACTTCTTTACTTTTCCTTGTGTTTTTAAAATAATAGATGACATATACAATGAATTAAAGCTCTATAATTGCCACTTTTTAATGCATTTTTTTTCAAAAAACTTTTTACGTGGAATACTAAAACAATAAAAACATTTCCAATACAATTAATACCATCATTGAAACTTATGATGGCAGAACACACACCAATTGTAAATACTTTTCTGCTACAATAAGTAGGTTTGGGACAGCGTGTTTAAATAGTTCCATTTAAACACTCATTCATATTTTGCGTTTGGTCATGGAGGCATTATTCTAGCGAGAGTATTGACTTGATTCCTAAAAAGAAAAATTTTTTCAGTTATGCCAAGTGCATAAAGAACACTTGAAACAAATTGAGATAGAATTCCACAAAAATAACTTGCAATAGAGGTGTTATAATTCTATAACATGGTTGCTAAGGGCGTTGCTAAGAGTAAAAATCTATACCAACATTAAGATAAGTTGAAATAACCTCAATTTCTTTTTTTTTTTTAAATTTCGATGACAAATTAAGATTCTGTGATAAATTTTGATCTTAAAGCAATTAAAATGAAAAAAATAAAAATTTTAAGATTTTCGCTTTTTTAATTGTATAGAAGTACCTTAACATCCTTAAGAAGTTTTTGTCACACGCGCGTGCGAATACACTCACTCATTTAAAAATCCTCATTTTATACAGTCAAAAATAAGGAAGTAAAAAAAAAATACAAATTTTATGTTGTAATAAAGCAATTCTATCAGTTCAAATAAAAATTGACTCTCAAAGAATTGAATTATCTCTATACCTAACACTCAATTTTTTTTTTTTTTTTTTTTCTAATATTTATCTATTTATTTAGTAACTTATTGTTAGTTTATAAACTATTACAAAATAAGTGTTCACTTTTTATTAAGTTGATTATTCTTAAATGTTTGGAGGGTAGAGCGCGGCATATCGGGACATCGGTGCATAACGGGACAGTTATGTCTGAATCTTTATATCTCAGTAAAAAATATTTTTTTTTTCAACATTATTTTTTGATAAAACATTTTAAATTATGGTGCTTCATCATTGTAAAAAAAAAGTTAGAAATTCCAAAATGCATTAAAAATACCAAATCCCATCAGTGTGTTTGCGAAAAACAAATTTTACGTATTTTCTTAAGCGATACAGCGACAAAAAATTTATCTTGAATTCTTGCGAATTTGCTTTCTTTATTAAAAGTTTATATTTTTCAAACAGTATTTTTTAACCTCTTTTAGAATCTGGTTTTAAAAAAATATTTGGAATTGAACTTTTTGAATAGTATTAATTTCAGTAAAATGACTTTTGTGGGGCATATCGAGACAACATATCGGAACAACAAAAGTATTTATATAATTGAGAATATTACTATCATTTCGCAATGCTGTTTACAGTTTGATTTTATTTTTAGTCTAAAATATTTTTTTTTAATTTTTAGAAAATCAATTTTAGCAATAAATTCAAAGAAATTCTTTTTATATTTATTTTTATAACTTAGTTTTGATTATTATTATTAGTGTTTAATATTAACAAAAAAAAGGTAGGAAATTATATAACAAAGATCAATTATCCAAAACAGGAAGAAATTCAGTTTTAATTTGAGTAAATAGAAACATGGAATTTGAAAAGCTACTGCTATATATGGCATATTTAAGTTTGCTCTACATTGGCATATTGCTAATATGCCAATGTAGAGCAACATCAAAATGTTGCCGATCAGTTTCAGCATACCTTTTGTGTGATTTATGTGATCCATAAAAATTTTTGTTTAATTTCAAATTTAGTAGCAGTTACCAATTTAATAATATATAGGCTAGAGTTGAGCGGAGGTATTTTATAACAAAATACACACACAAATATTTTATTTTAGCTGTTATTTCTTTTTTGTGGTGTATGGTTGTATGAGCGTGTAGTTACTCTTTTGAGAGTTTAATGTCTAAACATATTTAGGCGATAGATAGCCTTTATTTTTTATCATTTTTAAAGCTTTACAATTGACGAATAACTGTTGCTTTATAACTTTCCCGTTTTGCCCCACCCACTTGCAAAATGTAAAAGTTTTGCTAGTCTAGAGTTTCGTTCCTTTGGTTGTAATAACTTATTTTTAGAAATTTTTTTTTTTTTTTATTTTCTTACATCAATAAATTTTAGTAAATTTATAAAAAAAACAGTTTTAACTATGATTTGTTTATCCGCAACTAGCATTTATTTCTTAAGTGTCCCTATATGCCCCGCTTTACCCTTGTTCTTTTTTTGATTTTTTTTGGAGTCCAGTTGAACAAATCGACAAGCTGTTTCATGGTATAGTTTCAAACCACACAAAAACAATGACTTCTGCACTGCTATATTAAATTGGCTATGAAAATAAGTAGCATGTTTAGTGTTATGTGGATGTACCTCACAATTTTATAAACAGAAGGGTTTAAAAAATTACAATTTTGATAAACCAATCTATATTAAACATTATGATGTTGCAATAAAATACAATTAAAAGGGATATATATATATATATATATATATATATATATATATATATATATATATATATATATATATATATATATATATATATATATATATATATATACATATATATACATTATATATATATACATATATATACATTATATATATACATATATATACATTATATATATACATATATATATGTATATATATATATATATATATATATATATATATATATATATATATATATACATATATATACATATATATACATAATATACATTACTTGAAAACTCCACATATGATGTCCCTTTGTGGCAAAAACGTAAATATGCTTTCTGGCAAAAAAAATACGCAAACTTGTTAACTTACTTTGAAGTTTTTCCAATCTTTATTCAACTTCTCTCCTCGTTGATTTAATTTAAAGCAACAATAATCTAATCACTTTAAATAAATTCATCAAATGATTGAACATCATTATCATACAAAAATTTTTAAGAAAAATAGAGCAATAATAACTAATTTAGTCATTAAGTTTATTTGAAATAATGTTTTCTCTTCCTTAATTGATAGATTTTAAAATCATTTACGCAACTTTTTCTCTTTTATAGAGGATGTTCTATGGCTGATTTTTTCAAGTTCTTAAAGAATAACTCAGCTCTGGCTCAGGGGGCAGATTCCATAATAGTTTTAAAAAAAGTAGCATTATTTCTTGTTTTTTTATTTATTCTATTTTATTTATGACTTTTTCTATTTACTGGAGGTTTTCTAGGTCTAATTTTTGCGTTTACAGTTATTCGTCAATTGTAAAGCTTTAAAAATGATAAAAAATAAAGGCTATCTATCGCCTAAATATGTTTAGACATTAAACTCTCAAAAGAGTAACTACACGCTCATACAACCATACACCACAAAAAAGAAATAACAGCTAAAATAAAATATTTGTGTGTGTATTTTGTTATAAAATACCTCCGCTCAACTCTAGCCTATATATTATTAAATTGGTAACTGCTACTAAATTTGAAATTAAACAAAAATTTTTATGGATCACATAAATCACACAAAAGGTATGCTGAAACTGATCGGCAACATTTTGATGTTGCTCTACATTGGCATATTAGCAATATGCCAATGTAGAGCAAACTTAAATATGCCATATATAGCAGTAGCTTTTCAAATTCCATGTTTCTATTTACTCAAATTAAAACTGAATTTCTTCCTGTTTTGGATAATTGATCTTTGTTATATAATTTCCTACCTTTTTTTTGTTAATATTAAACACTAATAATAATAATCAAAACTAAGTTATAAAAATAAATATAAAAAGAATTTCTTTGAATTTATTGCTAAAATTGATTTTCTAAAAATTAAAAAAAAATATTTTAGACTAAAAATAAAATCAAACTGTAAACAGCATTGCGAAATGATAGTAATATTCTCAATTATATAAATACTTTTGTTGTTCCGATATGTTGTCTCGATATGCCCCACAAAAGTCATTTTACTGAAATTAATACTATTCAAAAAGTTCAATTCCAAATATTTTTTTAAAACCAGATTCTAAAAGAGGTTAAAAAATACTGTTTGAAAAATATAAACTTTTAATAAAGAAAGCAAATTCGCAAGAATTCAAGATAAATTTTTTGTCGCTGTATCGCTTAAGAAAATACGTAAAATTTGTTTTTCGCAAACACACTGATGGGATTTGGTATTTTTAATGCATTTTGGAATTTCTAACTTTTTTTTTACAATGATGAAGCACCATAATTTAAAATGTTTTATCAAAAAATAATGTTGAAAAAAAAAATATTTTTTACTGAGATATAAAGATTCAGACATAACTGTCCCGTTATGCACCGATGTCCCGATATGCCGCGCTCTACCCTCCAAACATTTAAGAATAATCAACTTAATAAAAAGTGAACACTTATTTTGTAATAGTTTATAAACTAACAATAAGTTACTAAATAAATAGATAAATATTAGAAAAAAAAAAAAAAAAAAAATTGAGTGTTAGGTATAGAGATAATTCAATTCTTTGAGAGTCAATTTTTATTTGAACTGATAGAATTGCTTTATTACAACATAAAATTTGTATTTTTTTTTTACTTCCTTATTTTTGACTGTATAAAATGAGGATTTTTAAATGAGTGAGTGTATTCGCACGCGCGTGTGACAAAAACTTCTTAAGGATGTTAAGGTACTTCTATACAATTAAAAAAGCGAAAATCTTAAAATTTTTATTTTTTTCATTTTAATTGCTTTAAGATCAAAATTTATCACAGAATCTTAATTTGTCATCGAAATTTAAAAAAAAAAAAGAAATTGAGGTTATTTCAACTTATCTTAATGTTGGTATAGATTTTTACTCTTAGCAACGCCCTTAGCAACCATGTTATAGAATTATAACACCTCTATTGCAAGTTATTTTTGTGGAATTCTATCTCAATTTGTTTCAAGTGTTCTTTATGCACTTGGCATAACTGAAAAAATTTTTCTTTTTAGGAATCAAGTCAATACTCTCGCTAGAATAATGCCTCCATGACCAAACGCAAAATATGAATGAGTGTTTAAATGGAACTATTTAAACACGCTGTCCCAAACCTACTTATTGTAGCAGAAAAGTATTTACAATTGGTGTGTGTTCTGCCATCATAAGTTTCAATGATGGTATTAATTGTATTGGAAATGTTTTTATTGTTTTAGTATTCCACGTAAAAAGTTTTTTGAAAAAAAATGCATTAAAAAGTGGCAATTATAGAGCTTTAATTCATTGTATATGTCATCTATTATTTTAAAAACACAAGGAAAAGTAAAGAAGTCTAAGAAAAGAGTTTATATTTAAAAAAAAAAAGACATTAAAGAATGCGAACCTTATAGTTCTGGATCCCTTGAGTTAGTTCTGTTTTGCTTTATGTTGATAAATATTATCTGATTTTTAAAACTGTATAAAATGAGGATTTTTAAATGAGTGAGTGTATTTGCACGCGCGTGTGAATAGACTATGTCTTATAATAGTCTATTGGCACGTTTAGAAAAAAATTTTAAGTTAGATTTTAAATTTCTCACAAACAAAAATTGTTTATTACTTAAGTCATATATTTTGAAAGCAATTTTATTTTTTTACTCAGTTATAATAAAAATAAATAAAATTACTTAAACATAATTAAATTTTTATTTAAAAAAAAAAAAAAAAAAACGTGCCAATAAATAATATTAACATTAAGAAATACTTCTTTTTTTTAATTAAAAGATTGCCTGCCCAAGCCAAAACCCTCGTCATTGTTTTTTACTTATTCCTAGATAAGCAGTCATTATGTATATAAACTACGGTGCGCATATCCATCAAAAGTCAGTCAACGTAAGTACCGCGTTAGTACTCCACTGCGGTAGTTTTATTTTAAAGTTAAAAACCAAAAAATAATAATAAATCTAATTTTTTTAAATTCCCTTTAAATTCGATGATCTTTACCTTTTTTTAATTAAACGTACGAATAGACTCCGTTTTTAAATAACTCAAATGTTGAGAAAAGTTTTACTTAAAAGTAAGTTTTATTTTTGTGTTTTTATTTATATTATATAAAATATTAGAAATTTTCTTTTTCTTGTCATTTATTATTTTTAATATTTTGTTTGCTTTTTTGAAATAATAAATTTTACAAATAGTTATAAAAATATTAAAAATAATAATATTTATTATTATTATTGTTTTTATTGATATTCATCCTCTTGTTATCATTGTACAGCAGTGGCGCAGTGGCGCAGTGGTTAGAGTTCTGGCTCAGAACCAAGAAAGGAGGCGTGAACTTCTTGTTAAATGCTGTCTCGCGGTGCTCTATTATAAGACCGTAAGGCCTTCTTGGAGCACCTAAAATAACTACAAAAAAAATTGTTATTATTATTATTATTGCTACTATTACTATTATTGGGTATTTTCATTCCTGTGCATGATTTTTTATTTTTCTTTGTTTTGACAATTAAAAACTGGATTTAAAGCAATATGCTTACTATTATAATTTTTTTAAAGAACATTTGTAACAAAAATATTTTTATCATATTTTAAGCTACCTGAATAAAGTAAATATGTATTTTTTTATCATTTTATTATTATTTTTTTTGCATAATAATATTGCCATAGTTTAAAAAGTATACAATTATTTTCAAAACACTATATTCTAACTAAAAATAATTGATGGCTGCCATTTCTCATCGAAAATATATTAAATATGAGTCGTAGAAGTATAACATTTTACTTAAAATACTCACAAGCATTTTATTTTGTTAAAAATATTGACATAAAATTGACAATTTCATAACTTCCGCGCATTACTTCCGTGCGTGATCATTCATGAACTGCATTTAAACGATTGTTGTGGCTCAATGATACATAACGCAATCCTGTAATTTTTTGGAAATCTTTACTAAAATATAAAATATTATTTTTAAAAAAATATATATTTTTTGAGTAATTAAAGTTTATTTACTTTAAGCTAATAAGTTTGAGTTTTTCTGTTCTGTGCATGATTCTGATTCAAACTTAATTTATTCTTTGTTAACCTGACTAATGTAAACCATTTATTAAAATTTAAATTTGTTATTTCTCACAATTTTTCTTATTCATCAATTTTTTTCTTTTAGTTGAATTAAAGCAGGTGTATTGCGTTGCCCACCAAAAGGATTTTCATTGAAAAAAGCAATAATTAAAAATATCCTTTCAAGTGATACTTAGGGCTAGCTTATCTGTTTTCTAGGCCTAGGGCAAAACATAATCTTAACTTTACTGACAGAAAAGCAAACAAAAAAAAATCATCAAAAGCTATAAATTTATTTAATATTTTATGTTCATTTAGTTTTAAATATGTTTTTTCATAGGTTTATAAAAGCATTATTAAAACTAAAGGTCAAATTTTATAGGCCCATAATAATACTTTACACCGAAAGCAAAAAACACATTAAATTAGTGATTGTGATGATTGTGACGATTCAACATTGGAATCATCAACTTTTAGAAAGGTTCCAAAACAAAAATGTTCAACCATAAATGATAATTATTTAATTGTTTAATTACTTTAAATAAAAGTATTGTAAAATTTGCACATGGCATTATTCGTTATATAGTAGTGGTATATATCATGGTGGTCAAAATGCTAAAAATCAGGGAAAAGTTAGGTTTATTTTTTAGGTCAGAGAAAATTTAATGAGTTTAAATTATTTTCAGAACAAACCAGAGAAAACTTTCAACTTATCAAGTTTTTTTTTCACAATTTGTTTTCATTGATTATTTTTATTTTGATTGTCAGTAAATATAAATTCAATTGTGATAAATCTAGAAAAAATTAAAGAACTTGATTTTTAAAGTAGGTGGCAATTCTGTTTAAATGATTAAATAACTCAATAGCATTAAGCTAAGGTAATAAAGTGGTGGAGTTTCCTACACTTATGGTATTGTACAAATGTAATTCTGAAAACTAAACTTTATGTTTAGAGTTTTCTGGAATGATTTTAAAACTGTTTAAATTTTTCCATTTTAGCAAAACTGTTTACTTGAGGTGAATTAATTCAAACTCCAAGTTCAAGTTTAACATATCTTATATCAAATGCAAGTAAGTTTGCGTTATTCAATTATTTTAAATTTTAATTTCATTAAAGTTTTTAGGACTGATAGTTGACGAAAACCTGACATGGAGAGAACACATAAGAACAATTGAAAATAAAATTTTGAAAAAAATTGGCATACTATACAAAGCTAACCAAATCTTAAACCAAAACTCCTTAAAAATCTTATATTTTTTCCTCATACATTGTTATATAAACTATGCAAATATTGCATGGTTTAGCTCAAACGTAAGTAAAGTTAAAAAATTGCTTAGTAGACAAAAACACGCTGTCAGGATTATTTCAAATGCAGGTCGATTCGCACATTCTAAAGAACTATTTAAAAATCATCTCAATGTTCTTCAGATAAACCTTTATCAAATTCTTTTAATTATGTACAAACTACATAATAAACTAACTCCTATAATTTTCATACACTTTTCAATAAAATTAATCACGTGTACCCTACAAGATTTTCAAATTACAATTACGAGCAACCTTAAATACGCTATTTGGTTACTAAATTTTCTATTGCCATCAGATGTCCTAAATTATGGAACACTTTATTAAATAACCAGCTGAAAAATTGTTCTTCATTTTATCTATTTAAACAAAAACTCAAGCAAAAACTTCTTAACGATGTTAATGAATTAAATTCTTTTTAAGATTCTTTTATCTTCTTTTTTAACAACTATCTTATTAACTAGTCTAACCAGTTTAAATTTTATTTAAATTATCCTCTTAACTTATCTTTAGTTTTTAGGTGTGATTGCTTTTTTGTTATTTTTTTTATTTTACGACTTTCTTTTGATTATAGATTAGTAACTGATCTTAACATATTGTATATATTTGTATATAATTTTTAAATGGTACAAAGTAATTTTATGTTTTATGTTTACATTTTAATGGTTATACACGCTTGCTGATGAAAGCACGTCGGGGTTTAGTGATATGGCAAATATTGTCTTCTTTTAGCCCCGATCATGTAGATTTTATTTATATAACACGGCAATGTATTCTTTTTTTAGTGACAAATAAATGATAAATAAATAAAAATTGTAAATAAATAATTATCAATTAAATTAGAAACGTGATTTTTTTTATATTACTTTAAATTTGATTATTGTTAGTTTTAATTTTTTTATTGTATAATTGTTAAAATTAAATAGTAGGGAGCACTATTAGTATTCAGGGGCTAGACCGTTTGTAGACCGTTTTTGACTGCGACGACCGTACTTAGGCACGATTTAAGCGCCGCCTAAATTCAAAATTAAGGGTCTTTTTTTTTTTTTACCGCAAATATTGTTCTTTTTTCCAAAAAAACGTCTACATTTGGCAATATTTCCTCTGAATATCACCGGGACGGGAGGGTACCGCCGTCAAAATTGATTTTATAGAATAACCCCTGGTATTAAAAGTTTAGATTTTTTTAAAGCCAAGTTTTAATATTAAATAAATTGAGCATATTGTATAAATTGTGTCTGAATTTTTTAGAAATTATATACTATAATTTTCAATGATAAATGGAAAAAGTACATTAAATTGTTATCTTTTTAAGGTTTTCAACAACAAGTTCTGGTGATTCAAGAAAAAGTTGTGAAATGGATAAGCGGTATATCCAATAACTTAACTTTACCAACAACTTCAATTTCTCAACAAACTCCAGTATCTTTATTTGACATATAGAGTATCTATATTTGACATAGAGTTTATAAAATCAAAAGAGTTTTTCCAGTTTAAAGAAAATATGAAATTGGATTCATTCCTAGAAGAAAACGTATGAATAATATATCGATATTTCGGTACACTCGTGTGTGTATGTGGTACGGCACAAAGTCACTGCTAGTTTAATGTGACTTTTATTTCTTAGATTGTACAACTAAAGCAAATAGAAGGAAGTGATAACAAAGGTATTATCAAGAATATCTTCAAATAATTTTTTAAAGACTTTGTCATGCGTGAAATGTACATGAATGGTACCGGAAGCCAAAATGAGTAAGTTTTTGGCGGAACCAAAACCTAAATTTAAAGTAGCAGTAGTAGTAGTAAATTCCAAGTTTTCAAGTTCAAGTTCTTCAAGTTCTTCAAATTCTTCAAGTTTAAGTTCTTTGAGTTTAAGTTCTTCAAAGTCTTTAAGTTCAAGTAGAACAAAGACCTACCTAATATTTAAAGTTATTTAATATATTAAATAGAAATTATGAATCTTTGCTAAATCTTTTTTACGTTGCGGTTAGTGTTTAATTTCAACGAAAAACGTTTTCCAAAAAAGTGAATTCTACATGCAGTTTTTCATAATTTGAATTAAATTTATTTTGCATATTTTTATTTTATTAATAATTATTTCTCCATAAATTAACTTTGATTTTTTTTGCGAAGTGTGAATTTTGTGTGCCAAATTAAAATGAAAAAATGCCAAATAAAAGTGAAAAAATGAAAAACAAAAAAGAAAAGTGACCAATATAAACCCAAGAAGGTGTACTATTAATATAATATTTTATATATATACATATATATATATATATATATATATATATATATATATATATATATATATATAAATTATTATATTAATGTATATATATACATATACATATATATATATATATATATATATATATATATATATATATATATATATATATATATATTTATATACATATATATATATATATATATATATATATATATATATTTATATATATATATTTATATATATATATATATATATATATATATATATATATATATATATATATATATATATATATATATATATATATATATATATATATATATATATATATATATATATATATATATATATATATATATACAAGTTTGGTGATAAGAGACAAAATTTAATATATTTATATTTAAAAAAAGTTTGATGTCAAGGAAATTCATTACATATTTATAGCAATTTGAACTACTTCGATTATTAATTTTTTTACATAATATTTTTAAATAAAAAAAAGTTTCCGGAAACAATTCATGGGAAATGTGTTTGCATCAAAACTAAAACAAGTATGTAGCAACTAAGCAAAATCAATGTAAAGAAAAAAAAAGGAAAATTGCTATAAAAAATTATGATCTATTTTGTTTTGTCTCATTTTTGTTAACTGGAAAGGCTCAACATTTGTGACGACAACAGGTCCATAGAACCTTTTTGCTACAAATATTTAATGAGTAGTCTTTAATCTATATCCACATTTGCCTACTATTGATGAAATTGGTTTGCTTTATCTTAAAAGTTTCGATTTAGTTTGATTTTTTTCGGAAAAACAAGCAACAAAGCAGTTTGACACTTTGTCGTGTGAATTTTCACATGAAAGTACTTAAAAAGTGTAGTAATGAATGATATGCCATTTAAATAATTAAAACTAGAATTTTTCTTAAATAAAAATGTTTTTTTATACTTTTTGTACAAAAAAGTTCATAACTTTTTTAATAAACTAAATTCATAATAGAGGGGCATAAAAACCATCTTATATTTCAAACTTTCAACACCAATAGCTTTTAAATCATTGTATTCAACTAGCTGCTAGTGACCATTAAAACAAATTATTACGACTTGTTTCAAAACTAATATAAAACTAAATGTAAAAATATGAGATTTTTAACTTAAAATTGATAGAGTGCGGTTTTACAAGTTTGTTAATGATATTTTATAAGTCTGTGTTTATATGAAAGATTATTACTTTTAAAATTTATTTGAAAGCTCAAAACATTTAATACGCTTTTGGTTTTTTAATATAGTTGGTAGTTTTTACGTTTAGAGTTTTCAATAGTTCATCTCTTTTTTCTGTCCCTTAATTTTTTTTTAGACTGGTGGCTAATCAATTAAGATACAAAAATAGAAATTCCAATCATATTTTAATTTAAAATCATTAATCAAGCTTGAATGTAATATGTGAGAGAGTTTGCACACAAAAATAGCTGTGAAATTTTTTTGAGTTGTGTTTAACAAAGAAGATTGTAAAAGCTATTAGTCAAAATTCTTTTTATTATTTATATATTTTTAAGTAACTTCCTTATACATACACACAACAACAAGGAGAAAAAGTATAAATAAGGTGAAAAATTAAACACAAAAAATTATGGTACAAAACAAAACGGTGTATATATATATATATATATATATATATATATATATATATATATATATATATATATATATATATATATATATATATATATATATTAACAATTTATAGTTTGCAATATTTGTAATTGTATTTTGTAACAATATATACGTACGCACATTTTGATTTTAATCTCAAATGGGTGAGTAAAATTGTTTGATATATTTACACGTCGATTTAGTTACAAAAATCTTTTTAACGATAAAAACTTATGTCTTAAAAGTTGAGAGCATAATTTGTAGAAAAGTCATTACTAAAAAAGTTTATATATCGATAAGATGAAGGTGTTTTTTTTCCAAAGTTTTAAAACTTTTTTATTAATAGAATAACGACATGGTCAATGAACTTGAAGGTATTAAGATTACAAAACAACTTTCCGATTTTGAGATTAAAACCACTATTTTCACAAACATAATTTATTTTTTCTTTATTTGATAATTGTCAACTATTTTTGTGTAAATTATTGTAGTTCTTTTGTATATATTTTAGTTGTCTTTTTTGTCTATTATTGTTTAATTTTTTTTTTTAGTGTACTTTATTTAACTACTAATAACATTGTTGCTGCAACAACAAGTTTTTAAGTTAAAATTTCAAAATTTTAATAACATGTTTAACATGGTTACAATAATTGCTTTTTTAACTTTCGTTTCTATTTCCCGAGCAACTAAAAATGCAGCGCCTCTTAATCAAATAAATCAAAACACCAATCCGTTAAATCCGATAAACAACACTCTTTTTACCAACTGCGCAAAAGACTGTATATCTGTAGCTGCTCTAAAGATAAAGGAATGTGTTAAGGGTGTTGGTCAAGACGGAACATGTGCAAATCCTCCATGCCCAACATACACTTCAGCCTCACCAACCCAATGTGGTTACTTTAACAACGTGTTCAACTACCCTACTGGAGATTATTGTATAACAATCGCTGATTTTTTATTAACCATCAACACAGTTGTTTCATATACTAACTGCTGCTAATTACTAATCACTAAGCACTACTTAATAAATTTTCAAGATGATGTATGAATTTTTAAAAACTCTTTTAAATAAGTTGTACATAAAAATATATTTGATAACATTTAGTTAAAACTGCAAAATTTTTTTCAATGATCAGGGATTTTACTTGCGGGCAGCTGCATCGTGGCATTAAATAACATATATTTTAAAATCATTTAAACAAGTTATTGTTTTTATTATGTTTTTATTTTTTTGACGTGTTTTTCAATTTTAACTATAATACATGTTTTTAATATGTAATAAATATGTAATAGTTTTAACATGTAATAAATATGTAATTTTTATTATAATAAAATAGTTTTTCGATAGTTGTGTCACTCTTTTTTGATAGTTGTGTCACCTTTTTATAACAGTAATGTCACTCTTTCATAACTTAATAAATAAAAACCCTATCTTGCTCAAGTGCAAGAAGCTCCAAAATCTTAAAACTTTTATGTTTCGTTAAGATGCACTTTGATAAAACATTAAATAGAAAATAACAAATCAATATTTATGTATCGTTAAGATGCACCTTGATAAAACATTAAATAGAAAATAACAAATCAATATTTATGTATCGTTAAGATGCACCTTGATAAAACATTAAATAGAAAATAACAAATCAATATTTATGTATCGTCAGGGTTATCCGGCATATTTAGAGGCAGTATCTGTTTTTTATAAATTGCATAAAAAAAGTTTCCATTTTGTTTTCTCAATATTTAAAGATAAAAAATATTTTTTAATTTACCTATTTTTATTGCTAAAAAACAGTTTTTATGTGATTAAAACAGTTTTGTCCTGCAAAAATAACCTTTAAATTGAAAGACCATTTATGCATAACAAAAGACGTTTTCCAAGTATGGAAAAAACTTGTGGGGCATTATATTTTATGTTCATTATTGTTTATGATAGGGAATCTTTGTTAAAAATGAATTGCTTTTGATTAAAAAAAATTACTTTATTTAGTTTATATAGTAATATGCTATGATTGAACCTGTCAATAGCTTTCGACAAACCAATGAAAACACTAAGAGTAAATTTTTAGATATCTTAAAAGATTCATTAAAGCAAAGTGTTAATTGAAGAATAGCATGTTCAATAGAGTTTTATTTGAAAAACCAAACTGAGTTGTAAAATTTATCTAAAGTATATATCTATTAAATTTATCATTAAATAAATTATTAGAAATAATGTTTGAATTAGTAACAGTAATTATGTCATTAATGACGAAAAATAAAAGTAAAAAAACATACAGTATAAGTTTGTTTAAAAAAGCATTAAAAAAAAAAAAAGATTGAATGAAAAAAAAAAGATATTTAATAATGAAAAGCACGTCAAGAAAAAACAAAAAAACTAGACAAGTTCAGGCTTCACGAGTTCAACCCACTAAAGAGCATCTTAAACCAAAAATGTTTATTCGAAAAGCAACAAAGGTTTTAATATATCTTTTTATTTACAATGATAATAATATTAATTTTATTAATCATTATGGTCATTTTAAACCTTCGGATTTCTATAAAATGATTTCTCGCAGTTTTCAATATATATATTAATGCAGAGGACAATCACTTTCTGATTAGTGCAGATTCAATTGGCTTTAGAGATGTCTTGTCTTTTATGTCTGCTCGAAATGAAATGTCATGACAAAACGAATTATCATCAAATATGAAAAAACGCTCTAAAAACATCATAAAGAAGACAGAAGAAGTTTATTTTGGTTGAAATAAATCTGAATGTAGAAATGAAATTAAATCTGGTTTAAAACTGATTTTTAAAAGTACTAAAAAAAACTATTTTTGAAAGTTGCGCTTTCAAAAATATATAAATTAATTTTAAAAAGAAACAAATAAAAAAACAATACTCTTAGAAAACCATCAAAAGTAAAGTGTTCCTATTCTTAATATTTTTGTTTCTCTACTATTTTGTACTTTTGATTCAATTTTTTCGTTCAATAAAGTTTGTTCTATAATTTTTTTTTTATACGTCTGTAGTAATTTATTTTTAACTTTTGAATGACTGAACTTGTTAAGTTAGAACAATAGGTACTAATGATAATGATTTGTATTAGCAACTATTTTCTTGATTATTCTTTTTATTTTCAATTTATAAACTTTTTAGCTCTACTTATTTTTTAAAAGCTTTACATATTTGCAACTATTTTCCTCTTTTATCTTTTTTATTATCAAGTTTATTAACTTTTATCAATGACCAGATTAGCGTTTTGTAGA
Source organism: Hydra vulgaris (assembly GCF_022113875.1). Lineage (NCBI taxonomy): Eukaryota > Metazoa > Cnidaria > Hydrozoa > Anthoathecata > Hydridae > Hydra > Hydra vulgaris. The sequence goes on from NC_061165.1 coordinate 27,305,101, forward strand.
TTTTCTTTTGATATTATCTATTTATAAATCATATTACTAACGCTAATTAATTTTATGCAAAATCTATTATTATAACTTTTCAAAACATGTGTGGCATTTTTAAATCATGCACTCATATCATGCGCTCTTACCTTATCATAAATGTAGAAAGTATCAATATCAGTTATATATGCAAAAAGTAGAGTTTTTCATTGATCATTTTATGAAAGTGTATTTATTTTACTGCTAGCATATTTGCACAAAGAATTCACGTGCTCTTTAAAGGAAAATTTGTTAAATTTTATTCCGTGGAGTTTAACATTGTCAAAATTTTTTATTTATTTTTGTGTTAGGTAATGAGCTCTTAGAAGTCCTTACAATCTTGCTGCAGAGCACTGCGGAGCAAGATTTAACTAGAAAAATCACGCTTCTTTCCTTACCAATGTCAATTATTGGGCTAGGGCCAGCATTGAATCTCGATCTTCTAGGTTCTGAGACAGAATTCTGACCACTGCGCCACGAATGTTTGGCCAAAACCATAACACTGTGTTTGGGCTGAAAACATAAGCATACAACTTTTGAATACACAATCAAAAGCTAAAGAGAGATTAGTTAATAATGTTTTAAAGCACCCGCTTTGATCTAAAGGTTTATCTATATTTGGTCATTGCTACAAAACATTTTTGAGCACTACAACTTTTACAAAACCCGTAATGGTGTCTGGATATAATGGTTTCGAAAAAAGCAGTTATATATTCATACATACATTTTTATTTACTTTAGATTTGTTGGGTAGAATATTTAGTAGGGGCTTTTATCTGAATATGTAGTAGGTGCTTTTAACTGATTTGGAGCCTTTTTTTATGTAGTGCCCGAGAAAAAAAACCCAGCTAATCCTATTAAGTACTTAGTATGTCGTATTGGTAATACTTATTAAATTCGTGACGAGTACTCGTATGGAACTTAGAAGTATAAGCAGGTTTTAATTGGAACTTAGTAGAAATTCTCAGGGTTTTTTTCGGCCATCAGCCGTATTAGCAAGTTTTAGTCAAAAATTTGTAGGAATAATAAGCTTTTTATTCGGCACTTTGTATGATTAGTCAGTTTGGGTGAGAACTTTGTAGGAATTTATTAGTATTAAATTCAGGAACTGGGTTTTAGTTAATAGTAGAGCTTTATATTTTTATTTAATGCTTAATTGAATTAATTGTGTTTTAGATTACATAGTTAAATTAGTAAAATTGTTTTAAAGTATAAACTTCTATGTATATATGTTTAAATATAAACCCTTCCAAAATTAACTACTATAGTAGTACATAATAGTGCAACAAACTTAACTTGTTGGTTAAGCAATAAAGAAGCTGGTTTGTAAAACAGTTATATAAATAACAAATAAAGAAGTGTTAGCTGGTATTCCTAAAACATTTTTAAAAATTACAATAAATAATGATGGTCAGTTATTTAGTAATTTCGAAGGTGCCAATAGAAAAATTCCACCCATATTATTCCATTTGTATTCATCTTTTATTCGACCATAACTGTAACTATAATGAAATGTAATAAAATAATAGTTAAAGTCGACAACCTATATTATTTAATAATGAAAAAGCTTATTCAACTTATCATAATTTTATAATGGTGAAAACCTTTTCATTTTCATTTTTCTATGGTGAAAACCTTTCCGTTTTCATTTTCCAATAGCTATAATAATCGTAATTTTTCAGGAAAAAATCTAAAAGTTAAAACTGTATGTGTATGAAAATATGAAAAAAATATCTATAAAATATGAATAGTAATAAAAGTCGTTCTGGTTTTTAATAAGTGTTCATCATATTTCGTAAAAAAAAAAAAGTATATGTATATCGTAATTAGAGGTGTGTCGAATATACCTAACTTCTATAACTGTATTTATGATACTATAGTATTTTCAGCGAACAATTTAACCTTTATTATCTGATTTGTTTTTTTCTTCAATTCGATTAATCATTTATTCGACCTTAACTGTTTAATTCGATATATGATCGACCATAACTTTTAAATGATTTGGAAAACCATTTATTTACCATAACTGTAACTATAATAAAATTTACAAAAAAATAATGTAATTTGACATCTTAATAACCTATTTTTTTTTAAAGTTTATTCAACTTGCCATAATTTTAGAATGGTGAAAGGCTTTTCATAATATATTTTCCATAGCTATATGATTATTTTTTTTTAGGAAAAAATCTAAAAAATTAAATATAAGTGTATGAAAATATGAAACAAAAAATATCCATAAAATATGAATAATAATAAAACCATGCTGAATTTTATTGAGTGTTTATGGCATTACTTAAAATAAATGTATATGTACATCATAATTAAAGGTGTGTCAAATATAACTGAATTCTATACCTGCATTTATGTAGTAAGGGGCTAATAGGAAATAGGGGCTAATAGAAAATTTCAACCAAAATATTTAATTTGCTTTCATATTTCATTCAAAACTGTAACCATAATGAAATAAATAAAAATATTATTGTAAATCAATAACTTAATAAATTATTTTTTACTTTAAAGTGTACCATTATAAACACCTTGTCGTCAAAACATAAACTTATCATTAAAACATAGTTTAATTGACAATACTGTAGTGTTGCTAGAGATAACTTTGTTTTTGTTTTCTTTTTTAAAAAAAAGCAAGATAAAACCTTGAACCTACAGAGTATTTAACATACTACTTAAGTATATGCTTCTGTGACAGTTTTTTTGTTTAAAAAAAAGACCCTACACAACGTTCAAAGTTCTGAAAATCTCTGTGATTCTCATTTCCAGTAGCTTTTGTTAAAGTATCCAACTCTAAGACTGAGTTCGACTCTTCAGAATCTTCGTCACTAAGACTCACTGCAAATTTATTTTGTAGTGCTTTTGAGAGCCTATCAAAATTTATAGCAAAGATATGCAATTCAGATAGCAATCTTTCAGAACAAAGATTAGTTATTTTGTTGATTTTGAATCGAATCTTGAAAACATCCTAATACAATTAAAAACTTGCAAATGAGCATAAAACGATTCCACTTGTAGAGCGTCACAAGTTCCGAAAATTCGTTCAGGCGCCTCCTGTTTTAACCACCAAAATGTGTCACCAGTTTTTGTAGTCTTTTAAGTTTCCAGACCCAACTCCTTGTCTAATGAGAAAATCTGTCTAAACATTCATTCGTTTGCAAGAATCACCAAATTAATTTGCTGTACTCTGCAAGAAACCAATTAAATTTTTTACAGCTATCTTATTTTCCACAACACCTGTTGCAAACAGATTAAGGACGTGCGCACAACACTAAGTGTATACAGCATTTGGTGAAACTTCGTTAATGCAACGTTGAACTTCAACTCACCATGCATGTATGCTGCTCCATCAAAGGATTCACTCATTACATTATCCAGTTTTTCATAGCAACCTGCATAATGTATAATGCAATCACTACCACTAATAATTAGTGACTAATTATTCCTAATTTTTGTAAGCTTGTAGTATCATAGATACATTTAATGATTATATATACAGTAAGATCCCGTTAACTCGGACGCTCAAGGGGTATGTATATATTATCTGGCTTTGCAAATACCTAAATTAGGCAAAGCTCTTGTTATGTCGGACTTATCGAGAATTCAAGACTTATCTAATTTTGAGACTTATTTAATTTAAATTGATGTTTGTGAGTTTGTAATATATCAGTAATTGATTAATAGTGTTTATTCGAAGCTTAACAGAATCAAAGACATCAGTAAAAATGTTTAACTGTATTTGACGCTAAGGTACTTTATTTTCGAGCGTTCAAAGTTTAAAAGATTTAATAAAGTATTGGAAGTTTTATAATTATACGCACTTATATGCAGTTCAAAATAAAAGTCGTTGTTTTATCCCAAAAAACAGTAGGATTAAGCGAATGGTTTAACTTAATTATGGTGCGACTTAAGCGTATGATTTTGTTAAGTTTATAATTTGAAAATCCGTCCGAACTAATAAAAGTACAAAATGTTCAGAATTCTTGTTAACGGGATTTTACTGTTTTTATATATATAAATATATATATATATATATATATATATATATATATATATATATATAGATATATATATATATATATATATATACATATATATATATATGTATATATATATATATATATATATATATATATATATATATATATATATATATATATATATATATATATATATATAAAACAACTTGAAATCTGATTTTTCATGAACGAAATCATGAAAAATCAGATTTCATGTTGCATATGTGTCATGACATATGTGTCATGTTGCATATGTGTCATGTCATGTCGCATATGTGTTATGTTGCACATGTGTCATGACATACTTAAGTTAATTTAGTTTTACATTTCAGTTTTTTTAACAACTAAGTTGAGTTTGTGCAAGGAAATGAGCAACATGTTTATATATAAAATCTCTAGAACTATAACTTTATTATTTTTTGGCTCAGATTATAAATCGTCTACAAATTACGCAACACTAAATTTCACAAATGAACAAAACAAATATAATCAAAAGTTTTCTCCCGCAGAGTTGTAAGGTAAGTAAAAATCAAAACAGCTCATTAAGTTGAACTTAAGATCTCCTTCTTTTTTTAAAATAAATATAGCGTTGCGTAGTTTATAGACGATCCCTTAGCATTTTATAGTCTATAGTTTTTAATGGTCTAAGATCTTCTTAGTTTGTATGGTGTTGCGTACAAACGTCTGTAAGTGTAAACGCCATGAGTACATGTTGAGTTTGCAGGCAGTATATGAAACAATCGTGTATAGTAAATCTATAAAAATAAGAAAGCGTTAGAGTTTTATTTTAATAGTTAGAAAACTTTTTTGTTATATTTTTTTGCAATAATTATTGCTATATTTATTATAGGTATATACTATAATAAAAATTTGGCCTTAAATATTGCTAAAAATACTGCAAGATTAAAAAATATTTTACATTTATTAGGGAAAGTCTTTACTCCTCTAAAACGACACTGATGACAGTGCACTAAACCACTGAACTATCAATGATATGCATTTAGGAGAAAAACAAACCTTATTTTAAATCTCTTATAAGATCTAGGTATGCAGAAAAAATGCGTATGTTATTTTTTTGTCTCTTAAAGCAATTTTTGAAAATGAATTACTTTACGTTAAAATATTGAAGTAATGATATAATAGGTATAGAAATTATCGATGTGGAATAGATTAGTATAGAAATGGTAGGTTTGGTGAAGACCCGTATTTTATGGATCTGGAAAGCTAGTATCTAGGATATATATATATATATATATATATATATATATATATATATATATATATATATATATATATATATATGTATATATATATATATATATATATATATATATATATATATATATATATATATATATGTATATATATATATATATATATATATATATATATATATATATATATATATATATATATATATATATATATATATATATAAAGAAAATGTTTAGTAAAGGTCAGTGTGGAATAGACTTACAAAAGTCCCGTATTTTTACTGGTCAGATCAGCTATTATAGTTATAACTAGATTTAAAACATTTTAAGGGATTACGAAAACCCTTTAATATTTATCGAGCCTCTAATATTATTTAAAAAAATGTCTTTCAAAAAAAAAAGGAAATCTGGGTCTTAAAGGAAATAAAAATATTAAATGTTTCGAAAATTTATCATAGTCAGTAATATAATATATAATAAAAAATTAGTTTAAAAAAAATCTGCCTTTAAAATCTTTAAATTTTTTTACAATATATTTTTTAATAAAAACATTTTATTTTTTAAATTTATTTGAAAGTTACAACAATATAATATGTTTTTTAATCTAGATAGTATTTTAAAAACTTAATGTTTTTAAGTCAATATTTTTTTTTTCTCAAACTGCTTGATAATTTTTTTCCTCTCAGGCTTACCGTTAATTAATTCAGAAACAAAAATAGAAATTCCAATCATATTTCAAATTAAAATCATTTATCAAACGTGAATATTCTATGTGAGAGAGTATGCACATTAAAAGAGCTATGTAATTTAATTAAGTTGCGTTTTACAAAGACAATTTTAAAATCTATTAGCCAAGCTTTTTTATATTTTTTATTCATCTATTAAAAACTTACGTTTTAAGTATACAATTAAACAACAGAATCAAAAAGAATAAATAGAATGAAATAATTAGAATAAAAATATATTAAAACAAACTGACAAGCCTTTATGAGTAAGAGATACAAAAGTTGTGAGTAGTTGAAAAAGATCCTGAAGTAAATTGCGTTTTATGTCTTTTTTAATCAAAAAACACGAATTTTATTACTTATTTTTGTGCCAAACATCATTAAATTTCAGATTTGTATTGATTTCACAAGATATGTCCTTATAAGACTACAATACCGACTACCTTCTAGTCTTTTTTTTATTACAAGGTAGTCGGTATTGTAGTCTTTTTGCACAATAATTTATTTATACAGTACAAGAAATTAATAAATTAGTTTTTAGCTTAATAATTTCATGTTTTAGGAAAATCGTATTACATATGTTATATATATATATATATATATATATATATATATATATATATATATATATATATATATATATATATATATATATATATATATATATATATATATATATATATATATATATATATATGTATATATATATATGTATATATATATATATATATATATATATATATATATATATATATATATATATATATATATATATATATATATATAACAAAGACTAAAAAACGAGAAAATGTTAATCATGTTTTAAATTAAAACCATTTATCTAAAGTAATTGTAATATATGAGAGAGTATGAACACTAAAATAGCTATGAAATTCTTTAAGGAATGATCAAAAAAGGAGATTGAGGAAACTTTATTTAAGAGTATATGTATTATGTGAGAGAGTATGCACACTTAAACAGCTATAAAATTTTTAAAGATATGTTTAACAAAAGAGATCGTGGAAGCTTTTTGTCAAAAAATATTTTTCTTATTTATCATTAACTTCCGCTACAACATTATACATTACATACACACAACAACAACAAAATTTATAAGTAAAGATAAAAAGAGTAAAATATTATTAAATGAAAATAAAAATATAAAATGGAAACAGCAAACCTTTATAAGAATTAGTTACAAACAAGTATCATAGTATCATAGTTTTGAGATTGCAACCACTATATGCACAGACATTTGCTGTTTACGTTTTTTTTCTTTATTGAATAATTTATTATCTGCTACTTTTGTTTATTTGATTATATGACATTTTTTATATCTGTTGCTTTTTCTTATTTTTGTTTCTTTTTTGTTTTTATTCAACTTCTTTCTTTTAGTTTTCTCTTTCTGATTTTTGTTGTTTCTTTTTTACTTTTTTAGTAAACTTTATTAAATTCATTATTGTATTGTAACAACAAGTTTTCAAGTTAAAAAACAAAGTTCAAAAACTTCAGAGCATTTTTAACATGGTTGCATTCTTTCTTTTGTTATCTTTTGTTTACACTTTGCGAGCAAAAAAAAAATGCAGCGTCTCTTGATCAAATAACTCAAAATATCTTTATCTATAGCTACTTTTATCTATAGCTTTAACATCTTTAACAGCTAAAAAGATGAAAGAATGTGTTAGTGGTGTTAGTAAAAACGTGACATGTGTATTTTCTCTATGCTCTATTTACAGTTCTGCCTCACCAACCCAATGTGGTTATTTAAACAACGTATTTAATTATCCTACTCGAGATTATTGCAATACAAATGCTAAGTTTTTATCATAACATCAACACATTTGTCTCATATGTTAACTGCTGCATCTAAATAATCAATGAGGTTTTAAGATGTTGTTTGACTTTTTTAAACGCTTGTAAACAAATTATGTATAATAAAATTTTTTGCAACAAGCAGATAAAACTGCAAAACTTTTTGCAACAATTATGCATTTCACTTGCGGAGGTTTGCATTTTGGCTTTATACGAATACAAATTTTAATATCAGTTTATGAAATTATTGTTAGTAGTATTGTTATTATTATTTTTTGACGTTCAATTATATTTTTAAATTTTAACTTTAAGTGTAATAAGTTTTTTTAAAATGTAATAAAAATCAATTTTATTACATTATACTAGAATAATGTGAACCAGTCACCTTTCTAACTTTTGTTAACCATTTTTAAAAATTTTTGGGCTAATAGTACTTCTTGCAATTTAGAGCACCAATTTTTATGGACAAATTTAGACATTTATTTTCATCTTCAAAGGTTGCAATGATACCTTTATGAGAAAAAGTTAAAAAAAAGCTAAATATTTGTAAAGCTAAATCATTTGTAGATGAAAGAACTTCTTGATTGATAACTAGTTGAGTGATCGTCACTGTTTCACTTTTGAAATAATGAGTAAACTAATAAATAATTAATAATAAAACAAATAAGTGCATAATTAAAACGTATAACTATATATAATATGCATTGCAATTCAAAAATATTTTTTTATTAATTTAAACAAGTGTTTGTTTTTAGAAGAGAAAATTTTATATAAGTTTTGTTATCTTTAATACTCTTCTATTTTGTTGAGGTATTTGATGAACTTAAACTTTTACCTTTTTAAATACATATTCAGATAATAGCTAGACTGGAAACGTTAGATTAGGTGTTTAATATATGTCTCAAGGCAAAAAGACGTTTTCATAAATAACCTTTCGTTTTTTGGAATTTCAAGTCATTGAAATTGTGTACTTAAACAACACTTTCCATTAAACAAAATTGTAAATAAACAAAGACGTACTAGTTTCATTGTTTAACTTATTCAAACTTTGCCAATAGAGGGCTTTAGTATATAAGAATGCTGAAGTTTTATTTCTTAAATAGATTAGAAGTACAGACAAAAACAATTGTGAAGGACTGCTTTACGTCATATATTTCCTGAAAATTTAAACATAAACATAAGCTCATAAATCAATTTGAAAATTTTTTTATCAAATTGATTTATGAGCTCCGTAACATTTTTTACTTTTTTGTTTAACATAAATAAATTTTTATTAATTTTTTTGTTTATTTTTAACAAACACCCTTATTTTTATGAATGTGAGAAATCTAAAAAAAAATGCCATATTAGGTAACAGATGCTTTGCATGTGGGATTGGGACTTATTTAAAAAATATACGACTACAGTGGTGACGTAACTTTTGAATGCGGTTTAATCAATCAACATAAAACAAATTTAAAAAAATGTTTGTCCGCCACGTGTAGATCAACAGGCAATTGGATTTGTATCATTTTTTAATCTAGTTTTTAAACATTAAATTCTTTGAATTGTGCAGTGGTTAGAGTTCGGGCTCAGAACCAAGAGGTCATGGGTTGGACGCCGGCTCTAGCCCAATAAGCAACATTGGTGAAGAACAAGGCGTGAGTTTCCTAGTTAAATGCTTTTTCACAGTGCTCTGTGATAAGACCGTAAGTACTTCTGGGAGCACCTCAGTATCCACAGAAAATATCACCTTTAGCCCGCTTATATTTAAACAGCTAAAATGCCAGATTTGAATTTTTTTTTAAGTACTTAAAGCAATCTTGTTATTTTAAGATGATTAAAATATAAAATCATCTTATTTAATAGTTGTTTGCTGTTAAAAATAATGAAAAACACCATTTTGCTTGAAAAGTGAAACAATGCAAAACAGATTATTACTTAATTAACGTTCTTTCAAGAACATATCAAAAATAGAATAAAAATGATATTGATCTAAAATTTTCAAAACATGCTTTTCTTATATATATGTACAAAATCAAAAGTTTTATCAGCATCTGAGATGGTCCATAAGGAATCTCATCGAAATTTACTTCATTTAGCAATAAATGATTCATTTTGTATACAACTTCTGGTATCCTGAGAATGACAAATGTTAGTGGAATTTTAAATCCCTAGTGATGAATAAAACAAACACAAAACAAACAAGTTATAAACTTTTGAAAAGTTGTTGCATGTATTTATGAATAAAATTGTTTAAAAAAAAAAAGAAAAAGTATAATAATTTGCTCTTTAAGTTTTTGATATATGGCACTCTGCATAAACATTAACATAAACTTTTATACAATTTTAATGTTTCAACATTGATGCCTTTTTTTTGTAAAAATTTAAATTTTTTTTATTAATGAATTCTTTTCTACAACCTTAAGGTTGTATTAAGATAACATCATTGATGAATTCTTTTATACAACCTATGTTTTGTTGCAGGAAAAGTAAGAGGATTTTTTTACTGATTTTTTTTTTCAAAAACCTTAAGTTTGTTTTATTAAAACAAGATTTCAATTTACTATTATGTTAAATTAACTATTTTTTATAAAGTTATGTTTTAAATCAAGTTTAAATAAAAACATTGACTCCATCTTTAAAAAAAAAAAGTGTAATATGATTCTTAATTTAGTACAGATTTACAAAAATTTATATACAACGGTCTAAGTTTTTAACTCTTAAAATTTCTTAAAATTAATAAATAATAAAATCATTGACAGCAGTTCAAATACCCAGCTGCGTTATTAATACTTAACAAAAAGTCAGCGACGGCTTTACAATATGATCCAGTAGGATAGTTACACAAGTTATAAAAGTAAATACACTGCGTAGGTGAGGCTGGAGCAGCATATATGCATGGCGGTGTGTTGTATGTTCCATCTTGTTCTATACCAATACTGCAATTCGCAATTATACCAGCAGCTATTGTAAAAGCTTTTGTGGCGCATGGAATAAATGAATTGGTATTGACTTGTTTCAAAGAATCGTTATTTTGGCTTACTTCCATTTGAGGCATTTTGTCTTCAAGTAAAGATAACGAAACAAAGGTTAAAAAACCATGGCTTTGATATTTTTCTAGAAAATTAAAAAAATAAAAATTAAAAGCAATAAACAATACCTATCATTGAAAAAGCAAACAAAAAACAAAACAAAAAATTATATAGAGCTTTGCTATTAATTTTTATTGTTTTTCAAACTTGTTATAATTCTTTTAACAAGATATTGAGTGTATAGCATGTGATGAGTCTTTATGATGAATTAACTTATGCGGTGCAGGGTTCAAAACGTCTACCAATTTTTTTCTTTAAATAATAATTTTACAGAAATAATCTGTCAAGATCAAGTTTTGTTTATATTCAACAAATAAAGGTTTTGCTATTTGAGATGACTTTTGATTTTCATTTTAATGTAATCTTTTGCATAATTTTTTTTTTTTTTACAGTTTTTTGATGATGATTTATAAGGTTTTACAAGTTTATAGAGAACTGTGAATGTCAAAAAAGAAAAATGTCCTTACAAATATTTTATATAACATTTTACAACATAAAAGTAATGACGGAGGTTTAGGGTTTGGGCGCATCGTCTAACATCTTTTTAATGAACAAATTAAATAGGTTAAAAGATTTAAAAAAATGCATTTTTTATCTTTATATTTTACATACATCGAATGAAAATATTTAATCACAATTATCAATGAAAAAGCATTAAAAGATGGTTTCTTCTTTTTTTTGAAAAAGGAATAGGTCACTTAAGATGAAAAAACAAAATTAGGCCGTACTATTTCATTCCAGAGAAAAAGACCACAATAAGATAAAATTGAGCTTGTTTTTATTATTTCAAAAGGGTTTGCAATAATAAAAATACTATTATTACGTAGGTTATATTTGTTTTGGGATTTAATTTTTTGTAAAGGTTTACAAAACATCGGGGGACTTGAATTGTTTACAAACAAAAAAGATTAAATACATTTAGTTGACAAACATTTTTGGCGTCCATTTTATTAAAAAACGGTTCATAGTTATAAAAACGATTTTTAAAATTTATTATGGGAGCTGCGTGTTTCTGATGCCGATAAAAAAGTTAAATTTTAATTTCATGTGTACCATATAACATTTGCATAATTGATATGACAATGAAAAAAATATAATTGTGTTAATTACTTTTTGTTTAAAATACCTCTAGATTTGTAAAGTAATCCAATGTTTTTTGTAACTTTACTAAAAAATTTATTATTGATGTGTGATTTCCAAAACAGATTTTCTTCAATAAAAACTCGTAAAAATTTTGTCATTTTTTCTCTTTTAAGGATTATATTGTCGATAAGAAGATCAGAAGATAAGAAGATCAGAAGATCAGAAGATAAGAAGATCAGAAGATAAGAAGATAAGAAGATCAGAAGATCAGAAGATAAGAAGATCAGAAGATCAGAAGATCAGAAGATAAGAAGATAAGAAGATCAGAAGATAAGAAGATAAGAAGATCAGGAGATAAGAAGATCAGAAGATAAGAAGATCATATTTACAGGCAGTATCTGCTTTTTATAGTTTAGATAGAAAAGTATCCATTTTGTTTTTTTAATATTTAAAGATAAAAAAATGAAATTTTTTCAAGTTTTCTGTTCATATTATTAAAAAGTATGTTTATATTTTCATTTGACTGAAACAAGTTTGTGTTGTCTGCAAAAATTATAGTCTTCAAATTGGATACTTTGTTAAGGTCATTTATATATATAATGAAAAGAAGTGGTTTAAGTATGGATCCTTCTGGGACAACATATGTTATGTTCATTAATGTTTGAGATTTAGAATCTTTTTTAAAAACAAAATGCTTTTGTTTGGAGAAATACCTTTTGAACCAATTTAAAGATTTTTTTTGCTATGCCATGAGGTTTAAGTTTTTTAAGCAAAATACTATGATCGACCGTGTCAAAAGCTTTAGACAAGTCAATCAAAACACCAAGTGTAAACTTTAGATTTTTAAAAGATTCATTAATACAACGTCTTAATTGAGGAATAACATGCTTAATTGAGTTGTTGTTTTTTTTAATTGAAATGATTTTCATAAAGGAGTTTATGGGTATTTAGGTATGCCCACACTCTGTTAAACATTGTTCTTTCTAATACTTTTGAAAAAACTTGAAGAACAGAATAGGTCTGACATTTATTATATTAGTTGAATCTTCTGTCTTAAAAATAGGAAATACTTTTGGTATTTTCATAGAGTTTGTGAAAAAACCTTAATTAATGGATGATTTAAAGATTTTGAATCTTCTGTCTTAAAAATAGGAAATACTTTTGGTATTTTCATAGAGTTTGTGAAAAAACCTTAATTAATGGATGATTTAAAGATTTTGACAATATTAGGGATTTTACCCCAAGTATTTCAGTTTTGAACCCTAATATATTTCAAACTTGATTCGATAGAAGAAAAAGGATTGCATATTTCAAATTAGAATACTATATGAAAAACAGTGCTTTTGTCAAATTTTGGTTTTCAATTAGTAATATTTAGTAATTTAGTCTTTAGTAATTTTTAATAAAACATTTGATTAAATCTGATTCTTCATTAAAAGTTATTAAATGTCTGAGTATTTGATTTATAGGTTATAATTTTAGTGTGTCTTTGGAAGTAAGCTAATATTCTTTTATAATGAGATTATTAGACTATTTATTTGAGACTTGAAAAAAAAAAAGTGATATGAATGTAGCATATAAAAGTAGCTGTTGGAGTTTTAATAGAACCGATATTTTATTGAAAAAATAAAAAATGATCCGTTTAATGGGACGCTTACTGCTAGTTTTCATTAGCATAAAAATTGCATCTTCTGTGTTTTATATTATTTTAAAATTAGTTTCCAGTTTTCTTGCTTTTTATTTTATTTTTTTTAATTAGAAAAGTTTCCAGAAAATCTTTCTCATACTCTTTCGTAAGAAAAGAGAAACAACCTTAGCAGATACTAAACAATCAATTTTATATATGGTTTCCATGAGAAGTCTGCAGTGAAGGATAATCCAATTAAACATAAAGAAGAGGACTAGTGAGAGAGTTTCCATTCATAAATATAGGAATGCCGACAGTATTGCAATAGTTGTTTGCAGTAAATAACTGAGTTATTTAATGCAATTAAGCCACTTCAAGCCCAAATCGTTTGTGGCAGAAGTAAAATCAGATTTAAGATCAGCTGCCTGTTTTAAGCGATCAAAAAAAAAAGACTTTTTTTCAAGACAGAAGCATAAAGTTCCTCATTAAATAGAGCTACTGGTGTAGATGTAAGGTTGTCAAAGAGATCATTAATAAAAATAAGATAAAAACCAAGAATTAAAACATTCACACTTTTAAAAGAAATTAATAAATGATTATATTTCAAAGCGTCATAAGCAATTAAAGTGTTACAAAAAAAGTAGAAATTTAGAAGATTTCGGAAACAATATTAAAAATTAGTTTTTATTTATTTTTTTATATTGTGCATTTTGACAACTAATAAAAAGTTTCTAGATTAGAATTGAATTAATAAATGTCTAGATAAGAATTGATAGAATTTTATCCATTTACAAAAAAGTATTTTATAATCTCTGTTTAAAATATAACAATTTGTTTTTAAATCCAGCAAAAATACTGCAACTCATTATAAAATAGTGGAGAAATATAATAAATTCCTTGCCAAAAAAACGTTCTTAAAGAACATAATAAACCTAAAACTAAACGGTGAAAGCAAAATATAAAGTTTAAACAAGTAGAAGAGATTGTTTGACAATTTAGTTTACTTAGATTGTGTTTTTTGTTATGATTATTTCCTGGTGTTTCAAACAGTTGTTAAAAATTTATTTAGTCAAATTTAAGAGAGTAATCCACTTCAATTATTGCCTTTAAAAGTTACAAACTTAATTTAAAGATCTCCTTATTTAAATGCAAAGGCGCCATTTTATAATTATACTGCTAAGACTGTACCACGATTTTTTTTTGAAGTTTGTTCTCTGGCTACACTATTGTACCTCGTTGATTTTATTAAAACTTGAGCGCGTGATAAACCGGTTGCTTCTGATCTACGTAAAGAAATATTTTTATATCTATTTGTAAAACCATACAAACAATCTCTTCAGCAAAATAAGATTTCAATAAGTAATAATATTTGACAAATAAGATTAGAAAAAGTTTTCAATGATTATATTCGAAAAAAAATTTTTCAATAATTATATCCGACAAATCAGATTAAGTTGGCGCGAGACATTATTGTTCGCATTTTATTTTTAAACTATGTACATTATAAACGTGATAGTTATTTAGAAATGTATAGACATGTTTGTTTTTATAAGTCACCGGTTAGGAAGACTTATTAGTTTAATTAATGTAAAGTCGTAAACAACATAACAGAAAAAAGACAAACAATTTCAACACCTGTTCTCTGCGACAAGACATGACGGTCTTCTTTGAGTGTCTGCATTATTTATATTTTGACTATACCTTCACTAGTAATTTTTATTTTAAATATATTTGTACCTGTAATAAAGAACAGAAAAATTTAAACTTTAAATTTTGAACAGGATTGCATAGAAACGGTTGTGTGAAGTGTTTCTTTCTACAAACAAAATTATTGGAATACCTCGCTGTAAAGATTAATTTGTGACTAACATTGTATATTTTATTAATCACAAAGATTTGTATATTTTAATACTCATATTTTTTAAGCAAAAATGTTTAAAATTATTTTTTTATGGATTAGTATACAATTCTATTGAAAATTGTCTTCTTTTTTTAGCAATTGGTAGGGCATGTGATATTTTCTCCATAAAAACTAGGAGAAATTCGCGAATTATTAAAAAATGAAAGTATTTTACAATACCTGAGATAGTCAATATTTCTCGAAGCATGGTGAAGAGAGTGAAGCAAAAACTTGATTTTGATATCTTCTCGACCTGCTAGCAGTGCTTGTGGCAGAAATAGGTTATTAGGTTATTAAATAAATATTCCTAATTTTTTGTCAAGCATGGTGTTGACCTAGGACTGACAGAAAAAATAAAGATATTTGTCTACAACAAAAAAACACCATGTCAACTTTTGACCAAGATTGTCAATGAACAGGGAATTAATATTTCTCAACATACAGTCCAGAGATGTTCTCAAATAATCTGGTTTAACTTCACGTCGGCCAGCAGGTAAACCAAAGTTAACATTTATATGGTGAAGAAACGCCTAAACTGGGGAAAGAAATATTAAAACTTCAGTGAGAATGATTGGGAAAACGTAATGCTGAATAAAAATCTTTAATTGAAAAGTTTAACTTGATTTTATAATTTTTTTTAAACCTTATTTATGTATGTTTTAAGTGTGTTTTTTTTCAGATTAGAGCATTTTTCAAGCCATGAATGACGAATCTAGCTTTTTTAAGAAATTAGTGGGTGAAATTTTATTTAGAATGCATTATGCAAATCAGAAAGCATCCTACATCTGTCATGGTGTGGTCGGTAGTTATTTTTCAATGTACTGGAAGGCTGCATATAGTAAAAGAGATAATGAGACATGATCAGTATTGGGAAGTTCTTAATGATAGACTAATACACAGTTGGCACAATGGTTCCCAAATGAAGAAAAATGCATTTTTATGCATGATGGGGCACCATGTCACAAAACTGAAAAGTTTTTGAAAGAAAAAAATATTGATGTTTTGGATTGACCCAGAAAATCTCTAGATTAATGTCCGATTGAGAATGTATGG
>NC_061165.1:27329134-27332671 GCF_022113875.1 Hydra vulgaris
TAGGATTTCAGTATAAACATTGTTTGTATTTGTGTTTAACCATGGTACCGCTAGTTTTGCCAGATGATGAGTTAATATTCGATGAGAAGGCAAAAATTGCATCAGCAATTCTGTCATTTAATATACTTTGTTGTAGACTATTATAAATCTGAGAAAAAATTAAAGTTGATATCAAAGAAATTTATAAAATGGATACAAATATTTGTAAAAATAAACCACATTCGATTAAGATGACCAACGAGTTAAAGACTGGTGCTCACTTTCACCAAACTATTGGCATACTCAGACATGCATCAAAAGTTTTCATAATTATGCTGGAACTCTCATTTTTGTAAATGACCATTCAGAAAGGTGTATATATATAATGGGACAGTATGTTTATAGATATTCCGATGAAACTGAAAAACTCAACAGGTTACTCACAGTAGACAAAGTTTGATCTGTATTCAGATTACAAATCAAAAAAATTTTAAAAAAGTAAACTTAATGATGGGCTTGGTGTTATGCAAAAAAGATTAAGTGATAAACTTGATAATCAATAACTGATTATCTGAAGGAAGACAAAACGTGAGATCAACTCAGACATAATAAAATCTCTTGCGCTAACTCCTAAACATGTTCTCGAGAGACTGGCAATAGTCGAAAAAGAAAACACAATTCTGAAAACTAAAGTTGAAAAAGTTAAATAAGTCAGAACCTACATCTAGTCAATTAACACCACACACTATTACAACAAGCTGTACTTCACTATTACAACAAGCTGTACTTCACTGTTACAACGAGCTGTACTTCACTATTACAACGAGCTGTACTTCATAACTCACTCAACCTAGTTCTATGACTAGCGTCGCTATTATTAACGCCGTTACTAAAGACACAAAATTTCAGCAAACCAAAGCAAAAAGAGTCATTATAGTTGGCCTCCCGACGCCAACCCAAATAAACCTAAGAACAGCAGATAAAAGTTAGAAAATTTTAAAAAGATATTGGGATCATTGAAATTCCTAAAGTCTTTCGAAATTCTTGGTCGCATCCGACCTACAAAATTGTCCATTAACAAAACCTCTACTCCAACATCACTCAATGTAGAAACATAATCAACAGAATCTCGTAACAACTTACAGTCTATTACAAAATATTTTGCTTTGTTTGACAAGTTCAAAACTTTTATATCCGACCAGATCGCACTCCAGCTGAACTAGAAACTTTCAACAAACTTAAAAACGAGCGGAAAAAGCTCAATGACGGTCTAAAGTTTACCTACTGTCTCGAACAGCTCTTTCAATTTATCACCCGCTGTGACCGAGTACGTTGTATTGACGCACAGAAATATCCATTTCGCAATTGGAAGGCAGCATGCGAGTCTTCCAACCAAGATTGGTTGTCTAATTCTGCAATCCAACATTTACGCCTTAACTCTTCAATCGTACCTTAATTAATTAATCGTTATTAATTAAGGTACAATTTACTCGCACACTCGAGGAGGAGTCGCTGTATATAAAAAAAAAAAACTCTCAGCGCATTTGATTTTAACAAAGATAAAACTCTTTTTAGAACTGGTAGCGAATAGTTATGGGTTCAAATAAATATTCGTTCAGAACGTATTTTATTAGGTTACATCGTCAGGCCGCAAATCTCCGAAACAGCAATTAACAAATACTCTGTTTGTCTTAGGACCAACTTTCGGCAAAAATCAACAAAACTTTGAGTTAGCGAATGATTCAACATTTATCTACAATGTAAAAGTCAACATGCACCCAATGCTTTACTTGAACTTAATAATATAGGACTATCATTCAACCAGTTTCAACAAAAGTTGTAAAATTTTAACTATAAACACACTGAATTTAAAAGCATCAACTACTTCAATATGACTAAATGGGTTCTGGAATTTGCAAACCTTACATTTTAGCAGCGTTATACCCATCTTTCAGAAATATTTGTTGCCGCTGTATCATTTTTCACTCCATATTCACACACTTCTAATAGTCAAATTACGTGCATATGGCTTTGACATAAGTACCTTTGAATTGATAGAAGTCTTCTTGTTGGGCACAGTCATAGAGTTGTACAAGATGAGTACTACTTTGATTGGTTGAAGGTCCTTAATGAAGTTCCGCAAGGTTCTGCCAAGTACAGAACCTTGCGGTACTCCACTGAGGACCTCCAATCAATCAGAGAAGTACTCACCTTTCCTCTTTGTAATCTTTATTAACAACATACTAGGCCTCATTCGTCACGTTTGTAAGCTGTTTGCCTATAACGCAAAACTAATAGCGGGTATAAAGAACACCTCCAATTATCAAACTTTTCAAAATAACATTGACCGCCTTGTCAAATGGGCCCATATCTGGAGCATGAGTTTTACCATAGACAATTGCAAAACTATGTTCTTTGACAAAAGAATTAACAACCGCTATAACACTGCTTTTTTTGATGATCTCCCAAATTCGTAAATGATCTTTACCATGATTGACCACCTTGGTAACAATCATAGTCTTGGCGTGTTTGTTACCGAAGCACCAGCTCTAGGAGCGACCGCAGTATCATTGTTAGCAATAAATTCAAGTGGCGGGATCAGGTCGCAGACGATGTAGCTCTTGAGGATAGACGGTGTAGAGTTGACCTCATCCAATACTTAAAGATGTATCAAGGCCTCAGCAATGTTGAGCTTGAGAGACCATACCAGTTAGCTGCAGTATTAAGTGTACAAGAACTTGCGAATAACCTCCGCAATGTCATTGAATTTAACGCCAATAATATAAATATAAATATTGAATAATAAAATGGCAATGTCATTGAATTTAACGCCAAGCAGTAGCTAACATTACCCAACGAGATATGTTATATTTTTTTGTTTATTATAAAATTTTAAGTATAGATATATCTTTTTATTTACCCTTACTCATTTTGATTTTTAAGTATGGATAAATGGCATTTTTTCAAATATAGGAAACTGACATTGCAGTAGTCAAAGCCAACCACTGTTTATATTTTTTGGCAGAAGTTTATAGCCCCATAAGCTTCCTTGTCCCCATGCATGAGAAGGCAATGAAGTTGCTTGCCCCGTCAGGCATGTTTTGAAAACAAGCAAAGGGGTCTATATATATATGTATATATATATATATATATATATATATATATATATATATATATATATATATATATATATATATATATATATATATACATAAATACATATATATATATATATATATATATAAATATATATATATATATATATATATATATATATATATATATAAATATATACATATATAAATATATATATATATATATATATATATATATATATATATATATATATATATATATATATATATATATATATATATATATATATATATATATATATATATATATGTATATATATATATATATATATATATATATATATATATATATATATATATATATATATATATAATATATATATATATATATATATATATATATATATATATATATATATATATATATATATATATATATATATATATATATATATTATATATA
>NC_061165.1:27333671-27376996 GCF_022113875.1 Hydra vulgaris
ATGATCTCCCGAATTCGTAAATGATCTTTACCATGATTGACCACCTTGGTAACAATCATAGTCTTGGCGTGTTTGTTACCGAAGCACCAGCTCTAGGAGCGACCGCAGTATCATTGTTAGCAATAAATTCAAGTGGCGGGATCAGGTCGCAGACGATGTAGCTCTTGAGGATAGACGGTGTAGAGTTGACCTCATCCAATACTTAAAGATGTATCAAGGCCTCAGCAATGTTGAGCTTGAGAGACCATACCAGTTAGCTGCAGTATTAAGTGTACAAGAACTTGCGAATAACCTCCGCAATGTCATTGAATTTAACGCCAATAATATAAATATAAATATTGATTAATAAAATGGCAATGTCATTGAATTTAACGCCAAGCAGTAGCTAACATTACCCAACGAGAATATGTAATATTTTTTTTTTATTATAAAATTTTAAGTATAGATATATCTTTTTATTTACCCTTACTCATTTTGATTTTTAAGTATGGATAAATGGCATTTTTTCAAATATAGGAAACTGACATTGCAGTAGTCAAAGCCAACCACTGTTTATATTTTTTGGCAGAAGTTTATAGCCCCATAAGCTTCCTTGTCCCCATGCATGAGAAGGCAATGAAGTTGCTTGCCCCGTCAGGCATGTTTTGGAAACAAGCAAAGGGGTCTATATATATATATATATATATATATATATATATATATATATATATATATATATATATATATATATATATACATATATACATATATATATATATATATATATATATATATATATATATATATATATATAAATATATATACATATATACATATATATATATATATATATATATTTATATATATATATATATATATATATATATATATATATATATATATATATATATATATATATATATATATATATATATATATATGTATATATATATATGTATATATAAATGTATATATATATATATATATATATATATATATATATATATTTATATATATATATATATATATATATATATATATATATATATATATATACATTTATATATACATATATATATATATATATATATATATATATATATATATATATATATATATATATATATATATATATATATATATATATATATATATATATATATATATGTATATATGTATATATATTTATATATATATATATATATATATATATATATATATATATATATATATATATATATATATATATATATATATATATATATATATATATATATATATGAATGGCCCCACAATCATGGGATTAAGATAATTATTTTTAAAATACGGTTGAAGCATAGGCAGTTTTTCCGTCTTGTTAGGTAAAAGATGAATGCTTATTTTGGCCAACTTGTGTTCATGCAATGAAAGCTGCCTATAATAATTTTCCAATCAATGGTTCGTTGAAAAAGAGTTAAAGTAAATGGAGGTCATTAAATTTTACAGTACTCATTGCTATTTTAATCGTTTTGTATGAATAAAAAAACTATTATAATTTTATATTAATGTTGAAGTACTATATCAAATAAACTATTTTATTTTTGTTTTGGATTAAGTAATATTTTGAATCTGTTGATGATATTATTTTTGCCTAGATATGTATTGTAATCTGTTTACACTTATTCTACATTTTAGTTTTTACATATTTTTGTTTATATTAATTTTACTAAATTATTACTAATAGATAAAGAAAAATGCGAAGGATTTAATTTCACGACTACAGAGGACTCCAAAGAAGAATGTAAGTAATTATGTTTGTGAAGAATTTTGTTTCTCTTTGGATTTAACTTTTCTTTGTTTTTGATATGGTAAAAAATAAAAAAAAATCTATTATTAACAATTGGACAAAGCTGATTTTGATAATATATTTTACAATTAAAATTAGTCATATGGATATATCACTAATTTTAATTGTAGAACAGCAACAAATTTTATAGCATGAAGGGACATATACAGTTAAAGGATGCAACTAGCTGAATCAATAGCCAATAGCGAGAATGAGTTTTGGTTTATCGTTGTAGAAATGATAGTTGGTTTGAGCATTGACTATGATTGTATTTTTTTAAAAAAAAAGAAAGAAATGCATTCTTATGACAATGGGAGAGTGGCTCAAGCTTGACAGATAAAGCAGAAAATTATATTTTATTTTCTAATTATATTTTCAATGTGATTTTAGACTCTGTCTGAGAGTAAGAGGATTGTTATTTGTCAATATAGGAATGCCAACAATATTGCAGTATTTTTTTGCAATAAATAAATGAGTTTTGTTGTCTAACAAAAATTGTGGATTTTAAGTTCAGAATTTGAATCCGTAAGCCACAGCAAGCCTTAGGGTGTTACAAAAGAGAGATCAGATTTAAAATTGGCTGCTTGTTCTAAGATATTATAAAAGTGAAGATTTATTGTCAAGACAAGAGTATAAAGTTGAGTCATCAGCAAATAGAGCTACTTTAGATTTCATTATGATTGTTATAGTAGATAAAAATATTTCAAGAGCAAATAAAGAACTTTGTGGTACCCTTAAAGTTACTTGAAATAAAGAAGAGAGTAGGCCTTCAAGAATAACTTTACTACTTCAGTTAAGAAATATTTTAATAACCTCAAAACCTTTACATAAAAACTAATAACAGAGTGAAGAGTTATTGCAAGATACTTGGAGAGGTCAAAGTGTTTTCTAGAGTTTTGAAAATTTATATATAGAGTATATATATAAATTATATTTATATATAGAGTATATATATGTATGTATGTATGTTTGTATGTATAAACGAAACCTTTTTTATTTGGAAGAGTTAGAATGCCAAATGTTTCTTTAGCATTATTTCTAATTTGTTTTTTTTTACTGAATTTTTTTAATCTACTGTATTTTGTTTTGCTTTTCTGTTGTTTTTATTTTTACTTTTTTTTTTTTTTTTGTATTTAGGGTGGCTATTAATTGTTAGGAGAGGCTGAATAATTAATAGCCACCCTAATTGGTTGTATGCATTTTTTTTGAACAAAAAGGGAACAGAAATCTATCTAAGTAAATTTATATTTTATGACGAAATAATCTATAATAAAATAATTGAAAGAAAAAAAAATGAGTAAATAAAGTTTTTAATCTTCAGAATAAAACTAATTAATCTCTAAAACACAGTTAAAGAGAAACTAAAAATGTTTTAAACTTAACGTAAACTTTGTAAACAATAACAACATAAAAAAACAACCTTTATTCAAACGAAAATAAAGCTTGTTGCCTTTTCAGAACGTTTCAAAACCAAAAAAACTTTGGAAACTAGTATTTTGTTTTGATAAAAGTAAATTTGATAATAATGATTTCCAAAAAAAAATTTAACTTGAATGGAAATAAAAACTATAAAAGCAACCATCATACAGTATAGTGGTACTTGATTGTGTTTTAGATACAATAAAATAAAGATATTCTGGGTATATAAACATTTACAAAACAATTTTATTTCATTGGTCAGTAAATAACAATTGCCAGATTTTTTATTGGCAAACTAGGCAATGATCCAAAATACATTTCCAAGAAAATGAAATAGAGTTGGTAAAATGGCCTGCTCAAAGCCTTTATATTTGCGTGACTATACGAACAAGGTACCAACAAACAAAACTTGCCCTTCAAAGTCTCATTGACGCTCAGTGCTCCACCAGAAACAGTTTAAGTGACAGCTTGGATGATAGCTGATGTTTATTTATTTATTTGTGAAATGCTTTCTTAGTTTAACAAAATCATTAAAAAAACAAACTGTCAAATTAATTTTTCACAATCACAAGACACACCTGCACCTCACAAGCTACAACCTTTATACTAAACTTTTCATAATCATGCTAGAAACGTTGAACCATCCAGGTAAACTCATAACAATTTATGTCATTTCATGTTTGATTGGTATTGTGTTATCTTTAGCTCTTACTCCTAAAAAGATTATGATTTCAATGTATATGTATTTGTCCGTATGATTTCAATGTATATGTATTTGTCCGTTTAGTTCAGTGATTTTGATATAAAAAGAGCCTGCTATGTTAGGATGTTAAGCTTCAACTTCTAATTTTAAAGAATCAATAATGATCATCATCTTTAAATTCCTGAAAGAAATATCTACAACGAGTAATAACTAATAATTTTAACAACTAAAAATCATAATGAAAAATTGTTATAATAACTCATAATAAAGAAATAATTCCTGAAGAATTTCCCTTTTCCACAATCATAACCAAATGTTAAATAATGAAAAAAAGAAAAACTTTTATTTTACTCGTGTAAGAGAAAAAATTTGCAAAACAGAAAACTATAAGTTTACAAAGAAAAGTAAGAGTGCAGAAATGCAAAAAGCAATTACAGCTAAAAAAATCCAGCTAAAAACGTTTCAAAATAAGCAGCTAATACAAGTTTATATAATAGAGCAACTGAATTAAAAGATAGTGAAATAAATGGCACCAATAGTTTCATAAATAAAACTTATTTTCAAAACTAGTTGATTCAATATGGTTACGTTTTAGTCAAAGTTACTAAAAAATTATTATTTACGCTAATTTAAGCTGGTAAAATTATCATCTCATAGCTCAGAAAAAATTTATTTGAGAATGTTTCCGATGTTTTTCGTCAAAAAAGCCTTCGTTTTCTTTTTTTGTTTCAACAGTTGATTATATTTTGAAGTACCTGTGGATATTCTTGGCATGTTACTCAGACCGTTAACTTGTGAAACGCCTTCAGATGTTGCACTGATGATACACTTCGTTAATTTTTTTCTTTATAATAAAATATTTTATTTTAGATATAAGATATAATTTATGATCAGTAAAATAGTTTATTATTTTAAGTTTAACACAATTTGAAAAAGAAAAAAATGCATCTAGCTTACTTGTTTTTGTTTAGCTATTTCAAGAGATAACTGCTGAATAAAAGTTATTTTATTTAAGAGATAACTGCTGAATAAAAGTTATTTTATTTAAGAGATAACTGCTGAATAAAAGTTATTTTATTTAAGAGATAACTGCTGAATAAAAGTTATTTTATTTAAGAGATAACTGCTGAATAAAAGTTATTTTATTTAAGAGATAACTGCTGAATAAAAGTTATTTTATTTAAGAGATAACTGCTGAATAAAAGTTATTTTATTTAAGAGATAACTGCTGAATAAAAGTTATTTTATTTAAGAGATAACTGCTGAATAAAAGTTATTTTATTTAAGAGATAACTGCTGAATAAAAGTTGTTTTATTAAAGAGATAACTGCTGAATAAAAGTTATTTTTGCTTTATTTTTTGAGGCGTCAATTGTGACTTTAAAAAAATTTCCACTGTAGATATACAAAAAATAGATCCATAGAAAAATTTTCTGTAACTATTTTAATTTTAATCATTTTATGCCAAAAAGTTTTCTCTCACGTTGGCCGTGTTTTTTTTTAGGTACCCTAAGAAGTCCTTACGGTCACAGGGCACCGCGTAAGTAACAGTAGTTACTTACGCGCTACATAATGTGCGTAAGTGAAAAGACAATACTTTGATTTGTAAATAAAGAATGGTTGATAAAGTTTTCTTATTTAGCGAAAGGTTGCGTAAGATGAGCAGATTCTTAACATGGTATAACCTCTTTTACTGGTAGACTGCTGATTTTATCGAGAACTTCTTTGGTTAAGCATATTCATACAAGTTCGACGGTGCTGTTTATTTTACTTTCTTGGTTGTATAGTTTCTATTCTTTGATTTTTTTTATTGGTAAAAAAAAAATTACCATCCCCGTTAAAATTTTTTATTATTCAATATTTTGTAATTACGTCAGAACAAAAAAAGATCATTAAAAATTTATTTCATCCTCAATATTTTATGCTTATCTACTGCTAATTTAATTGGTTATATAAGATAATACATAAGCTTTTGTCATGCTATTTAAATTATGATAATACTTGGTAAAGTTGTCTCAAGATGAGATGCGGTTTTTTATCGAGAAAAGCGCGTTATTTTAAAGTTGTTCTTTACGAAGCTTTATTTTAATATTTCTGGAACAAAAGTTTTCTCAAAAAATAGTATTGCAAACTATCTTAGAGATAGGAAAGACTTATTATCGTTTTTTTTTATGTTTAAGATAATTACTTTTTACTTTAGTATAGTCCGTAAAGATACAATTTTTTTAAATTTTTTTTGTGTGATTATTTTTTTGTTATTTTGAATTTATTTTAGTTCCATTAAAAAAAGCTCATCTTAAGAAACTGGTTTACTAAGATGAGATGATTGGGTGTGTTAAAAATAACGCAATTTTGGGTGTAAAGATTTTTTTAAACGAACTATTCATTTAAGTTCTTTAAGAGTAAAGATTAAATTATGTTAATCTGCAAAAATAAATATAAATATTATAACATTTTGGCTTCAAAAAAACAATAGACTGTAAACATGCTTAACATACGCAACCTTTCCCCACATGTTAATGAAACGACCAAAAATATTTTAGTAACTTGTTGTTACAAACCGCCAAATGCGTCCACAGAAAATTTCTCAAATCATCTCCAGAATATTATTCAAAAAGTTTCTCTAGAAAAAAAAACTGTTTGTCTTAGGTGACTTTAATATTAACGCCCTAAATTATGAAAATAATATAGAAAGTCAAAACTTTTACAATGATTTATTTCGATATGGTGTTATCCTTTTAATAAACTGACCAACACAAGTAACAAGAAATTCAGCAACGTTAATAGACAATATTTTAACTAATTTTTTATTTAAAAACTCGTTAAAAAAAGGAATAGTTAAAGCGCCACATGCCAATTTTCATATCCGCAAATACGTCAAATAAACAAAAACAAAAACAAAATAAAGTCACATTTACTAAACGCCTTCCATTATTAAACAACCAATTAGCGTTTCAAAATGAACTAGGAAATATAGACTGGTCTCCATTAGAACCATTCAATGATGCTAATTCTATGTTTAATAACTTCAATCACAATTTTTTAAACTTGTATGAAAAACATTTCCCAGAGAAAGAAGTAACAATTAAAATTAAAAACTTAAATTCGCCATGCTTTAGTAAAGGTTTAAAAATAGCTTCGATACGAAAACATCGACTGTACGATAGTTATCGACTGTACGATATCTAAAAAATAAGTGCATAAAGACAGAATATAAAAACTACAGGACTTTATTTGAGAAAATCAAACAAACTGCAAAATTAAACTATTATAAAAAGCAACTTGAAAAGTGTCAATTAAATTCTAGGAAAACTCGGCAAGTACTAAATGAAATAATTGGAAAACCGAAAATCAATAAATCTTTCTTTCCGAAAATTTTACATATTAAAAACAAAACTATTGCCAATGAAAACAATATAGCAAATGAAATTAACAATTTTTTTGTGAATATAGGTCCTAAACTTGCGGCAAAAATTCCATAAATCATTTAAGGAATACCTTCATTACTATAAAAATCAATTTAAAAATGAGAATTTAACCTTTAAAGAATACGAAACAGCTTTTAAAAGTTTGAAACGTAATAAATCTTCTGGAATTGATGGTATAAACAGCAACATTGTTATTGACTGTTATAATGTGTTAAAAGTGCCTTTATTTAAAATTTGTAAATGTTCTCTGAATGAGGGTATCTTTCCTGATATACTTAAATCAGCAAAAGTTAAACCTATATATAAATCAGGTGATAAAACTATAGACCAATATCTATACTTTCCTTTTTTTCTAAGATTTTTGAGCGAATTATGTTCAATAGGTTATTTGCATTTTTTAAAGATAATGACTTATTCTATTCAAAACATTTTGGATTCCAGAAAAGCACTTCAACTGAACATGCAATACTTCACTTAATTAATGAAATAAAAAACTCTTTTGCAAACGGAGAATTTACTTTAGGTGTTTATTGACCTCTCCAAGGCCTTTGACACAGTGGATCATAAAATAATGATAAAAAAGCTTATGATGTACGGCATAAGAGGCGTATCTTGCAGGTGGATAGCAGATTACCTGAGTAAACGTACACAGTCCATATATTACGGAAATAAAAAACTTACAAATTCATCTTTAATTTCTTGTGGAGTGTATCAAGGATCTATTTTTGGGCCTCTACTTGTCCTAATATACGTGAATGATCTCTGGAGAGCGTCAAATATATCAACAATAATGTTTGCTGACGACAGTAACTTTTTTATTTCAGGAAAAGATATACCTCAACTCTTCGTACAAATGAACAACGAGTTAGATAAAATTTCACTATGATTCAATGCAAATAAACTTTCTATTAATTCAAATAAAACAAAGTACTGATTATTCCACTCTTTAAAAAAAAAAAAAATCCTTTTTCTTTTCCAAAACTAGTTATTGAAAACACAGAAGTTTGTCGCGAAAGAGTCACAAAATTTCTTGGTGCTCTCATTGACGAAAATATTAAATGGAATAAACATATTGCCTATATTGGCAGCAAAATATCAAAAAGTATTGGCGTTCTATGTCAGTCACGGGATTTACTTAATAAGCATCATCTAAAACAAATCTATTTCAGTTTTATACAAAGTTACTTGAATTACGCGAATATTGCGTGTGGTAGTACATCTAAAAGCAAGCTTAAAAAACTCTATCGAAAACAAAAACATGCCTTAAATAATTTTAAAAATAAAAACGAACATGCAAAACCACTGTTCGAAATTATGAATATTTTTACGTTATACGAGATAAACATTTATAAAATTTTATGTCTCATGTGCAAAAGTAAATTTAATCAATGCCCCTCAATTTTAAAACCTAACATTAAGTATACTTTACGCACAACAGGCTTAATTAAACCATTGTGCAAAACTAAACAAGAAGAATTTCAAACTACGTATCGTGCTCCCCATATCTGGAATAAAATCTTAGCAAAATATAGTAATTTACCAGGTGTCAACAATATAAATTGCTTTCAAAAACTTATAAAAAAGAATATTTCAAAGTATACAAATCTTATTTATGATTTCTTTTAAACTGCTTTGTTTTTTTTTGTTTGTTTGTTTGTTTGTTTGTTTATTTGTTTTTGTATTTTTACATTGAAACGTTTTCGGTTTTAACACTATTTACCTTAGTTAATTAAGTTTTGCTTTTAACACTATTATAGGAATTTAATATTGTAAAAACATAATTATTACAACGGTTCTTGATGATAAGACTTAATGGTCTTCTGCAAGTTTCCCGCGTTTTTATAACTCTTATTATTTTATCTTTGACTTTTTATATTTATAACTAGTTTATTTTTGAAAGAATAAGAGTATCTTGTATTATATTACAAAATTTAATTGTAACAAAAACGGAAAATTAAAATTAAAAAAAAAAATGTTTATTTACATCAAAATACCATAATATTTAATATATAAGAATTTAGGAATTATGCGCCCTTCATTTTTTTCGACAAGTTTAAAAGTTAAAATAGATTATTTCCCAATTACCTAAAAGTTACCTTAAAATTTCTAATAACTTAAAAGATCAAATAGACTATTTCTTAGTTGGGGCAGGTTTTGCCATAATTCACTATATATTTAGACAATGTCGACGTGTGAAAAACGTATTAAACACAAAACGTGTTTTAGAGGACTTAAAAAACACATTAAAAACGTATGAACAATTTAAAAATTTTTTTACAAGTTAAAAACACTTTTTGTGTTTATTGGATAGCTTTAAACAAAAAAAAATTAGTAAAAAATTTTAAACGCTCATCTATAATTGACCTCAAGATAAAAAAACTTTTTTTAAGCAATTTGCTATTTAAAAATAAGGAGGCGAGTTAAATGGTTAATTGGATCAATTTAATTAAACTGAATTATTATGATGAAATGAATAAAAAAAAGGATTTTTAGCAAATTAATTTAAATAGAATTCTCATGCATACGACGGGAAAAACTTTCCTTCAAATTTAAAGCTAATGCACATTCGAATGTAGTTAGATTTTTGTTATTATGAAGGTATGTTTTTTTAATTTGTTCAAGTTTTGTGTATATAAAAACACATGAATCTAAGTTTATGCATATGCATGCCAATGTTGTATTTTGCCATTAATATTATTTATTAAGTTATAATAGATTAAAGTTAATTTTTAAAATTTTTACGTTGGCATAAGTGTTTTAAATTTTTTTAAAACACTTATAACAACGCAAACTCAGATAAAAAGTATATACTGAAACAGAGATACACAAAAATTATAACAGGATATCTGTAATTTAACTTCAGTTAAATTTCCAAAAAAGTTTTCAAAACACATTTATTATTGATTAGAAGTTTTGACTGTTTTTGAACCAAATTGGTTGTAATCAGGTATTATCTCGGTATTGCAATATTAAAAAAAATTAGAACTGAGATAAATTAAACTATCAAATTAAGTACTTTCGAATTAGAATAATAAATTAAACTATCAAATTAAGTACTTTCGAATTTGCCGCTTTAAAGAATTTATGGATTTTTAATGCTAAAACGTCTTTAAAAAGTAATTTAATGCCATAATATACTATTTTAAGCCATGTTAAGAAATATATCATTTTCAAACAAAAAAGTTTGAAAATAATGTTTTTTTTATTAAATTTGTCTCTACTCATAAGCAACTTTGCTAGAAAGAAGTAAGTTATAGAATGGTATATGTAGATTATAGAATGATATATAAGACTTGAGATTTTCTTCCTACATCCTAGATTTAAGATGTAGGAAATAAATTGATCTTAAAATTGTGTGTTGTTTACTTGACATTGATTGTTTGAATTTTTTGTTTTAATTGTTATCTTAAATTTCAATGCATAAACTGTTACTTCTGTCTATCACATCGCACATAGTTTTTTCGTGAAACGTAATAATTACGTACTTATTTTTCATTGGTTTAC
This sequence comes from Hydra vulgaris, assembly GCF_022113875.1. Classification (NCBI taxonomy): domain Eukaryota; kingdom Metazoa; phylum Cnidaria; class Hydrozoa; order Anthoathecata; family Hydridae; genus Hydra; species Hydra vulgaris. The sequence continues at coordinate 27,344,529 of NC_061165.1, forward strand.
CCACAACATGTAAAGATTCATGATAAATTGGAAACACCAGGACCAAGCAATTTTATATAAAATAAAATAGTTTAAGCTTTTTGAGTACATTAATAGTTATTTTTGAAATTATAGACTTCCTTTTTTTGTTACTTACAAAACTTTTTACCAATTGTAAGGATAGTAAATTTTTTATTTTCTAAACTCATATTGCTAAAAGAACTTTTGAAATCAAAACCAATAAATTTTATTTTAGTTTTTACAAAACAAAGTTAAAATTTATTGTATAATTCAAAGATCTGAAGTTTGACAGTGAAGTTATCTTGAACAAATAAAGTTGTTTCTCCCCTGAATATATGATAAAGTTATTACATACTCAATGTTTTTATTAAAACAATGATTTATAACTACAATGAGTATCCTGATCATGGAATTTATTAAAATGTTTTAAATATATTATCGAGGTTTACGCACTCTAAGAAAATTAAATGTTAAAAAATGAACACGATTTTCACTTAAAAAATTATTATCATAACGCATTGAATATCAGCTGTATTCATATATCTTCACGGCATCCCACTTACCTTAGTATATTTTTTTTGCTCTAGTTACACCATGATCAAAGCCCTTGTCGTGTTCTTGAAACTCCAGCAGCATAAAGTTACCGCTTTAATATAATTTGAATTTGTCATAACTTATCTTCTGAAGCAAGAGTGTAACATTAATGTATTCTTTATTTACTGAATAAGCTAATGCAATTGGTGAGAAAAACTTTCCGTTTTGAAGAAAAAACATTTTTGCTACTACTTTTTTCAGGATAATTAAACATTTTTTAGGATAATTATATAAATAACCTAAAGAGTGTTTTCAAAGTTGTTGCAACAACAAAGCGCAGAAACTGAATAAAAAGTTGATTAAGTTTTATTTTTTCTTAGTACTTTGATACTCTTTAAGTTGAATCTAGTAAACTTTAATCCTTCCGAGGCAATTTACCCACAAAAACAAGGTCATGTAATTTAATCCTTAAACTCACTGTTAATCCTGAGTTCATTAAGCACTGGGTATCATAAAGACATGCACATGTGTATGTTTAGTGAGGTGGTGTAGGAACAGAAAGTTAGTAATTGGGTAAGACTTGTTCAAAAAAATATGGGATTGTTGCATAGTTTATAACTGACATTTTTTGACATATCCATCTTGCAAAATTATTATTCATTAGATATCATTCTAAAGTATGCATTACACGTCACATTTCTTTTCTAGTGGTTTTGGTTTTTTTGATCCAATGTAGTCGACACAAATGAAACAAAACATTTTTATCCCCGTAAAAAGAAATTAAAAACAAGGCGTGTTTGGAGACCAGCGTTTAATTTTTTGTTAAAATGGAAGTTACAAAAAATAGCAATTTATCATCTCCGAACTCTATTTGAAAGTGCTAATAATTATTTTCTTTACAACTTCTGTGACGCAGATACACAATAACTCAATGGATTTTATCTTAAAAAATCTTTATATCGAATTATTCAAAACCCAATTAAAATACAAGTTTAAAATGACAAGATAATGCACATTAATATCAGAAGTATATACGTAATTACAGACTAATTAAATATCTTTTTTATTAAAAAGGCATTAAGGTATGTTTAATCAAATCATCATATGGAACAATATTGTACCGTATTTTTGTATTGTTTAATTAAATCATGATTTTATTGAACAATATCATAGATATAATATAATAATAATGATAGATATCAATAAAATGATATGGTATGGAAATATTATTCAATTTTTAATTATTTGTATCAAACTTTTTTTGGAAAACAAAAATTAGCTAAAGCTACTATTCAGGAATAATGTTTATTCATGTCTGATATATAAATGTTCAAATCTAGTATATAGATGTTCAAACGTAGACAATTTTACTATAAAAAATTGTTTGTTAAAGTATTTTCTAAATCAATAATGGAAGTTTATGTAATGCGAGTGATGTAAAGTGACGTATGTGCGTTAGTTATTACAGGGTTATTCATTCTTATATGCGCGTCTATTCATTTTTATATGCGTATTTATTCATTTTTATATGCCTCTTTATTCATTCTTATATGCGCATTTATTCATTTTTATTTCATTCTTATATGCGTTTTACGAAAACAATTGAAAAAAGGAATTTGAACAAAAAAAAAAAAAAAAAATCATTTAAGCAATTTGTTTTAAAAAAAACGGTTTAATTTTTTTAAAATTAATTTTTCTTATTTCCAAGTAAACGAGGTTAAAAACACTTAAAACGAAGACTTTTTACATTCGACGACGGTTTATTTAATTTAGTATAGCTCCTTGTTTTCGATGATAGTTTATTTAATTTAGTTAACAACGTTTAAGTAACGCTTTTCAAGTAACGTTTTTTCAACGTTAAGTTGCGGCGCCTATGCAACGCTTTTTAAGTAACGCTTTTTCAACGTTTAGTTGAGACATTTTTGTAACGTCTTTTAGTAACGTTATTTCAACGTTACGCTACAACGTTTAATCAACGTCTCTCTAACAACGTCACATATCTTTGCAAAATCGATTACTTTGTCAACGTTTCCGCAACATCTTTTGCGACCGGTTTTCAACGTTGATTCAACGCTGACATGTTTGCTGGGAACAAGTATTTAAATAATTTTAAGTAATTTGAATTATTTTAAAACCAAAAATTTATTAAGAATTGCTTTGTTGCTATGCAACTATTGATCACTTGATCAAAGAAAATGAAAAAAACTGTAAAATGATTGATAGGAAGAGTTTGTAAACAGAAAATCTGAAACTGTAGTAGAATTAAAGTTTAATGGTTCTAAGATTTCTTTTTTTTTTGCTTAGTAAGATTGGTAAAACTATTTACAATGCAGTCAACATTTTTTTTTCTTCAACTGGATTGACAAAATATGCAGGTTCCTTATTGGAATTGGGTGAAAAAAGCAAACAATAATTTTTAAGAAATATGTTTGATAATATTGTATCATGTTTCTTTCACATATTAAAGTTATAAATATCAGATATCATCATAAAAGTATTACACAATGACTTTCTGCACATTTTGTTTTTCTCAATTTCAAAAATAATGAAAGAAAAAAATACCCACTGTACACAGCAATCTAGAGGTATATTCAATTCACCGCGGTCTATAGTTTTTGTATAGTCGCTCTATATAACTAAAAATAAAATGCAGTATCGTTAAACAAATCATTTTCACTAACATCATATTTTCTTGTAGCACAACCTGCAATATAAAACAAAGCTATTCTTGTACTCAATGACAAAGATGATTCTAGTTCAGGTAATTGATTAATAATGTCACAAGATTCTTCACTTATAAAACTGCCACATTTTTGAAAAGAATGCTCGATACCAATAGCAAAATCTGCAACATCAACTTTTAATTGCAATAACAGTTTAGCTTTTTCAATGTTTAACTTTTCAACAACATTTTGAACTGTTATAAAGTATGTCTCACTTGAACCTTGCCTAAACTTACTGAATGCTTTTTTAATGTAATTTGTTGAAAACTCTCCTAACATAACATAATCAAAGTTGTTTTTTTAGCAAATATTTACACATCTCGACGGCTCCATAACATATATGCTAAATTGAAGTACCTTTTTCTTTAGTTAAAGATTTCATTCTATGACCTTGTTCACCACTCATTTTAAATGCCATATTTCCAAAATCTGCAACTTTATGTCAATTCTTCAGAAATAACTCTCTTACGAGAATCTAAATATTGTATATCCCCATAAATTACTTTTACACTTACAATTTTCCAAAATTTAGTAACTTTTTTTAAAAAACAAATGTTTTCATTCATATTGCAAGGGTGGATAACTTTTGAATAAGTTTTAAGAGCAGCTATAGTTTCATCGCAAAATACTCTTAAACAATGTGATACTTTTTGTCTTTCAATGGGTTTTGGATGTATAGCTACAAAACTTAGTCTTGATTACTTAATTAGCTGATCTTTCTTAAAATTTAAGATACATTTAAGGTCACTCCACTTGACAGTCAAATTTTGGTCTTTTTTAAGTTGTAATTCCTGCATTTTTTCCGTAATCGAGTTATTCCTAATATATTTTAGTAGATGAACATAATCAAAAAAGAGAAAATTTCCACATTTTGTTAACGATGGTTTTCCTTCAACTCTCTCAAACAATTTTAAAAAGCTAGATTTGTTCGATTGCCATCACAAATTTTGTGATCATCACAATAATTGAAATTACTTTTCCATTGCTAGACCTAATTGAATTAATGACATAGCATACTTGCCCAAACAAAAAAAAAGCATCCAAATGACAGACAGGTATCATTTTGCATAAAAAAGATGGTCCACCTTTTAAACATTTAACCATAATACCCAAAACGCTATTTGCTAACAACTCTGGATTGTTTTCCGCTTTTCCAAAAAGATAACCGTGATTAAGAAGAGACTTTTTTTGTCATAGAATTTTTGTGTTTTTACACTTTTTTGTGTTTTTACACTTTTTTGTGTTTTTACACTTTTTTGTTAATGTTTTTACACTTGGCAGTTTAAAATCTTTTCTGACCTGATTGTATAAGCTTCGAGACGTTGAAAAATAACAATACAACCTGATTTAAGTTTCTACATTATAAACTTTTTTACCTACTTCTGATGCATACATAGATGTGATAAGATCTTGTAACACTAACTTTTGATGGTCAATTTCAATGTTGTTTATTGTATATTCAATGTTGTTAAAGCGAATTGTTTCTTCAACTTTTGACCAGCGATCAAAATATGTTATACAATTTTTAGATAGTGAAGAAATAAAACAACGAACACCAGCATGAAAACTTTCAAATTTAAAACTGCTTGGGATATGAACAGCAAACATAGGTATACAGTTAACATAAAAGGAATTTGATGGGATGTGCAAAACATCATTTATAACAAAAGTTGTTACAGGACAAATAAATTTACGATTTTTAATATCTTTACATAAAAAAATGAATGTGAACAAATCGTTTTTTAAACATTGCGACAACTCATCACACTTTTCAGTTCTGATAGAAGACAACACTTTAGTAGTGGACCTTGGTTTTAAAGATTGAGTTAGTTGTACACTAGCTGGAATGTTTGGAAAAATTGAAGGAGGTTCAATTGATCTAACTTTCCCATTGACAATAGTTGTTGAAAAATTTTCTTGAAAATGTCTTTCACAGACAACAGTTTATTTGGAAAAGTACTTCTTGGAATTGAATTTACCCAACGATTTCTTTCTTCTTCATTGGAGGAAAGCCTAAAAACTCGTACTTTACTTTTAGCGTCATAGTTTCGTCTACATTTAGGAACTCGCCTAACATAACATAATCAAAGTTGTTTTTTTTACCGAATTAATTATTTATTATGCATGTTAATAATAATTAAATTCTTATTAACATGCATAATAAATAATTAAGATATATATTTAATTAAGCAATATAAATATAACAAAAAAATTTAATTACCTAATTTTTACAATCTAATTATCGTCACAATATTTATGCATTTTAAGAGTGTAGAACTAAATAATTTATAAATTGTTACATCAAAAAATTATTGGAGGTGTTAAATAAAGAAAATCCAAATATGATTACCCACAAAACATAGTTTTTAAAAACATGGCACTATTTTTTATATATTGCGTTTACATAATTTTTTTTTATAATATATATATTCTTTTATAATATATATATTTTTTTATAATATATATTTTTATAATATCTATATATAAAAATATATAAATATATTTTTTTATAATTATATATATTTTTAAAATATATAATTCACTTTAATTAAAAACGGAAAATCATTTTTCTAAAAACCTGAAAAACTCTGAAAAGTAAACTCTAAATTGATGTCCCTTAGCTGTAAATTGTAACTTACAGCAATTTGTAAAGGCAAATGAAAAATGCTTGACGATCTAACATTCATATAACTTCACAACTAACACATAAGAAGATTTATCAAAGTATTTTTCCACAACAGTCATAATTAGGGAATTTAATTTAAATAATTGATTGTAATTAAATAAAGCAATTGTAAAAACAACTTAAGTAATTTAAATGTATTGCATTCAGGTATTTCATTTCAAAATTCGTTTCGACCACCTCTGTAGCTTACACCCTACCCCCTCACCCCTTTCTACTGGTCTTGGTAGCTTATTCAATTCTAAAGATATTTGTTTTTTACCATATTTAGTTTTTAGAATTTTTATGAAATATTTTCTTAAAGTATTTTGTTAAACCTTTGGCAATGAAAATTGAAATAAAATTATTTTAATATTTTTTTGTTTTTTGCGGTATTATGCGGTAAAATATTAACAAACTTATTCAAAAATTCTAAAAAAAATGATATCATGAACCCAAATTAATTATATTATATATTTATAAATTTATTTAGTTGGACTAAAAACAGTTAACTAAAAACTTAGTCCGTTAGTTAACTAAAAACGGTTAATTTTAGTTAACTAAAAAGTTAGTCAACTAATTTTAGTTTGACTAAAAAGTTATTAGGATACTTTGAATTAACTGAAAAATTAGTCGACTAATTTTAGTTAGACTAAAAAGTTAGTTGGGTATTTTAAGTTAACTAAAAAGTTAGTCGGGTAATTCAAGGTAACTACAAAATTAGTCGACTGACTTTGGTTAACTAAAAATTTAGTCGACTAATTTTAGTTAACCAAAAAGTTAGTTACGGTTTTTTTAGTTTAGCACTATTAAGGATTATATAAATAACAGTCGTATTTTTGGGGCATGCGTCGTTCTCGAGTAATTAGTGGCAACAGCACTTCTGTTTCTTGGAGTCCATTTACTCAACACCATTAACTTTTACAAAATACCTCCAGTTAGATTTTCTTGCTGCCACTTAGTACGGGACTTTGCATTTGGTGGTTTCAAGCATACGATATAACCATTTTTTTTATGTCAGCTTTTGTCGGAAGATTATCTTTTCTCAATCCTATTACGCAATTTGATACCTGTATATTTTCTCCATCGGACTTGCATTACTTTATTAGGGTGAGACAATGTATCAATATAATGCTTCCAGTATTGACTTTTTCAACCTTTCTGCAATTCTCTTAACTGTACGATGGTTTCTTTCCACAATTCCATTTTATTTGAGATAATAAGCAGCTTGAAATCAATGGATACAGCCTCAGTTACTACTATTCCAACAAAATTACACGAATGCTCAGCTTCTGCCAATTTATTCAACCATCTACTTCGAACTCTTGTCAATGCTTCAGCTGAGCTATCTTTTGAAGAAAAAATGTTTTACATTAAAATTCAGACCATATTCTTCAATAAATTGTCGCAGAACGCTTAGTCTTCTTTAAATTAACATTTCGCATTACAGAATCCAGCCCTGCCATGTTTATATGATCATCAAACATTTCTTTTTGTAGCCATATTGCATCATTTAGAGTAGTTTTACCAATTTGATTAAGAGCACCAATCGCCAATGATTGGTGCTCTTAATCAAACACATCACCCTCGTCACCAGACCACACACCACCCTTGTCACCATGTACAGCCCAATCACCATAAGCTGGATCGCACATTTTCACCTCATCATAAACTTCTTGAAGTACACAATTTAAATTTTTATCCCAAATTTCATCATCCCAACCCTACGTTGAACTAACCACTTTTCTTTTTAAAAGGCTGCAAACTACATTTAACCAACTACAGACTGGCAAGGGACCTACTAACTAACTGCCCACAAACGGAAAACACTACTCTTCTGGTTAACTTTTTTGGAATTCCATTGACTTGATTCTCTCTGGACCACATCAATTTTCTACCAACCTTGCACACACGTAATCCTAATATACAAACATCCAATCTGTTCACCTTCCTTACTCTCCAAACCATATTTTTTGAAATGTCTTCTGACATAATCAAAAATGTTGTTTACGTAAGCGGGTGTTCTCCTCATCACCAATTTGTCTTGATCAATAATGGCACTCACAACAGATTTCATGATTATTTAAGCAACATTTGATTCAAAACCAAGCAATGTCAAACTATACATTTTGTTTCAAAAAGCCACTGTTTGGAATGCCAAAGAGATACCTTAGTTTTTATCTGTAGATAAGCCTTGCGTAAACCAATAAATGCTGGTTTGTTTCCCATTCTTCTTCATTCCCTAAGCTTCTCAACACACACATCTGCATCTCTATTATACGCCTTGATTAAACTATTTCGAAAGCTTCTCTCCAGTTCAAAACGGGTCTGAGTCGTGATATTTTCGTACACGAGAACGAAAACGAGAACGAAAAAAAAAGCCTTTCGTTTACGAAAACGAAAACTAAAACGAAATTTATTTTAAGAACGAGAACAGAATAAAAACGATAATTTTAAATTTTCGAACGGAATAAAAACTGAATCGAAAATTATTTTAAAACGAAATATTTTCGTTCTAGATTTGAAACGAGTTGAATTATTTGATATATATAATTATTATATTACAATACATTATAACGATATATTATTCGAACTTAATTGAATTTTATTCAATTAAGTTCGAATAAGTTTAGTTATGATATAGTTCGAATATATTTATTCGAATATATTTTTTCGAACTAAAAAAAATCAAACTGTAAGACCAACACAACTACGCGATGAGTTTGAGTAAACTTTTTGCTGGTAGGAAAAGGAATAGTTCAGTATGGAAATGGTTTAAATACGATGCGTCATCCGACAAATCAGTATGTTTAGTTTTACTTGATGGTGAAAAAGTATGCAATACAAAGTTGTGTGGAAAGAACCCAACAAATCTTAAAGTTAGTTTATCTGTTAGAGGATATGTTTTCATTTTGAAACAAACGACTCATTTTTATCATTTTAGAGTAATTATTCAATAACGTATACGAACTTATTTATACATTAATTGATAAACAGATAGATAAATAAACATATAAATATACAAACAAAAAATTATATAAATATGTTTATTTTTTTCTAGCTACATTTAGCAAGAAACCATAAGTCTGTACACGTTGAGCTGGAAGAGTCGGAATTAAAGAAATTAAGTGAAAAAAAGCAAACAGGGATAAAGAGAAAAGCAGTGGATAAAAATGGACCCACTCTTTTAGAATCGTCCTCAAATCAGAACCAGACCTTGATTCGATGCATTAATCGTAGGAATACCGCATGGCCTATTAATTCACACGAGCATAAAATTCGACTAAACTCTCTTATTCAAATGATAATTGCAACATGTAATCCAGTGACATTGGTGGATAATGCGAGTTTTAGAAAGTTAGTTAATACCTTGGATTATAAATTTTCATTGCCTGCTTCTGCCAAAATTACTAGCCTACTTAATGAAGAATTTACTGTTTTAACGAGAAAACTTCGTGACTTCATATCTGAAGGCAGGCGCTTCACAATATGCCTTGATGGCTGGACTAAAAAAGGTCTTACTGCGTCTTTTTTAGGAATTTCGGTTTGTTTTTTTCACTTCAAATCCGAAAAACCAATACATGCTCTGCTTAATTTGTAACTTGTGAAACATCCACATACAGGTGAACAAATTGCTAATTGTTTTGAAAAATGCCTAAAATATTGGAATATTTCCAGAGAAAAAATATTGCTTGTTATTTCGGACAATGGAGCAAACATGGTCAAAGGCATAAAGTTGTCGAGAATGAAAGCTCAAGCTGAACGTGATATACTTATTGAATTAGAAAGTGAGGTTAATGAAGAGCAGATAACAGATCTGGAAGACGATGAGAATATGACAAATAGTGAAAAGTGGGAACATGTTGACTTGATAGTTGATGTAATAGAAAACGTAGCATTTAGAAGATTGGGATGCATTGCACATGTTATACAGCTAGTTGTAAAGCTTGCATATGATGGTAATTATCATGGCTTACTTTTGAAGGTACGTGGATTAGCGAGAAAAGTTCGCAAATCTTCTGTTGCATTGAAAAAAATTATCAACAAATGTGGTAAGACTGTGATCAGCGACTGTTCTACAAGATGGAACAGCACTTACTTTATGGTTTGGAGATTTCTGGAAATAAAGACATCTATCAACGAAGTTCTTGGAGACCTTAACATTGATTCACTTGCCAATAGCGAATGGATAATGCTTCAGGATTTTGTCAATCTTTTAGAACCTTTTGCCAATGAAACTGATACTCTTCAGACGGATGCACTTTCACTATCCAGTGTTATACCTTCAATACTTAATTTAGAATGTCACCTTGAGCAATTTGGAGATGCCAAAGATGTAGCAGTTAAAATGCTTGAAGATCTACGCCGTCGTTTTGCCGTTCTTTTGCAGCCAAACGATCCTAATTTTAATCCACTGCCATGTGCCGCATGTCTACTTGACCCCACATGTGCAATAGCTCTTTTAGGTAATGAGCATACTCTTTTAGGTAATGAGCACAAATCAGAGAGTGTGCAAAGAAATACATTTTGTCAGAGGCTAAAAAATCGGTGCAACATGATTTACCTTTAGAAAGTGCATCTACTCTTTCTGTTGAGATTGCTCCAGAAATAAATGGAATAACAAAATGGAAATTTTTAGCGGCAAAACAGCGAGTATAAAAAATAAAGCTTATTCCAGGTAATGAAGCACAAAATGAACTCAACAAATATTTTATTGAAATAAGGAACAGCTCTATGTGCCAAAATGCTTTAAATTTCTGGAAGATGAGACGTGCTGTTTACCCACATATTGCACATTAGCTGAAGACCTCATTGCAGCTCCTGCAACTCAAGCATATGTTGAAAGACTTTTTTCAATCTGTGGCTTGCTCACAAATGGACGGAGAGATCGAATGTCAGCGTCATTAGAAATGCGAGTTTTCTTAAAACTAAATTCTCATCTAGTCTAGATGATAATCATATAATCACTAGGCCCTTTATTTGTAAAATATATGAGTAATTATTAAAGTCTATACAATAACTATTCATTAGTTTTTATTGTTACCAAATTTGAGGAGTTTTTTCTATACCTAATAATTGAAATTTTTTTAAGTTTAGAGCAATAAGGACAGGTTGTTGTTGTGTTTTTTATTAAGGGCGGTGGGCGGGGCTCTAAACTTCTAGCCATGGGACTGGGTGTATTACATTTAATTAAGTTCTCATTTTTTTGTTTGTTTATAGAACTAAGACTTACTTCTTTTAATTATATATGCCTATATTATTTATAAATTATACTAAATTATAATGAGATGAGATAAAAAATTTATACGACAAACGAAAATTGAACTAATAAAAACTAAAACTAAAATTATTTTAAGATGAACTGAATAAAAACTAGAACTAAATTTATTTACTGAACTGAATAAGAACTAGAACTAAAAACTTTGCCTCTAAACTGAATAAAAACTAAAACTAAAATTATTTTCCGAACAAAAATATCACTGGGTCTGACTATATTATCTTTATTTCGTTGGATGACAGTCATTATGGGAGTTTGCCCTGTGGGTGGTCTACTATATTTTCGACATATTCAATTAACCATATACCATTGATTCAATCCTGTAGTTCGTTTTCATATTCTGCTCTTACATATTTTGGTATGACGTATTGAGCAACTTTGTTAAATAATTGGTCGGGGCCTTCTCCAACTCTCCATTTTCATTTAATTTTTTATTCAACACCATTAAATATTGCTTCATGGTCTTGTTTTTTAATATTAATTTTATTGACTTTATCTTTGTTCAAGACTGCTATTCCATACTAGCTGAACCCAAATTATGCCATTCCATACGTGAAAATAAAAACTCCTCCAAGCAAATTAATGGAACTCATTCCAAGCATCGTACCAACTCCAAACAGTTGAAAATCCATCAAAATAAATTCTTCTCGTTCTTGGATACCATCAAATTCAATAGTGATAGCCACTGTTTCATTACATTGATTAATTCTACCATTAAAAGTTACTACCTCGGAGGATTTTGGTATTTATTTTGATTTCTTGACAATAGTATTTGATTTATAATGGTCTTTAAACAACCCGTGTCAACCATAGTTACGTTTAACATACCATTAAATTTTACATGAATAATAGACAATGCCCTAAAAATTTCCTTTACACATTTAAAAACGGATTTATTTTAACAATTTATAAACCGACTTGAATTCACTAGAAAAAGCGCAACTTTAAATGTTCAAATATTAATTAATAAATTTACAAATATTAAAAATAATATATATATATATATATATATATATATATATATATATATATATATATATATATATATATATATATATATAGTATATATATATATATATATATATATATATATATATATATACATATATATATATATATATATATATATATATATATATATATATATATATATATATATATATATATATATATATATATATATATATATATATATATATATATATATATATATATATTTATATATATATCCAATATATCAGATTATTTTCCATTATTAGAACAAAAATATGTTGAACATCCCCTTAAAAAAATAAAAATTATAAAACGAACGTTTAACTACACTTGATAAAACTTTTTATTAATTTTCTATCTTTAGCAAACTTGGATAATGTTTTCAAGAATCAAAATGCGAGCAGTGCATTTAACAGTTTTCTTCGAATATTTCAAAATCATTATGACAGAGTGTTACCAATGTTAACAAAATATATTAAAACTAAAACATTTTTACACCCCTGGATTACACTAGGAATCGTAAAATTATCTTTAAAAAAAAAAACGTTTGCCTGAAGCATTTCTGGAAAAAAGAACTTATAAAAATGAACATAATTATAAAAAATATAAGCGTCTCTTAGAATCAATTTAACGTTCGAAAAAGTCTTCCTTTTCAAATCAATTATTAAAAATTAAAGGCGATAAGCAAAAAACTTGGAATTTTATCTTCAATGAAGTAAGGGTCGCCCATAATTTACGCAATGTTAATATTATTTTAAAAAACAAACAGCCCTTCACGCGAAGATTTTCATTAAAGTTATTTACTATTTTGATTTTTTATTAAACTCAAAGCTCTGGGAGGGAAAACTTTTGACCGTTTTTGTTTTTTGGTTTTACATTATTAGTGAAATTTAGCGTTGCGTAATTTATGGACGATCCCTAATTGGAAAAAAAAAGCTGTTAAAACAAATGAACTTTATAATAAATTTTGTTTTGCAAGATTTCTTTTAATTATACACTCACCAAGATTCTTCAAGTTTCAATTCAATTTATTTAATTCGTCCATTTGCTGCTTAAAATTAGTTTTAAAATTGCGGTCTTTTTGTTTACTCAGAAAGTTTTCAACTTTCCACGCTGTGAGTACATATATTATTTATATATATTGGTAGTCCTCTTGTTAGTTTGTTATTTTCTTTTAAACTTTTAATTCTTAACAACTATATTTATAACCATATCAGAAATGACAGATCATGCCTCTATGGAAAAAAATTTGAAGTTTTACACTTTTGTTTTATTGCTATTGTTTTTGTTTTGAAACTTTTTTTATAACGAGAGAAACTGAAAATGCGGGTCAAAATGACGGTGCAACAATGGTCTCAGCTACCAATAAAGCTAATGCCAATGTCAAAGTAAAGCCTACAATGTACTCAAAGCCGTTGTGGAAAGTTGAAAACTTTCCGAATAAACAAAAAGACCGCAAATTTAAAGCTAATTTTAAGCAGCAAATGGACGAGTTGAATGAATTGAATTGAATTGAATGAAGGAATTGAATGGTCTTGGTTCAGAAATGTCATACATTTATCGGTTTTTCCCCATAGAGCTTTTTAAGGATATATCCCTAAAAAGCTCTATTAGAATAAAACATTGCCTATCAGACAATATCGTATTCCACGCAAACCAATCCTGAAAAACTAGTAGCTGTAACAGAGACATAATTAGTTTTGTGGCTTACGTTTTATACATGTCTATTGTCAAACTCTCTAGCAAAAGAGATTATTGGTCGTCTTACATTGTAATTTCTCATATAGCTGATATTATGCCCGTCAACCGCTTTGAAAAATTAAAAAAGTATTATTCATTTTGTTGACAATGACGCTGCTAAAAAAAATTATAAACTTTTCAAGATACGGCCTCTCCTAATAAAAATGAAAGAACAGTTTTACATTTTTTAGCTTTTAATGTTTCAATTAGCATTGATACAGTAGATCTGTTACTTACCAAATCATAAAGATGATAAAGCATTTTTTTTTTTTCGTTAATTCACCTCCAAAAGGCTTCGAGGGCTACTACAGTCGAGAAGTCTAATTGTTTTTACAACTGTGGTAACAAACCTCGCCTAACTATATAACTCCAAAACACGAACCTTGGCAAACTATGATGCTGCGTGGAGAAACAAGTTGACCGTATTAAGTAAAAAAAGTTAGTCAACAATATAAACAATAAACAAAATATTTTCTTCTTTTAATTTTACAAAAATTACACTAATTATAAATTTTAATATTTTAGTTTAATTTATAATCAGTGTAATTTTGTAAAATTGAAAAAAGAAAATATTTCGTTTATTGTTATTTTGTTCACTAACTTTTTTTTACTTATTGGTTATAAACATACTTCAAGTTCATATTTCAAAAAAAGACAAAATATTTGTAATGTCACTAAAAAAATAAAAATTTTTTATACTTAAATTGGTAGATATATTATGTTAATGTTCATTAAATTGTTATACTTACGTAACTTTTATTGCAAAAAAATACATTATTGTAAATTAGAATTGAAATGTAAAGTTAGCCATAAAAATAGCAAATACTATAATAGAGCTGTTAACATATTTGTTGATGATAAATAAAATGTGATTTTTACATTATAGATTATTTCTGTAAGGACTTATTAGGACACATATATTAAATTAAAAAAAAAAACAAAAAAAAACATGCAATACACTCAACATTTTTTTAAAAGAATTACATACAACAAGTTTGAAAAACTATAAAAACTATGAACATGGCTCTCAAAAGTTTTTTGTTTATTTTTGTTTTTCTTTGCCAATAATGGAGATTTTTAATTGTTGTTTTTTTTTTCTAGAAAAAAATCACAGTCATTCTTTTCTTTGCATTTGTTTCGTTTTCTTTACTCGAAGACAAAATGCCTACAAGTGACGTAAACCAAAATACCGACTGTTTGAAAAAGGTCACTATAAACTCATTTATTCCATGTGCCACAAAAACCTTTCTAATAGCTGCTGATATGATTGCAAACTGTAGTATTGGTGTAGAACAAGATGTAACATGCTATACTTCTCTATGTACATATGATGCTTCTGCCTCACCCACACAATGTATTTACTTTTACAACGTGTTTAACTATCCTACAGGGTCATATTGTGTAGCCATTGCTAACCTTTTATTGACTATCAACAATGCTGTTGGATATTTTAATTGCTGTCAATGATTTTATTATTTAATAATATTAGGAACTATATATGCAACCTTTTGATATTGTATATAAACTTTCTCTGTTCTAAATTAAGAGACATATTATATTATTTTTTATTAAAAACGGAAGCATTTTTTGGTTTAAACTTAATGTAAAACCTATTTTTATAAAATATGAAGAGAATTTTAAAATTGAAATCTTAGGGTTGTTTTAATAAGACAACCTTAAGGATTTTTAGAAATATGCTGCAATAATACGTAACTTATAAAAAGAATTCATAAACGGTGTTATCTTAAGCTTATAGAAAAGAATGCATTCTTTATACGATCTTAAGGTTGTATAAAAAAATTATGAACTTTTTCAGTTTTAAATATTAAAAAAAAATAATGTTGTAATATAACAATCAAAAGCAACACATTTAAACAATAAAAAAATATATAGGCTAGACCGGAACAGGTTGGCCATAGTAGCAGGTTGACCATAATGGCTGGTTGGCCGGAGAGGCAGGTTAGCCATAAAAGCAGGTTAGCCCAGCAAGTTTAATCTTAGACAATGCGTTTTAGCGAGTATGGAAACTTGGTGAAAAATTGTAATAGTTCCTCTTCCAAAAAAAATTAATGTTTTTTTTATTTATTTATTTATTCTTTTTAACACCCAAATTACGAGCTAAAATTTTTATCACCCAAGTTACAGGTATTGAATCATAGTCAGAAGTCTTCTTCAAGAAATCTTTTTGTTAAATACGTTATTTCTTTTTTTGACAATACTTTTTGTATTTTTAATGTTTTAATAATAAAAAATAAACTTGGCGTAAATAAAGGTTTTATAATAACGTTTTTTTTATTATTTATGGGTTTCATAGTAAGTTGTCAAATTTATGAGTTTTTTTGTTAAAAAAAAAATAAAGCATTACATTACAAAAAAAGAAACTAGTGTAAATTAAATTTCCTCTTTTTATACCCTTAAGCCAACTTGCCACCAAATACGGGGCATGTAGGCCCAACAGACTTTACCTAAAAAAGCATTTAAAATGTATTAAAAACCAACTATGAACTTTTAGTAAATCTTGTTTTAGTTGTCAAGGCCTTCCAGTTTAATAAATAAATTATCCGAGCATTCAAAAGTGATTAAGAACCCATTTGTCGTCTTACATTTCCTTCTTTGCTCATCATTCTTCAAAGAGTCTAATTTTCAAACTTTACCCTGTCCAATGTGTTTACGAAATTCTTCTCTCTTTTACAGTGTGGGGCATTTAAATACTGAATCAATTATCTGAATAATTATCTGTATTTGGCTATTTTTAATGTTTAATGGCGATGAACCTTTTCAAAGTGCCAGCGTATCCTTTTGTAAAAACTCCACGTAAACAATTTTGTACTGTTCAAGATATTTTGTGGAAAATCTTCTCTTCAGAAACAATTTGAGATAAAAGGACGCAGTATTTGTAACCTCAAAAGTGGCTAGCCGATGAATAGCACATATAAACATATCGGAAAGTTATTGGTCGGCCATTTATAGCGGCTGCCACGAATGGTCCACTAAGTAATCGATGAGCAAATCTCCAATCTCCAATAAACCGCTTCAAAATACTTATATAGAATCACTGCAAATCCACTTAAACAATATTTGCTTCAAATTGGCTGTTATCATTGAGGCCTTGAAGACAATTTTTAAAGCAATTTTTCTTCACAATGGCAACTCAAGGCCTTAAGTGATTTTTATGACGCAGATATGAAAAAATCTTATGAGAGCATAGAAAATATTTTGTGTTAACCAACTATAGCAAATTTGGCTGGAACTTTTGTGCTGACTTTAAAGTTATTGGACTAATGACCGGGAAAACATAAAGTGAAACACAGTCCACTAGTACAGCCAGATAAAATTTTGCTCTCACCTCTTCACATCAAGTTAGGATTAATAAAAAACTTTATTAAAAGCTCTTAAAGGCAACTTGGAAGCCATTTCAAAATTATACAAAGAGTTTCTATAGGACCACAAATTAGACTGGTTAAAATGAATGACTCCATCTTTATTTTGTAGCTAATTGATTTGCAACAGAAGCTTGGAACTCATTTAAAACCGACATTGTTGGGTTTCTTGGATACAGAAAATCGGACAACCACTGAGAACTGGTCGAGAAACTTATAAAGGAGTATGAAGCCATTGGATCAAATGTATATTATTAAAATTTTCTGCATTCTCATCATATTTCCGGCATTTCCAGCATTCTCATATTGACTTATTTCCTGACAAATTAGGTGCTGTAACCGACATCATGACTTGAGTTGTTTTATTGCTAAATTCAAGTATTTTATCTTCATCAATCAGTCTTAAAATCGGTAGAATTGTGTGCCTTTGGGAAATGCGGGTGGGGGTGGGTGGGGGGGAGTGGAGTTACTTTTCACAAAAAGCTTTAAAAATGATTTTAAACTTGAATACATCAAAAAATTTATTGATTCTTTGAATCCCATTAAACAGATTTTTGGGACATGCAGTTAAATATTTATTAGTTTTAATAATAAACTAACTAGGATATTACACCTTTCCGATAAATTATGCTATTAGCTTTAGATTTTTAGTTGATGTGGAAACTGTATTCTTCTGAGATGAAAGCAAATTGCTTTCATCTCAGAAGAATGCAGTTTTTAGCTTTCTTTAAAACTAAGTCTTTCTTAAAAAACTCTATTTTAAACTGCATCAAAATAATTGACGGTTTCCTGTGGACGTTTGGAAAAGTATTCTATTAGTGAGTTTGTGACAATTACTTTCATTTTTTTAATATACTGCATTAGGGAAAACTTTTGGAAACTGTCCTAAGTCTCAACCAATGTTTCCCTAATGACAATTAACAAATTTGTTTTTTTCCACAATCATGGATTAAGGTTAGATCTATAATAGTCACGGATACCAAGAAGCACTTGCAGCTGAAAAAAATGGAAAAGTGATGAAGAAGTCTACAAAAAAAAAAAACAATCAAAATGAATATTCTACATAGAAAAAACATCTAAATAAGCACTTCTTTAAGAAACGAATCAATATATCTACAAATATTGATCAATAAGAGTATATTTTTACCTTGATGACGATGAATTCAATGACAGCAACACTGATAATTTTGAGGTGCTAGAAGTTAAACGTATAATTTTAAAGTTCTGTGGATGTGAAAAATAATCAAGTAGTAACTATACAGCAAAAGATGTTAAAAAAGCTGTTAAGTGGAGTTTTACAAAAAAAAAAAATCCCTTCCAATAGATTCATAAAAACTGATGAGGAATCTGCATTAGTCGCGTTACATTAGACTCTTTATAAAAGTGTTTTGTTCAATATTACAGTAATTGTATCAAAATTTATAACCGCGCAGTTTGTCTGAAATAGAATTGTATCTGCCCAGCAAACATGCTTTCAGCGGACCGCGATGCGCAAAGCCGCCACCGTAAACCCGGTGCTGGCCCTTTGTGATTCCTAATGCGGCTTACCGCTGCCGGGTAGCTGATGCAGGACCGGCATGCTATTTTGTGTTGGCTTTCCGCCATTATCATATCGGTTGAAGAGCGATAAAACACCTCGTTGCCAATGCAATTTTAAATAGGCATGCCAGCTTCGGTAAGTTTATGACGATACGTTGTAGTTTTGCCAACACAATGCTCGAGTCCCGGATAGCGGTCAGATGTCGTAAAAATACCAAAAGTAAGCAGCATTTCAAGCGCCATGAGACTTAGATTGATCGATTTTTATATTTTATATTGTATTACATAGTCTATGTAAAACAGTAAGTAATAAATAAAAAGTATAAAAAAAAAATCAAAGTAGTCTTTTTATTTTTAAGTCTTACAATATAGGTTATATATATATAAATATATATATATATATATAAATTTATATTAAATCTACATCTATACTGTCTATATCTATAAAGTCTAAATACTGTCTATATCTATAAAGTCTAAATACTGTCTATATCTATAAAGTATATATATATAAAGTATATTTATAAATATAAATTATAAATATATTGTAATATAATATAAAGTATAGTATACTTTATATTGTATTAAAATATATGATATTTATATCTACATTTATAATTTATAAATATAGATATAGGTATAAAACCATGTAACTTTTAATATTTATTTTTTTAAAGAAAAAGGATTTTATATCAATTCAAGTCTACATTGATGATTTATCATTGTTTAAAATCAGCAATGGACAATTTTGGCCAATATTAGGTTTAATAAAAAATGTGGATAAACAATATTTAACACAATAAAACCCCATTTATAGTCGGTCTTTTTTATAGTAGGTCTAAACCAAAAGACCGTAATAAATTTCTAAAAATGTTTGTTAATGAAAGTATTGCTTTATTTGATTCTGGTATTAATATTAATGGTAAAGTATATAAGTTTGCTATATCAGCTTTTATTTATGGTAGCTAGATCATTTATAAACAGAAATAAAGGACATAAAGCCTTTAATAAATGTTATGCAATATTTAATAGCCTTAATTTGATTTTTTTTTAATTTTTTAAAAAATATTTTTTAGTATATATTTTACTGATGCTTTTTCTATGTTTTTTGTAGATAATAGCTGTGGTAAGTAAAGGAGGCTAGACTTTAAAGGAGGCTGTCCGGAGAATGTCCTTTGCGTTATTCACTAATAACTTCTGCTGTAAACTTAACTGGTCTGGTATTACCAGAAATGACAATGAAAGTAACTTCGTAAAACAAAGTCTAAAAGACTTACACTTGCTTGAAAGTAATGTTTTTTGGAGGGGCTTATTACTCTAATTTAATAATTACTTGTATCTAATTTAGTAATTACTAATCTATTTATTAATAAATAGTTGGTAAATAAATAAAATTTATTTATTAACTATTTATAAATAAAAAGTTAATAAATAGATAAATAAAATTTGTAAATAAATAGCGTTAAAAAAAATTCTTTATATTTTTGAAATTAAGTTAAAAAATGTGTTTTTTATTTTCCTGCTAGATAGTTAAATAAAAGTCTTAAATTAATTTTTGGAGCTGTAAAAAGAAATCCTGCAACAACTTCAGCAACTGAATCAGATTTTCAATATGAGGTTGTGCGTTTTTTGCATGGTGCATCAGACCGCAATGGCAGACAAAAAGTTAGGCAAGACCAAAAAAACAAACAGGCCAAGAAAAAAGTGATGCCTACTTCAAGTTTTCCAAAGCCATTACATAAAGAGGGCTTTTTTTTAGTTCAGAAGATAAATAACATTGTTAAATTAAATAAGCATCTTTATTTACAAACTTGTTTTCTTTATTTTACAATATTTAATATATTTTTAAATATTTTAATTTTTAAACTCAATAGAGTAAAGTTTTTGTGCAATGAGTATTACTGTTTCCGTGTTTTTCATATTCATTTCCTTTTACAGTAACCACTTGTATATGAGATTGTAGATGAGAATTTAAATCGTAATATTGAATCTTACCAGAGAATAAAGTAAGATTAATTTTTTTATTTTGATGTTATTTGTTTTGATGTTATTTTTGAAGAAAATTCCAAAATATAAGTTCTGGAGTCTGTCTACTGTTTGATTTGTTTGATTATATTAAATTTAAATATAACTATAAGCTTTAAAATATAAAGTTATTGATGGAAAGCTAAATTAACTTGGTATTTAACCAGTGAAGCAGATGAATAAAAAATCTAACAAAACTTTTATTTTACAAGCCATTATTTTAAAGGATTGCTTTAACAATACTGTTCAAACATGCTTGTAATTTAATGTTACAATTAAGATTTAAGATTTCTTTACAGGAAACCGTTTACCTTAACCAAAGTTATATTTCATAGAATTATGTTGACCATGATCCAAATATTGCCATGGGTATAAGATAGTTGTTTGATTTGCAAACTGGATTTAAATCATATTTCTTTAATCATTTATTTGCTCTTTATATGCTTACAAATAATTAATTAAAAAAAATTATATACTTATTTACTAAACCGTTTTATTTCAATCAATTATTTGACTTTTTATATTTTTCAAGGAATTTTTATAGTATATTATATTGCGCTATGTTTTTTTTTTTTTGTATGGTGAAAACTATGTTCAATGTGCAAACTATATTTTAGTTTATCAAAATATATTTTTATTGATGTGTTCTGTCTCTGATTCTTTCTTTTTCAGATGTGCACTTGTGTTTTAGGCTAATGGTTTGCAAAAGGTTCACCTTTGCCCTTAAGTTGCTGTGGGTTTTACGGTTTTACTTCCAACCTGGCATATATGTATCTCATTTTTAAATACTATTTTATTTGTTAAATTAAAATTAAAATTAAAGATAATTTTTTTAATGAAATAACAATTTTTTTTTATTGTTTATAAACCCCTCAAGCATATTTATAGGATTAGGTATGCCAGGTAGGTTGCTGAATATGAAGTTTTATTTTTTAAAAAAGGCACGCAATATGACTTTATTTTTATAATTTCTTTTTAATTTTTTCAATTTAAAACATTGCTTTTCAATTTAAGCAATGTTTTTGTTGTTTTTATATTTTAAATTATGCTTAAATAATAAATTGAATTTATTTTTTTTATTCAATGTAGATGCACTTAGTATTTTAAGTTATTTGTCAATAACTGGTGATCAGACTATTTCAAACGAGCACGTTTTTAAGGGCTGAGAAGGTTAGTTTATTATCTTTGTTGTAATAGCTCTAAACTTGACTGTTTCAATATTCTCATTAAATATCATTGCCTGCTTTTAGGTGAAAGTTAGAAGTCTGCAGAATGCAACGTAAATCAATGAATATATTTATTTTTCGATTGAAATTAGAATAAACTGAACTAATTGATATGTTGAAAATTAACTATTTTATATTTTAAACGTCCGCTAAACACAAGTGAAGCAATAATCTTTAGATGCAAATATATTTTATATTTTGTTTTAGTTTAAAAAGAAATTATTGTTACTTTTATATTCATGTTGTAATTGTAAATTGCAATTTTAAAATGATTTTCATTATGACTTCTGATTAGTCTTTTTGTTCACCGAGCTTAAGCCTTGCCACGTATGACTTAATGATTTACAGTTGGGGTAGTGTTTTTCGGTGATAGGAGGATTTTAGTATAATGAATTCGTATTTTGTCTATATACCTATGCACAAAGTCAAAAAGTATTTGATGTGTCTTCCAGGCATTCGCAGGATTTGCATTTTTTCATGAGTTAAAATTTGAGCTGAAAGATATAAAGATTTTTGCTAACGATCAGTGCGTTTTATTCAAACAAAAATATAAAAATAATTATATGTATATCAAAACTTATTATAGATCCTATGCTATTCCGCAATGGCTTTATCATCGGTTAGCCGCTGACGGACCGTTGTTCAAACGTTGTCGATTTGCCGCCATCGGTCCGCTGTCAACCGCCTTCAGTTTTCCGCTAACGGACCGATGTAAATACGTTGTGCAAGCCAACGCAGCGGGCGGCCGACGTCGGCACGGCATAAGTGCTGACAGCGGTCCATTGTTGGTCCGCCTGCTTGATGTTTGCTGGGTGAAGTTTCTCCTAGGAGCGCTCATTATACATTTATCCGTTCCCTCTTTAATGACGATTTAATTTTCCCAACTCGTTTATTCAGCATTAACTCTATAATGCATAGCATCTAAACAAAATTCTTGACTTTTTAGTAAAGCATTTTTTTCATTATAAGTTCTGTTCTGCTATAAGAGAAGCTTTTGTGCCGGCCCCGTTTAAAACCATGCAAAAATTCAAAGCCGTTCTTGTTATAAAAAAATTAATTTTTTACTTTTTTTGGGATGAACCAAGAAAAATATTCTCACAATGCAAGTTTTTAACATTTTTATTGTTCTTTGAGCCTAATTTGAATTTTTGACCTTCGTTACTATAATTATGCTAAGCATAATTTTAGTAAAATATCAAAAAATTGAAAAAAAGAACGAGTTTTTCGAGCGATTTTGCCTTATACTTCTATTCTGTTTAGTAAAATGCCTAACATGTATTTTTCGATCTTTATGACTTAAATAATGTAAAAATTAAGCTTTGTATTAATTGTTTACATTGTTATTTATTTGTTTACAGGAAGTATAAATCTTCCTTCTATTCAATCAAAAAACAATAAAATATAAAATAAATTAAATTTGCTTAATGAGTAAAAAAAACTTTCATTGGTTGGGGCACCATAAGAAAAACAAAAAAGACATTTCATTAAAACACCTTATGCAATACACACCAAATATTAATTAAACTTAAAAAATGTTCTTAATTTGTAATAGACATCGTCACAATTTTATTAACACAACACAATACTGTTAAAGGAAGAACGTTTTTTTTAACTTTTAAAAGCCATTTTTTCAAACTATTTTTCTTTCATGCATCCTTAAGTTAGCTCTTAAGTTAGTTTTTCGCGTATCCTTAAGTTTGCTTTTTTTTCAATGTTTCGTGTACCATTAAATTTTTGTTGGTTTTTTATATTTTGAAACAACCATTTGACTTTAATGATAAGTACCTGGACGAATGATTCAAGATTAAAATCTTAACAAAAATTTTCTGTGGATTTGAAATCCACAATCAGCCATGACTGGTTTAAAAACCACTATTTTAGTATTCAGTATTCTAAATTACTCAAATTCATAAAACTATGTAGTAAAAGCAGTATTTAACGCACTTCTTTTAAGCTAACAAATTTGGTAAATGTGTTGGAAAATGGGATACTTTTGACTCATTCTGCAATATCTTCGTAAAAAATACCAAGACAAATTTTCAGAATGAAATTTCTTTTTTAATATCTTTTTTACATTGTTGCATGAAAAAAACAATTGAAACTGAATTTGATTAATTTGTTTTTGATTTATTTGCGTCAAGAGCACATTTAATATGTTTTTTTTTTTTTTAGCAAGCGATTGAATCAAAGATATATAAGAACAAAGTCTTAAACAATGACTAGCTAGTGTATGGATGCTCACAACACTGTTGCGGTAAATAAACTATATTCATACTTTAAGTATTTAATATCTGATAGGTATCTTCTTCAATCGTATAAGTAATCAGTATTTTATTGTCTATGTGCCTTTAAAAACTGAGAACCTTTGTATAAATTTTTTTTTTACAATATATTACTAAAATAATATACTTTATCAAATGAAATGAAAAAAAAAAAGAAAAAGATCGTATTTCTCTGTTTTATAGGTGAAACTCTTACACTTGCTAGTAAAGATCCTACTTGGCCAATGATATATGCAAAGTAGGATCTTGATAGACAAGTGTAGGATTTCCATCTATAAAATGAATTGAACATACATAATAAATGTCAGATGGAATCCGTTTTTTACAACTTTTTTTTTACTTTTTCTTACAACCTGTAGGCATTTTTTTTCCTCTAGAATTGCAATAAAAACTTTGTTGTTTTATTTTCAAACTTTTTGCTTAAAAAGTTTACTTGTTTTTTCTGCTCAAAAAGTTTATAACAGTTATGATAAAATTAATTTTATAATAGTTATAATAAAATTAATTTTATAACAGTTATAATAAAACTAATTTTATAACAGTTATAATAAAATTAATTTTATAACAGTTATAATAAAATTAATTTTATAATAGTTATAATAAAATTAATTTTATAATAGTTATAATAAAATTAATTTTATAATAGTTATAATAAAACTAACTTTATAACAGTTATAATAAAATTAATTTTTTAACAGTTATAATAAAATTAATTTTATAACAGTTATAATAAAATTAATTTTATAACAGTTATAAAAAAATTAGTTTTATAAAAGTTATAATAAAATTAATTTTATAATAGTTATAATAAAATTAATTTTATAATAGTTATAATAAAATTAATTTTATAACAGTTATAATAAAATTAATTTTTT
This sequence comes from Hydra vulgaris, assembly GCF_022113875.1. Taxonomy (NCBI): domain Eukaryota; kingdom Metazoa; phylum Cnidaria; class Hydrozoa; order Anthoathecata; family Hydridae; genus Hydra; species Hydra vulgaris. The sequence goes on from NC_061165.1 coordinate 27,369,786, forward strand.
AACAGTTATAATAAAATTAATTTTATAACAGTTATAATAAAATGAATTTTATAACAGTTATAAAAAAATTAGTTTTATAAAAGTTATAATAAAATTAATTTTATAATAGTTATAATAAAATTAATTTTATAATAGTTATAATAAAATTAATTTTATAACAGTTATAATAAAATTAATTTTATAATAGTTATAATAAAATTAATTTCATAATAGTTATGATAAAAATAATTTTATAACAGTTGTAATAAAATGAATTTTATAACAGTTATAAAAAAAATAGTTTTATAAAAGTTATAATAAAACTAATTTTATAATAGTTATAATAAAATTAATTTTATAATAGTTATAATAAAATTAATTTTATAATAGTTATAATAAAATTAATTTTATAATAGTTATAATAAAATTAATTTTATAACAGTTAAAATAAAATTAATTTTTTAACAGTTATAATAAAATTAGTTTTATAACAGTTATAATAAAATTAATTTTATAACAGTTATAAAAAAATTAGTTTTATAAAAGTTATAATAAAATTAATTTTATAATAGTTATAATAAAATTAATTTTATAACAGTTATAATAAAATTAGTTTTATAACAGTTATAATAAAATTTATTTTATAATAGTTATAATAAAATTTATTTTATAAAAGTTATAATAAAATTTATTTTATAACAGTTATAATAAAATTAATTTTATAATAGTTATAATGTTATTATAATGTTATTATTTTATAATAGTTATAATGTTATTATAATGTTATATATTTATTATTATTATATATATAAAAATGTTATTATTTATGGCATTAAAGAATCTGCAAAGTTATCAGTTGCTGATAAGCATATCGACGATAAGGAAACGGTTCAGAATATCTTAGTTACTATTTCATCTGATGCAAAACCAAAATCTGTCAAACGTATTAAATCTACGTCCTCTAAACCAGGACCAATTATCGTCGAACTTTCTGATGTCTCCGAAAGAAACCCATTATTAACAGCAGCAAAAAAATTGAAAAATTCAGATAATTATAAAAATATTTTTATAAGCCCAGATTTGACTGAGGCTGAAAGATATTTAAACTATCAGTTAAGAATGAAGCGTAATGAATTAAATAGTAATATCAATTTAAAAACATCACCCTTTAGATACGGTATACAAAGCAGCGGAGTCGTCAAACTCAAAAATATACAAACCACTACATAAACATTACTACCCTTCTTCCACTCTTTTACCAGCAAACTTAAAATACAAAAGTAAAAATCTTCATAACAAAAAAACAAACTATAGCGTTAATTGTTATTATACTAATGCTACATCTCTCGATAATAAAATGGCCGATTTAATTTCAATATCTAGAACGTTTGATTATCACGTTATTGCTATCTCTGAAACATGGTTTCGAAATGACTCAGTACCTAATATCGATGGGTATAGCCTATATCGTAAAGATCGTCAAGACGGACGTCGAGGTGGCGGTGTAGCTATCTACATTACAGACGTATTTAACTCTCATGAAGTTAACCAATTTTATACAAATCTTCTCGAACAAGTCTGGGTATCTGTAAAATTTAACAACAAACATATACTTATCGGTTGTATATACAGACCAAATGATCCCAGTTTAATAAAATATGTCGCTGAATCCTTCAAATTAGCTCATAGTTTAATTAAAAAGCCCTATGATGACTGTTTGATTGTCGGTGACTTTAACTTCCCGAATATAAAGTGGTCTAACGATGGTATTGAATCTTTTAACCCAAACAATCCTACCGAGTATGATTTCTGGAATATTTTCCAAAACAGCCTTTTTACTCAACATATCACATTTCCTACTTTCTAGACTGATTATGGTTCCTCAAATAATATGTTGGACTTGTTATTTACCTACAACAGTAATTCTATTTTAAACTTGTCTCCTAGTACTATACTAGGTAACACCACTAAGGGTCATTTTAGTATCACTTGGAGATTCTTAGTTTCAGAACTGTTTACCGAAAGTGAATCTCAATCGTTTAATTACAAAAAAGGTGATTACGATTCAATATCTAACTTTATTGCATCAATCGACTGGGAGTTTTTATTCCTGCATAAAACTGCAGATCAAATGTTCAATAATACTAATTTCTAACTATCGCACTGCTTGCACATATTTTATTTCCAAGATTAATAAAACAAAAAAAAAGTATGATCCTTGGGTTACCCCACATATTAAAAACCTGATCCGAGAAAAAAAATCCGCTTGGCATATAAACTGCTCTACCAAATGGGAGAATAGTGAGCTTAAAATAAAATACAATCGCCTTAATCGTTCAGTAAAAACTGAAATATTTAAAGCAAAAAAAGCACATGAAAAAGAAATAATATCAAAATCCCAAAACAACCCAAAAATCGTTTACAAATATATCAACAAACAACTAAAAATTAAAGATAGAATTCGCTCTCTCAAAGATACTTCAGGCAGAATTATTGAAGCTCTTCCTGATATGTTGATCTTTTGAACTCTCAATTTAAATCTATGTTTACACTTGAAAGCTCTGAAAATATTCCTTTGCTAAATAAAAGTGGTATTCTTTCTGAATGCATTTATAATGAAAACTTGGATTTCTCTATCTCAGATATTATTCAGGAACTCTCGGATCTAAAGCCTTATAAATCCTTCGGATCTGACGGCTTGCATCCCTTAATACTCAAGATATGTGCCAAAAGCTTTGCAATTCCATTAACAAAAATTTTTCATAAATCCTTTAATTCTGGAGTAGTACCCACTCAATGGAAATTAGCAAATATTAGTCCGATCTATAAAAAAAAGGGAGATAAATTACTTGCTGAAAACTATAGACCTATTTCACTAACATCTGTTGCCTGTAAAATCTTTGAAAAACTTGTAAAGAAAAAAATTTTAAAGCACATTAACGATAATAAAATGCTCTCTGCAAATCAACATGGCTTCCTTTATCATAAATCATGCGTAACTAACCTAATAGAAACTTTTGATATCATTTCGTCCTCCATAGCATCTCACCAATTTATTGATGTAATCTATCTTGACTTTGCCAAAGCGTTTGACTCTGTACCTCACAACAGACTTTTGTTAAAATTAAGATCTTTCGGAATAAACGGCAAACTCCTACAATGGATTAAATCTTTTTTAGTGGGCAGAAAGCAACGCGTTACAATTAACAATACCAGCTCTGCATGGGTTGATGTTCTCAGTGGTGTTCCTCAAGGTTCTGTTCTCGGCCCCCTCCTCTTCATTCTCTACACAAATGATCTCGCAAAACTTACTGAAATTTCTGAGATATTTGCCGATGATACTAAACTTTTTTCTAAAACCTTATCGCAATCTAATTTTGTTGATCTGCAGGATTGTCTACGCTTGGTATACGAGTGGTCAAACACTTGGTTACTTAAACTAAACACTTCAAAATGCTGCGTCATTCATTACGGTCGAAACAACCCCCATTACAATTACTTTCTTCAAAATAACCAAGGAATCAACCAATCTCTAAGAAGCTCTACTAAAGAACGTGATTTAGGAGTCATTTTTACATCTAACCTCAAGTGGAGCGCTCATATTCAAACAGTTGTCTCTAAGTCCTTACAAATTCTCGGTATGCTGAAAAAGACATTCACTTTCATTGATGAAAAAATGGCTTTCAAATTATATAAAGTATTTATAAGACCACATCTTGAATATGGAGTGTCCATTTGGGCTCCTTTTTTAAAAGCTGATATGGCTTTGGTTGAATCTGTTCAACGCAAAGCTACAAAATGGGCTTACAGCTTGAGGCATCTTGAATACTGCGAAAGGCTAAAAAGATTAAACCTACCATCACTTGAGTTTCGACGCCTTCAATGCGATTTAATCCAAATTTTTAAATTAATACATCGTTTTGATATAGTTAATGATAAATATCTACCAAAATATATTAACTCCGTGTCTCGTGGTCACCATTCTAAAATAAGGCGTGAGTATGTTCTAAACTGTCTTCCAAGATATAATCATTTGTATAATAGATCAGCAAAATACTGGAACAATCTACCAGAGCAAATAACTTTGTACTCCACTGTACTTTCTTTCAAAAAGAGACTAGACTCCTGGTTGTGGAAAAAGTTTGGAACAAATATTTATAAAACTGGTTGTTTATAGTGGGGTGTTTCCCCTGCTCGCTGTATGTGTACATTCTATGTAAATTTACGGCTACAACTATAATAATAATAATAATAATAATAATAAAATTAATTTTATAACAGTTATAATAAAATTAATTTTTTAACAGTTATAATAAAATTAATTTTATAACAGTTATAATAAAATGAATTTTATAACAGTTATAATGAAATTAATTTTATAATAGTTATAATAAAATTTATTTTATAATAGTTATAATAAAATTAATTTTATAACAGTTATAATGAAATTAATTTTCTAATAGTTATGATAAAATTAATTTTATAATAGTTATAATAAAATTAGTTTTATAACAGTTATAATAAAATTAATTTTAAAATAGTTATAATAAAATTAACTTTATAATAGTTATAATAATTTTATAACAGTTATAATAAAATTAATTTTATAATAGTTACGATAAGAATAAGTTTTATAATAGTTATTAGAAAGATAATAAAATTAATTTTAATAATAGTTATAATAAAATTAATTTTATAATAGTTATAATAAAATTAATTTTTTAACAGTTATAATAAAATTAGTTTTATAACAGTTATAATAAAATTAATTTTATAACAGTTATAATAAAATTAATTTTATAACAGTTATAATAAAATTAATTTTATAACATTTATAATAAAATTAATTTTATAATAGTTATAATAAAATTTATTTTATAACAGTTATAATAAAATTTATTTTATAACAGTTATAATAAAATTAATTTCATAATAGTTATGATATAAATAATTTTATAACAGTTGTAATAAAATGAATTTTATAACAGTTATAAAAAAATTAGTTTTATAAAAGTTATAATAAAATTAGTTTTATAACAGTTATAATAAAATTAATTTTATAACAGTTATAATAAAATTAATTTTATAATAGTTATGATAAAATTAATTTTATAATAGTTATAATAAAATTAATTTTATAACAGTTATAATAAAATTAATTTTATAACATTTATAATAAAATTAATTTTATAATAGTTATAATAAAATTTATTTTATAACAGTTATAATAAAATTTATTTTATAACAGTTATAATAAAATTAATTTCATAATAGTTATGATATAAATAATTTTATAACAGTTGTAATAAAATGAATTTTATAACAGTTATAAAAAAATTAGTTTTATAAAAGTTATAATAAAATTAATTTTGTAATAGTTATAATAAAATTAATTTTATAATAGTTATAATAAAATTAATTTTATAATAGTTATAGAAAAATTAATTTTATAACAGTTATAATAAAATTAATTTTTTAACAGTTATAATAAAATTAATTTTATAACAGTTATAATAAAATTAATTTTATAACAGTTATAATGAAATTAATTTTAAAATAGTTATAATAAAATTAACTTTATAATAGTTATAATAATTTTATAACAGTTGTAATAAAATTAATTTTATAATAGTTACGATAAGAATAAGTTTTATAATAGTTATTAGAAAGATAATAAAATTAATTTTAATAATAGTTATAATAAAATTAATTTTATAATAGTTATAATAAAATTATTTTTATAACAGTTATAATAAAATTAATTTTATAACAGTTATAAAAAAACTAATTTTATAATAGTTATAATAAAATTAATTTTATAACAGTTATAATAAAATTAATTTATAGCAGTTATAAAAAAACTAATTTTATAATAGTTACGATAGGAATAAGTTTTATAATAGTTATTAGAAAGATAAATATTTTTAGTTTCTAGATTTCCCTAATTCCGAACAGCTTTATTTCTCTTGCTGTTACTTCTTTAATTTTTTTTGTGTGATTTTCTAATGGAAAACTGAATAATAAAGTGGAAGACAAAACTAATGAGAACGTAAAATATAAATTTTTTAATTTATATTGATAGTATGAAATTTTTTAATTGCAAGTAAAATATTTTTTTAAACCCTAAAAAACCAATAACTAGAAGAAAAAAAAAAAGCAAATTTATTAAAAAAAAAAAACTCGTTACAACAAATGAAAAACAAATAACTACAACTTTAACTACTTGCTATGCTTTTGGAAAGTTTCTACCACATCAAATCATTTACAAAGGCCGAAATTTGACGAAAGCTTAAGTTCAAGGTGGAGATTCTAATGTATATTACTATACCAGAATATCAGATGGAATAGAAAGCAAAAATTTCAAAGAATGATTTCGTTCATTTTATTTAGTTCACGCAATTAAACTTCAAGGATATAAACTTCTATTTTTAGATGGCCGTGCATCTCACATCAATTTGAATTAAAAAGATTATCTTAATCAAACAACACAATTTAATTCCAATGGTCAGCTCACAAAATTCATTTTTTGCAACCACTTAATGTTAAAGTTTTTAAAGTTGTGAAAGCAAATTGGATGTGAATTGTAGAAGTTTACTTGGTTAGAAATATTTTAGGTTTAAGTAACTGACAGGGTAGCTTCGCTAAGGCTACAACCCACCAGATACTTAAATTTAAGATTTCTACTAATTAAAAGTGCTAATTAAAAAATGGAAAGGCTCACATAATCAAAGAAGGACTTCACGATGCATTACAGAAATTCAACCTGTAGGGATCAATTGTGATAATTGTTGCCGATACAGCAAGTATAAATACTGGCAAGAAGACAGACGTTGTTGTTCGGCTACACCAAATGTGTTTGATGAGAAAAGTTACTACAAACCCAAGTTCACTAGTTATAAACACCGTATGCTGGTTTGAATTGTTAGCATTGACATGGAAGATGAGCTAAATTTGTCTAACTCACTGAGTACTTTTTTGTGAAGGACTTGATAAGCAATTAAGTTAAATTGAAATCTTAAATAACGGTAAAAATGAGATTAAGGAAACAGGCGGCTGGTGAGACGACATCAAGTTTCTTTACCATATCACTCGTGTTATCCGTCACTACAGTGACATGAATAAATCCTAAACATAGGATTTATTCATCTCACGCATACGAATAAACATAAGACACTCTAGCCTTTCTTGCGTTTATTCATATGCGTGAAACCTACAACAGGCTAGGTAAAAAT
>NC_061165.1:27377996-27425496 GCF_022113875.1 Hydra vulgaris
AATTACAATATTTAATACTTGTTTTTACACTAAGTTAGTTTTTATTTGTTTATTATTTTCTTAACAATTTGTTATTATTTTCTTACATACTTGTTATGATTTTCTTATAATAATAATAATAATAATAATACGTTATTATTTTCTTTTAATAACAATTTGATATTATTTTCTTATGATTCAACTTAAAAAAAAACACTTTTTTTTTTTTTTTTTTTTTTTTTGATAATTTTTTTGACGCCATTATGGTACTCCGTTTAACCTAGATAGCTAGTTATTTAGGATAAATTGACCTATATGTGGCTTCGTCCTTATTCTAGCCGATTTTCAGAACTAAATTTAATGCAGGGTAGTATTGATTGCTTTAAAGTAAAAATAAAAATAAGTTAATTATTATTAGTTTTTATAACTTATAAATATGCAGTTTAAAGTACTTATTGACTCATTAACTGCATTGAAAACAAGTTGATAAATATTATATTCTGTACACTCGATGTTTGGTATTTTCAAAGTTTTCCTGATTACATCCAAACATTTTGCGACTTTAAGTCTTTTAAATATTACTAATACTTTTACTAATATTATGACATAATATTGTTACTATAAAATTCTGATTATGATATTATATTGTTAAAACTGTTATGCATTTATGCTTATTTTGTATAAAGTTTAATAGTTCTTTTTGTGTGTGTGTGTGTGTGTGTGTGTGTGTGTGTGTGTGTGTGTGTGTGTGTATGTGTGAGTGCGTGTGTGTGCGTGTGTATTCCTGTATACACTCTTGTAACATACTATCTAGCTAATATCCTATATCTGGCCATGATAAGTCTTAATTCTGGTCATGCATGAAATGCATAATATATTCCTTAAACATCACTTAAATTAAAAAATTAATCACTTAAACACAGATCTTAAACCCGGACATCCTATTTTAGATGAAGAAGAAAATAAATTAATTGATTTTACATAAAATTGTGCAGCTTTAGTATTTCAATTTTTAAAATAAGTTAAATATTTTGATTTAAAACATAAAAAGCATTCAAGAATATAAAATTATAAAATGAAAAATTTTAAAAATAAAAATGTCCTACAGAAAAGTTGTGGCGTGAGATCTGCAAAAGGCACAAAGATTCAACTTGACATCAAGCAGAAGATGTTAAGTAATTGGTTAAACAAGTAAAAACGGAAAAATAGTTGGTTAAAAAAAAGTTAAGTATTTACAATGTCATCAACCAGGTAACCGGAACTCTTTTCTACCACATTACATATTTAAAAAAAACGACTACTAAGTCTCTCTCAAGTTTTTAATTTAAAAATGCCCCAGAAGAAAGTACATGGAGTGTTTCAGACAGTGGTTGGACAAACCAAGGCATTGCATTTCTATGGTTTACAAAGACATTTCATTCCTGAAAATTTGGATGTTTATAAATTTATATGATTTTGTTTACTCTTACAAAATAAAAAAGTTCTCGTTCTTTAACTAAAGTTAACTTTTATCATTTTACAGAGCCTTATTTGCTACCGGACCAATCGCTTCGATTCGGGTAATTAGACCTAAAATTTTTACATTTTATTTTGATATTTATAAATCTAAATGAATTTGTTTACTCTGACAGTTCGAAAAATCTTTTTTTTGTTTAACTTAAGTTATTCTTTACGGTTTTAATAGAGCTTTTTGTACTCTCGGCCAATTTGCCCTAAAATGGGAAACGGGCTCTGTGTATTTTTACATATTTTCCTAATATTTATAAAAATAAATTTGTTCAATCTGAAAGTTTGAAAAAGCTATTTTTTTAGCTAAAATTAATTTTTATTCTTATTTTTACAAAGTTTTGATTGTTCTTGGCCCAATTGCCTTTAATGGGGAAAACAAGCTTTAAGATTTTTATATATTTTCTTGGTTTTTATAAATGTAAATTAATTTGTTCACTCTGAGAGTTTAAAAAAGTTTTTTTATATAACTAAAGTTAATTTTTACGATTTTAACAGAGCTTTTTGTACTCTTGGCTAATTTGTTCCGAAATGGGAAAACAAGCCCTGTTTATTTTTACATATTTACTTAATATTGATGAATATAAATGAATTTGTTTATTCTAACAGTTTGAAAAAGCTTTTATTTTTATTTAAAATTAACTTTTATTGTTTTTACAGAGTTTTGATTGTTCTTGGCTCAATTGCCCTGAAGGGGGAAATAAACCCTAATATTTTTACGTATTTTCTTGATATTTATATATTTTTTACGTATTTTCTTAATATTTATAAATTTAAATTAATTTGTTCAGTCTGACTCTTCGAATTTTTTTGTTTATCTATAGTTAATTTTTACGGTTTTAACAAAGCTTTTTATAGGTTTTGATATAATTGCCCCAAATGGGGCAAACGAGCAGTTGGATCCTAACCTAGGGTCCCCTAATTTGAGAATAGTAACTTGTATAATTGAATGCTTTGATTATTTAGTATAAAAGAAAACAATAAAAATAATTTAGCATAAGAAATTCAATGAAACGCTTTCTGATTGATGGCATTTAAAAAATGAATTTATTATTAAAATTTGGTACCATAAGTCCTTAAGAAAAACTCAACAAATCTTGATGCAAAATAGATGTTAATAAGCCCAACATAAATTGTCATAACTTGTAAACCTGTTATCCAAAAATTAAAAAACGAACTCTTTCTGAAACGTTTTTTTTATCCGCGTACTTTTGTATTTTTAGCCTGCGATAAAGACAATAGTAAAATCGTGTGAAGAAATCCTAGGAGTTTTTAAAATTGAAATTTAAAAGTTCTTAAATATTTTTTAAAATATATCTTAAAATTTTTTTCTTAAATATTCTGAAATATTTAAAAATTCTCTTCGAATTAAGAAAATTCTTAAAAATCAAAAATTTTAAAAATTTAGAAATTTTAAGTCTTAATAAAAAAAAAATTTGTAAGCCCCTCCCAACTTGTTTTAAAAAGTTTGCAATTTTAAAATAAGTTATTGAACATTAATCGTTAACTCAAAACAAAGTTTTTAAAGATATTTATTTTCTACCAATGACATTAATTGTTAACTCAAAACAAAGGCTTTAAGGATTTTTAATTTCTCATATTATAAATTATTGAGATAAAATGAGTATATAAAGAATAAGTATAGAAATGGTCATTGTGTGGAACAGATTTACCATGGTCCGTATACTATACGGATCATGGTGAGTACATATTTTTAAGTCTATTTCTACATGATTTTTAAACTTTTTAAACTGATTGTAATAATTACATGTTTAAAAATCTTGTAAAAATAGACTTAAAAATATGTACTTACCATGACTTAAATATGTACTTACCATGACTTAAAAATATGATTAATTAATAATCAACACATTTCAAGTATTCTAAACATTATTTAGACAGGTACTTTAATAAAGAGCGGTTCACAAAGCCTTTAAAGTTTAAAGTCAAATTTTTTATTATTATTATTTTTTTTTTTCATAAATTTAAAAGGTAGACAATATGAAAAGATTTGTATTACTATATTTCTTCCACATTCTATAAAATATTGAAGTCAGGGCTGGCGCAGTTAGGTTTCACGTGGGGGTGCCACGATTTTGGCTGCCAAAAAAAAAAGAAAGAAATTATTTTTTTAAATTTGACAGCTGACAAGTCTACACTTACCGACTGACTGTCTAAATTTGCCGACTGTCTTGACTAAAAGATCTACATTTGCCAACTTACTTGTCTAAATGGTCAACATTGCCAACAAAGCGAACAAAAAAATCATTAATGGGGAGGAAGGGGAAGTCACTTCCCCACATAAGTTCTTTGCGCCAGTCTTGATTGAAGTAAAGAAATAAGTATAGAAATGGTCGGTGTGAAATAGTTATTATATATAATATAACACAATTGACACGTTCAATCTACTAAAAACACTACTATTTATAGGTAAAAATAAGTAATAAATTTGTAATTTAGCTATAAACATAAAATTCATATATACAAAAACTATATTGGCAAAAATAAAATGGTTTTTCACTTTTAATTTTTCATTTTTGGAAATGTAAAATGATTCACTTTTTTGTTTCCCACAGATGAAATAATGATCGTAAAGCATTATTTTACAACCTCATTAAAAAGTTTTTAATGTCAAAATAAGATAAATGCTTGATTTAAAAGTATGCTTTAAGTCTAGCAACAATTGAAATACGTAACTGATGTGTTAATATTATATAGAAAAGAAGCAACTGCCGTACAATATAATCCAGTAGGATAGTTAAAGACATTATTAAAGTAAGTACATTGGGTTGGCGAGGCACTGAATTCTAATTGACACGGGAAAGTTAAACAGGTGTCTTCTCCAATGTTTCTACTACAGTTTGCCATCATTTTGGAGGCGAATAATATTGCATTTAGCGTGCATAAGTTATATCTACCCTTGTTTACACCTTGTTGCGGAATGTCAGTATCTTGAAATATATCAGTGGACGGAGTTTCTTTTTTTACAACAAGAGACAAAGAAGTCGAAAGGAAAATGAAAAAAACACGTAGAATAAATACGAACTAAAATAGTATATATATATATATATATATATATATATATATATATATATATATATATATATATATATATATATATATATATATATATATATATGTATATATTTATATATATGTATATATTTATATATATATATATATATATATATATATATATATATATATATATATATATATATATATATATATATATATATATATATATATATATGTTTATATATATATATATATATATATATATATATATATATATATATATATATATATATATATATATATATATATATATATATATATATATAAACATATATATATATATATATATATATATATATATATATATATATATATATATATATATATATATATATATATATATATATATATAAATATATACATATATATAAATATATATATATATATATATATATATATATATATATATATATATATATATATATATATATATATATATATATATATATATATATATACTATTTTAGTTCGTATTTATTCTACGTGTTTTTTTCATTTTCCTTTCGACTTCTTTGTCTCTTGTTGTAAAAAAAGAAACTCCGTCCACTGATATATTTCAAGATACTGACATTCCGCAACAAGGTGTAAACAAGGGTAGATATAACTTATGCACGCTAAATGCAATATTATTCGCCTCCAAAATGATGGCAAACTGTAGTAGAAACATTGGAGAAGACACCTGTTTAACTTTCCCGTGTCAATTAGAATTCAGTGCCTCGCCAACCCAATGTACTTACTTTAATAATGTCTTTAACTATCCTACTGGATTATATTGTACGGCAGTTGCTATCATAAAGCAAATGTTGAAAAACGAGATCGAAAACGTAAGACTACGGCACAAGAAGACCAAAGAACTGTAAGATATGTTAAAAACAAACCATTTTCATTGGCCAAGCAAGTCAAAGATGATCTTAAATTACATGTGAGTGACACAAATGTTCGTAGGAGCTTAAAATAGAACAGTTTATATGCATACAGTTTACGAAAGGTTCCTTTGTTGACAAAAAAACATAATGCTAAACGTTAGCAGTTTGCAATGCAACATTTAAATTGGCCCATCAAAAAGTGGCGCAGCATATTATGGACTGATGAATCGAAAATCGTTCTTTTTATAGGTACAGGTTCAAGTCAATATTACGTCCAGCTATTACGGAGTTTCAGAAAAAATATACCAATAAGTCTGTGAAACATGGTGAAGCCAAAGTCATGGTACGGGGATGCTTCTCATATAATGATGTCGGCCCTATTTATAAGATTAATGGTATCCTAGACTAACATATATATGATGACATCCTCAATAATGTCATCCTTCCCTATGCTGTTGGCATAACACAAAGGCAAAGGAGTGGTTTCAGGTCAATGAGGTTGAGGATATGGAGTGGCCTGCTCAGTCACCCGTCCTTAACCCCATTGAAAACTTATCCTAACAACAGTTTCAAGTTACAATTTGCAAATTATCATAAGAAATGCAACTAAAATTTAATACGTAGAAACGCTATAAAAATAATTTAAAAAAAATAATTTTGGGGCAGGGGGGTAGCTACTTCTATGGTTACCACTGTATGCAAAAGACTTGAAGGAAAAAATTTTAATAAGCTGTTGAAAAAATGCACAATTATAATTAGTAACATTTTTTTGTTTGAAGTGAAGGTTAAATTAGGTAACTAGTGCCGTTATTGCAAAAAAAACCGTATGAGTTTCAAAGGAAACAAATCTAGTAAAAATAGGTAATTTCTCGCTTAAAAAATTCATTGTGCCAATATAAATACTAACAAATGAAAGTAACATGCTAATATGGGGTATTTAAATTAATTGGTATTTTCAAATTTCCTTCATGTTTAAAAAAGTTACCAAATTACGTTTACATTTGCAACCCCTCAATAAAAAGGGGTGTAAAAGTTAAATGGTCAATATTTGAACGTACTATGAAATTTAAAATTTATTGATGAATATTAACTTAGTTAAAAATAGTAGAAAAAAATATTTTATCACCATGTTGACACTTTGAGATAGACGTTGTTTTAGTTCCAAGATTCAAACTATCAAAGTTTTTTGTTCAGTATCTTTATTTGGTATATTTTCAAACATATAAATGGTTTGGAGTAAGCTTCATGTCTGGAAGTAAAGTATCTCAAAAACACACAAAAATGCTGCGCACTCAGAATTATATTCACTGATTCGCTTGTCTACTGAGGTAGACCAGCACATATGAATATGCATATTTAACTTTGATTTTGTTCACTGTGCTGCCCGTGCTTGTTAACCACATATGCATAAACGTATATATACTTTTAAATAAGTATATATAAGTGTGTATGCATGTTTGGGTTTATGCATATATGTGTGTACGTATATATGTATGGTATTATGCTTACCTATGCGATAAATATTATCACATCATGTATACAAACTAGGGCTTGGTACGGCCACAGTGAATGCGTTTTGATTCCACTCCTGACTAGCTCCAACAAAATTGAAAGAAGATTGGTGTCGATAAAGTTTTACAAATTAGAGGAACAAATGAGTAGGAGACACTTCTGTTTTAAAAAAATCTCAATTTAATCAAAAAAATGATTATTATTACAAATGTAGTAAAATCACTTTTTATATAAAATATGTATTTTTATTTATTTTTATATATTTTATATACTTATATACTTTTATATATAAAAATAAAACAGCTTACTCTGTTATATTATTTGGTAGAGTTTTATACTTTCTTACTAGTGGTAAAATGAATAAAAGTTTAACTTAAGAGCTGGGTAGTAGAACAAATTATTTTACACTTCTTCTACATGCCTACTTGTAGAAGAAGTGTAAAATTTGTGAAAACCCATTTTTAAGCAAAGTATGGTAACAGACTGAGGTTGTAACACTAAAAAAATGTGCTGAGGTTGCTCAATAACATGGTTGCACATCGAGGTATTAACCCTAAAAAAATCAAAAGATTTACTGCTACAATTAAAATTTAGCTCAATGGTTGTCAAAATTCTCCATTATTAGCCAAGACCCGTCATTATGGAATCAATACACCGGATTTATATCTCAAAGTTGTTTAGAAAAGTAAACATTTATAGAATTTGAGAAGATTTAAGAAAAATTTGAAAAGCAGAATATGACATATTGGTATTACTTCGATATTAAATCTTTGATATAATTTTTTTTAAGGTTAAAAATCTTTCCTAGCCAAATTTATCACTAACTTAAGTTTGAAATATTTATCTTACTAAACGATTTTGTGATAATTTAGGGAACGGAACTGAGACTATAAACCCTGTATTAAAAAATAAAAAAATTGAAAAGCACTTCATCTTTTAAACGACAAATGAAATTGCATCTCCTTAATTTCTGACATATATGTAAGTATGTTTGTATATGTGTGTGTGTTTATGTATATATGTTTATATAAGTATGTATGCATATATGAGTTTTTATTCTTCACGTAGTATTTTTCAGAAAAAATATTTTATTGTAAACCTTTTAAATACATGTGGGCTTTAAAGTTATTGTAAAGGGGCTCAATGAAAAGATTGTGGTAGCACTAGTCACACGTATATTTTTTGAGCCCCTATTTGTTTTATATATATTCTTTGTGTAACATAAAGTTTCATTGTAATTTTATTATTTTATTTTTTATATGAACAGCAAAATATATTTAAAAAAAAAAAAAAGACATATTAGTCTAGTAGAATTTTTTCTCATCGTGAAAAAAAATTAAATAGTTTTATTAATGTTGAAAAGCTTTTTTTTTTTCCGCTTTAAAATGAGTAATTTTTTAAGGAAAAAATTATGAAGTCACAAAATTAATCCTGTAAAGCGCAAAAATGAAGGTTTTTGGTCAAAAATATAATATTCTATCATAGAAGTATAAAACATATAAAAGTTCAACAAGCCGCAAACATCGAAACAATTTCAAGTCGTCTCGGGGTATTCTTGAAACCGACAAACAAAACAAACAAAAAACAACAAAAATTCACTGAAATGACTTTTTTTAAAAATTTAATTAAAGAATTATTCAAAGAATACGCGACATAGTTTTAACTATTAGGTATTATAATTATTGGACAAAATGTTTACTAAAACTCGGTAAATAAATATTTATTTTTAAAGCATATGATAGTTTTTGCTTCTTTTCTTGCTTGCGAATTTTAACACGAAACTTGATTAAAAAGACAAAAAAAACTTTTTTTTTAAAATCAATAAAAAGCGTTATCTTACAGGGTTATTCATTCTTATATGAGCGTCTATTCATTTTTATATGCGCCTTTATTCATTCTTATATGCGCATTTATTCATTTTTATATGCGCCTATATTTATTTTTATATGCGCATTTATTCATTTTTATATGCGCCTTTATTCATTCTTATATGCGCGTTTATTCAATTATATATGCGCCTTTATTCATTCTTATATGCGTTTTACAAAAGCAATTGTAAAAAAGCAATTTGAACAAAAAAATAACATTTAAGCAATTTGTTTTGAAAAAACAGTTTATTTTTTCAAAACAAATTTTTCTTATTTCCAGGTTAACGAGGTTAAAAATACTTAAAACGAAGAGTTTTTACATTCGACGATGGTTTATTTAATTTAGCATTAGTACTTTGTTTTCGATGATAGTTTATTTAATTTAGTATTAGTTCTTTGTAATTTTATAATTACATTTCTTGATTAATCAAGTTATTATTTATCTAATTATTTATTTATCTAGATTTAAGTTAAATTATTTATAACTATTAATAATATCAAATTATACATCCCTATGGATCGAATAGAAAATAGCAGTACCAATCGTAAAACAAGGAAAAATGTTACAAAAGAGCACATTGAAATGCTTAAGCATTTAATTGAAAGAAATCAATCTATAACAAGCATTTCCACTTCTCTTAATTTATCGAAGCGCGCAGTTCAAAATTTTGTCGCTAAGTAAAACAGAGGATAATTCGACGACAGGACTGCATTCAAGTGGTTTTTTGATAAAAAACGAGGTAAACAACCTATAAACTCTCAAATAAAATTTTTTATCGAATTATGCGTACAAGAAAACAATCTTTGCACGCAAGAAGCAATAAAAAAATATCATTCTGCAGCAGGCTTCAATATGTCTCAGTCTACTATTTCAAGAAAACTCAAACGCTCAGATTTATCAAGAAAGCGTGTTGTGCATGTGCCGAAGAACGAAATTCAACACCAGTTATTAATGCACGCTATGCATTTACAAGCGAAATAAACGGAACTTCAGGTGAAAGACTTATTTATTTGGATGAAACTGGATTTAATGTGCACACTAACAGCACATATGGTTGTTTGCTAAGAGGTACGCCAGCAATTTTACAGTCACCTGCAAATCGTGGTAAGAATGTTAGTTTAATTTATGCTGTTTCAACAATGGGAGTGCTTGCTTATGAAATAAAAACTGGAGGCTGGAATGCAGATTCATTTTGTACTTTCATAATTACAATGATGGCACCAGCGATTAGGAATGCAAAGGTTGAGGCGCCGGTGCTTGTTATGGACAATTGTAAATTCCACTGGAGTCTTTCTATTAGGCAAACACTAGCCTCTCATGGTATAGCTCTTAAGTATTATATTACATGGTATAGCTATTAAGTATTACAGCTATTAAGTATTGATATTAATAATAATTATAAATAATTAAATTTAAATCTAGATAAATGAATAATTAGATAAATAATAACTTAATCAATCAAGAAATTTAACAATAAAATTACATCCTGTACATCCTAAAGCTTAAAATTTAATTAGATGTACATCATAATTCCATTCATGCTTGTAATACTCCGTTCATTAAAAATGAAGTTCAGGAAAAAGTTGTAACTGCCGTTTGGTTGTCGCCATTTCTAATGTTTATACTTGAATATTATTGGCGAACCGTCAAAATACTATATTTTTAGTTTACATACCTCATTGCGTCAACATATAAAAAGTTTGCATTTAAGTGCAGTCTTAATGTAATTATCTTATTATTTACGAAAAAAAGGTTACAAGCATGGTCCCAAAACATTTAAACTCAGTAAAACTTTCATCTGTTTTATAATCCCAGTTTGGTTCTTGGATTGTCAGTTTTGCCATTGGCGAGCCTTTATAACACCGACTGAGCTGGATTGCCGCAAAAAAAATATTAACATTTAAACAAAGATTTGTCGTAACATTACAGAGAATCGCCACTAATCAATATTGAAGTTAGATGCATAATTTTAAGACAATATAGAAATTGTATTCAGATTTATGCGTTTTTTATTATATAAAAGATTTTACATTAAAAAAAAAAAACGTATGTGCCAAACTAATAAAGTTGGATTTTCTCATTTCAGCCAATTATTCTGATTATGAAAGCAGTTTTAGATGGTTGCGTGTTTCTACACATGTCGTTGAGCTGCGTGACTTTCTATTTTGCTTGATTTCTATGCTTTGTCGAGCTTCTTTAAGTTTAATATAAAAATTAAATTGTATTTTTTTTGAAGTATGTTTAATAAAGTTAATTGAATTATAATTAAGTGATAATCAAAGCATTAGTTGTTTAAATAAGGCTCCCAGATTAAAATTACTTACGACACTAGCATTTCTATTATTAATATTTTCATACAATTCTTAACTAGGATAATTTCTTATGTTTTCCATTGGTTTTGCAAGCATCTGAGATTTTTTGGATAGTCATTCAGCACTGCATAGATCTTTTGGATAGTTCATCTTCAGCACGGAACAATTGACTGCTAAACCAGTGTAAGACCCATAAGTAGGATTCTTACCTAACCTGTTATAGGTTTCTTCCACGCAGCATCATAGTTTGCCAAGGTTCGTTTTTTGGAGTTATATAGTTGGGCGAGGTTTGTTACCACAGTTGTAAAAACAATTAGACTTCTCGACTGTAGTAGCCCTCGAGGCCTTTTGGAGGTGAATTAACGAAAAAAAAAAATGCTTTATAATCTTTATGATTTGGTAAGTAACAGATCTACTGTATCAATGCTAATTGAAACATTAAAAGCTAAAAAATGTAAAACTGTTCTTTCATTTTTATTAGGAGAGGCCGTATCATGAAAAGTTTATAATTTTTTTTAGCAGCGTCATTGTCAACAAAATGAATAATACTTTTTTAATTTTTAGAAGCGGTTGACGGGCATAATATCAGCTATATGAGAAATTACAATGTAAGACGACCAATAATCTCTTTTGCTAGAGAGTTTGACAATAGACAATAAACTAATTATGTCTCTGTTACAGCTACTAGTTTTTCAGGATTGGTTTGCGTGGAATACGATATTGTCTGACAGGCAATGTTTTATTCTAATAGAGCTTTTTAGGGATATATCCTTAAAGAGCTCTATGGGGAAAAACCGATAAATGTATGACATTTCTGAACCAAGACCAATCAATTCATTCATTCAATTTAATTCAATTCATTCAACTCGTCCATTTGCTGCTTAAAATTAGCTTTAAATTTGCGGTCTTTTTGTTTATTCGGAAAGTTTTCAACTTTCCACAACGGCTTTGAGTACATTGTAGGCTTTACTTTGACATTGGCATTAGCTTTATTGGTAGCTGAGACCATTGTTGCACCGTCATTTTGACCCGCATTTTCAGTTTCTCTCGTTATAAAAAAAGTTTCAAAACAAAAACAATAGCAATAAAACAAAAGTGTAAAACTTCAAATTTTTTTCCATAGAGGCATGATCTATCATTTCTGATATAGTTATAAATATAGTTGTTAAGAATTAAAAGTTTAAAAGAAAATAACAAACTAACAAAGGGACTACCAATATATATAAATAATATATGTACTCACAGCGTGGAAAGTTGAAAACTTTCTGAGTAAACAAAAAGACCGCAATTTTAAAACTAATTTTAAGCAGCAAATGGACGAATTAAATAAATTGAATTGAAATTTGAAGAATATTGGTGAGTGTATAATTAAAAGAAATCTTGCAAAACAAAATTTATTATAAAGTTCATTTGTTTTAACAGCTTTTTTTTTCCAATTAGGGATCGTCCATAAATTACGCAACGCTAAATTCCACTAATAATGTAAAACCAAAAAACAAAAACGGTCAAAAGTTTTCCCTCCCAGAGCTTTGAGTTTAATAAAAAATCAAAATAGTAAATAACTTTAATGAAAATCTTCGCGTGAAGGGCTGTTTGTTTTTTAAAATAATATTTACATTGCGTAATTTATGGGCGACCCTTACTTCATTGAAGATAAAATTCCAAGTTTTTTGCTTATCGCCTTTAATTTTTAATATTTGATTTGAAAAGGAAGACTTTTTCGAACGTTAAATTGATTCTAAGAGACGCTTATATTTTTTATAATTATATTCATTTTTATAAGTTCTTTTTTCCAGAAATGCTTCAGGTAAACGTTGTTTTTTTAAAGATAATTTTACGATTCCTAGTGTAATCCAGGGGTGTAAAAATGTTTTAGTTTTAATATATTTTGTTTATATTGGTAACACTCTGTCATAATGATTTTGAAATATTCGAAGAAAACTGTTAAATGCACTGCTCGCATTTTGATTCTTGAAAACATTATCCAAGTTTGCTAAAGATAGAGAATTAATAAAAAGTTTTATCAAGTGTAGTTAAACGTTTGTTTTATAATTTTTATTTTTTTAAGGGGATGTTCAACATATTTTTGTTCTAATAATGGAAAATAATCTGATATATTGGATATATATATATATATATATATATATATATATATATATATATATATATATATATATATATATATATATATATTCCAGTTTTAATTTTAATATTTGTAAATTCATTAATTGATATTTGATCATTTAAAGTTGCGCTTTTTCTAGTGAATTCGAGTCGGTTTCTGATAATATGAATACGCTAATTTAATATTATTATTATTATTATTATTATTATTATTATTATTATTATTATTATTATTATTATTATTATTATTATTATTATTATTATTAGTCGAGTTAAGTCATTTTTTAGGCTTTTCTATTTTAAAGTAGCTTCTAGGCTTTTCTATACGCGATTTTTTTTTATTAATTTTATTTACTAACAATGCGTATTACGGGTTGCTTACTGCTAGTATAAACTATTAGAATAAATCCGTTTTTAAATGTGTATAGATAATTTTTTACATATTTGTGTCATAGTCAAGCACATTGGTTATTATTTATGAGACACATATATTACCTTATCGGCACATCTAGTTTTTTTTTCGGAAGTAAAACCTATATGGGCACGTGTTTTTCACAATCCAGGCGTAAACCAAAAGCACGTGTGTATTACGGGTAGTTTTACTAGAGTTTAATACGTGTTTTTTGAGGTTTTCAAGTCATATTTAAATGTCGCATGTTTTTATCATTGGTTTCACATTACTTACGGAAAGTCATTACAATATGATACTACGTTTCCATAACTGTGAAACCATTAATACTTTAACTGGTATTTATGGTAAATAGTAATAGTTAATTTCACGGAATAAAAACCATTTTTTGACACGTGTTATTCTTTTTATTTTAGAAGGTTTTAAAAACGAAACAGAAACCAAGCGTAACTATTTTCTGAGTTGTGCCGGCTGGATATCATCCCAACCGACACATCTAGTTTCTTTTTCGGAATTAAAACCTGTATAGACACGTATTTGTCACGATCGATGCGTAAATCAAAAACACGTGTATATTACGGGCACTTTTACTCGAGTTTAATACGTGTATTTGTTAATTTGATGCAAAAAAATAAAGAACATTCTATAGCAATTACGTGGTTTCTTTTTTATCAATAGTTCGTAATTAATTTAATTTTAATTATACATTAAGCGGTTTTTGTAATGTGGGTAACAATTTCATATAAATCTATGTAAAACTTTTGTAAAAATGAGTTGAATTCAAGTTAATAAATAAATATTTGGAAAGGGAAGAAGTTTTGTTTCGAGCGAGAAAATTAGAAGCTCACCGGGCATGGATTTAAATATTCAAATGTTTGAAACGTAAGATTGAACTTTAGACGCTGCCGTATTGAACAGCGAAAGAAAGTGATCGCAGAAAAACACAAAAAACAACAACAAGATATTTCTCAAAATTTTCCTCAAAATTTACAATCATATAGTTACAACAATATAATAATAATAATAATAGCAATAATAATAATAATAATAATAATAATATTAATTTAAAAAACAATTATAATAACAATTATAACTTTATTCGTTAATAGAGCATAAGTAATAGTATTTATAATATTTTTAATAATAATAGTAAAAATAAAAATAGCTGTAATGAAAATAAAAAGTATTAATGACAAAAAAATAAAGTTTCAATAAAAATAGTAAAAAAAAAAAAGAAAAATAAGAAAAATAAAAGAAGTTAATAATGATAAAAAATTAAAATAAAGTTTTTTTTAGAATTCGTTAAAATTTGAAGATAAGTTGTTTTCAAATTTTAGTTTTTCAATCTCATTTACAATGCATACAAGACTTCAATTTCATTCACTGATGCACCGATGTGTAATTGAATACTTACCATATCTCAAATTTTTATAGGGAGGTACATTTAGTTTTCCATTATTGATGTTTCTAGTTAAATGTAAATGTATAAATTGAGTTTCAGTGAAAAAGGTTGTAATAGAGGAAGGTGATTTTTTATAAAGGGAGTCAAAAACAAAAAGAAGGTTAGCAAATTTAACAAGTGCTGACAAGGTAGGAACTTTAAGTTTTTTGAAGAAGTTTGAAATTTTTGTATTATGGAGTTGAAAATTAATTAAGAGTTTTTTTTTAGGGTAGTTTTATCAAAACTACCCCAAAAAAAAACTCTTTTTGTTGTTGGATAGCCGAAGATTCATCATTAAGATTTCGAACCGTTATGGATCTAATTAATGTTATGTTACCCAAAGTAAGAGCTGCTTTAAATTGTGTATGCTTAGAAGATGCTGTTGATTCTGTGTTTTGAAATCAAGCTACAAAAATTTTATTGGTGTGTTACAATTGCGAAGGGTTTAATCATATTCCGAAAAACTGTTCCTTTGCAAAGAACCTGGCTCTGAAGAAAATGTTTCAATGTTAAAAATGTGTGGGTAACGGACACATGGCTGCAAAATGCTTAAAAACGCAGGAAAACGAGTGCAGGCGGAAGGAACGTGCGGTACCTTGCCTCTGAACAGTGGTGGAATTAGGGCATTTTCTATTATTCATGTAAAAGTTAATGGTATGTTAAAGGTAACTATGGTTGACACGGGTTGTTCAAAGACCATTATAAATCAAAAACTATTGTCAAGAAATCAAAATTAATCCCAAAATCCTCCGAGGTAGTAACTTTTGACAGTAAAGTTAATCAATGTAACGGATCAGTGGTTGTCACTATTGAATTTGATGGTATCCAAGTACGAGAAGAAGTTATTTTGTTGGATTTTCAAACCAGCCTTTTCAACATCAAAACAACTTTGACCTCAAAAGAATTGCAAATAAAAATCTTTTAAAAAAAATTTTGTTCGTTTTCGGTAATTTTTTTGCAACTTAATTTGTCAAATTCAAACCAGCTGATGCAAATTTACCAAATTAATTATTTATTATGCATGTTAAATTATAATTTAATTTGGTTCTTCACTGTTTAATCTCTGATTTCAATAACATTAAGGTTGATTAAAGAATTACAATATTGACTAATGTAAATCGATATTCTAAACGTTAGATCGACGTTTAGTAAACGTATATATAAAAAAGTTTGAAATATACACTTTAAATCGAGCGTCAATTTTTAATCAGTAATAGGCCGCTAAATGATTTATCCATTTTTCGACTGATTTCTACTAATTATTGATCACCTCTGAAATATATGCGTTTATTGGGTATAAGAATTATATAACTTTAACTTTTATATAATATATAAACTTTTTAAAATTTTCCTTCTTTATATATCCAACTTTTTCTCGCCGGAATTCGATTACTTTTCAGATTGAACCATATATAGATCATCGTCTATAAATTATGCAAAGCCAAATTTGATAGTTTTTTACGCAAAGCATAAAACTGATAGACGAAACAAAAAAAATTAATAAGATTTAAAAGACTTCCAATGCAGAATCTTTACTTACACCAAAAATTAAAGTAGTGCTTTAAGTTCAATAAAAACCACCGCGTCAAAGGGCGAATAATTTCCTGCTTCTATTTTTTAAATAATTTATGCGTAATTTATAGACGATCATAAAAATACATTTTAAAATGATTCGAAGCATTAAATACGCTATGTGTATGAAACTTGGGCTAAATCAAAAATAGCTTTTGAGGAGTGCAAGCCTATTAAAAGTAATTTTAAAAAAAGCAGGCAAAACAGAAATTTGGAAGTTCTCCAGTTCTCCAGTCTAACATTACAAAAAAAAAGTTTTACTGCAGAGAACTACTGCGCAGAATTTAGCTGGACGCTAATTTCTGCGCAGCTCAACGATAATTTCGACTTCCTTTAAAAAAATTTTAAGTGTAACAAATTTTATTTATTTATTATAATGATATTCATAAAGGATATACACTTTCAGTTATAAAAACTGATATCAAAATGTGTCCTGTTTAAAAACTAAAACTTTAAACATAAACTAAAATTATCCGAAAATAACATCAAGTATAAAAAGTTTAAAAATTAGTAAAGTATAACTTTATGCTTCTTTAAAAAAAAGTATTTGTTTAGTTTTTTTTTTAATAATGATAGTTCTGCCGTATTTCTAATATGCTAAGGTTTTCTAAGGTCCGAGTTGAAAAGTTTTGCAGGAGCTAACTTTTTAAGCCCCGCGATGCTCCGTGGTAAGACCGTAAGGACTTCTGGGAGCACCTAAATAACTAAAAAAAAAAAAACTCGTTAAAAAGTTTGCTCCTGCAAAGTAAAAAGAGTTTTTTGTCGTTTCGAGTTTTAAATTCAGAAGTCTCAACAATATTGCTTGTCTGCTACATTTTTTATGTTTCATGGTTTTAAAGTGATTTGCAAAATTTTCATAAAGTTCATTATTTAAAATTTTTTTATAATTAAGCATGAGTTTCTTTTGATGATTTACTCAATTTTCTTAAAATTGTTTTGGCTACCAAATATATCTTTTACTCCACTGTCAAATGAACTCAGCTTGACTTTGTGTGTTAGTATAAAACTAGGAATGATGTTGGAATTTTATTTTAATATTGACACAACCATTTATTGATAAATCTAGAGAGCTGCCTTTACAGGAAGGAAGATCTTCTTCATATATATAATATATCTAATCTATTATAACATAAATCTATTAAATTTATTGTTTAATATTATTTCATAATATTAAACTTTAAAAATACTAAAATTACTAATGCTTATAAAAGATCTTCAATTTATCCAGTATTTTTAAAAGATCCCACGCTTTTCTATAACTACCCTTACAATGGTTTTTTAAAGTAAGCGTTGGATCCAATTTACATCCTAGTCATTTTTATGATTTCACAATTTTTTTTATTTTTTATTTTTTTGAATGTATTTATCCTTCCGTACCAATGTCGCTTATTGGACTAGAGCTGGCGTCGAACCTAGGACCTCTGGGTTCTGAGCCAGAACTCTAACCACTGCGCCACGGCTGCACAGTGGGCCAGTAGGTGGACAAAACTAAAAAAATTTATGTCTGAAAACTGAAATTCTTTTTAAAAAGTTTTTACTTAGATACATTGAGGACCTTAAAAATAATTACAATAAATTAAAAAAATATATATTCTCAACAAAAACTCATTTCAAGTAAAATTTTTGCAAAAAAAAAATAGCGATAAAGTGAGAAAATGTAGTTTTTAAAAAAGCAAAAGTGTGTAATAAATTTTTAGTATATTGGTTAACTGTTTTTATTAACATATCAAATAATTGTTAATATATAAAATTTATAAAAAAAAAAAAGTTAAAAAAAAATTTTAAACCAGTTTTAGATATATTTTTTGGTAAAAATTGGACTTTTTTTTTATTTTTTTTTGAAAAGACAACAAGGAAAAATTTGTGCTCTATTTTGCCTTTATCTCTTATACATATTTTGAAGGCTATATGTATATGTTTTTATAAAATTATTAATTTAGCTGCTAGTATCTGCTACTTTTTTTAATACTTATAATACTTTTTAATACTTATACTTTATAAAATCAAAGATGTTTCTTTTTCAAGTTTCTTTTGTCGCAAAATAACAAGTATTTATATATATATATATATATATATATATATATATATATATATATATATATATATATATATATATATATATATATATGTTAATACAACTTTTTAATGTTTATATTATTTTAGTCTAATAATATTATTATTAGTAATATGTCAACCATCACAAGATATCAAATTCATCAATTCATAAGACAGCATGGTTTATCTATGTCTAATGAAAAAGACAAACTTTATGTTTACAATTTTATTCGTGAATACTGTTCTGAATTTGATGCTCAGTTTGTAACCTTTTTGTCCAAGTATCGTAAACGTTGGTCTTTAAGTAAAAGAATTGATGAAAACTTTATGAAACATAATTCAGTATGGCTTCAAAAAGACTTTATTAAGTCATTTAAAAATCAGGATAATAAAACTGAATCTATAGTTAGTGGTCGACCTGTAAAATTATTTGATGATTCATCAAATAAGACAAAGAGTCGTAAAGTAGCAGCTATGGACTTATTAACTTGTTCATCAAATGAACTGTTCATCAAATGAAGTAGTTGTAATCTTTTTAAAGATAGCAGAAGAAAGGATGCAAAAGTAGTTCGAAGTTTATCTATTAAGCAACCTTTTGATACAGAACATACTCAAAACACTCTAAATGAAGCTCTAGCATTCATATTAGATATTGATATGAGCAAATCTGATTACCAACGCTTGAGAAATAATGCTTTGAGCAAAGGTTGTAATCTCTATCCTGCTTACAATGATGTTCGTGCTGCTAAAGAACAGTGTCTTCGTGAAAAAACATTATGGACTGTAAATGATTTTTCAGCAGAAATAAACTTTCAAGCATTAGTCGATCATACAGCAATACGCCTAATACAGTTGCAGAAACAAGTTATTGATTCAATGAATGATCTTGAAAGGTTGACTTTATATTCTAAAGTTGGGTTTGATGGATCAACTAGCCAAAGGATTTTTAATCAAGTAACAGTTGAGAAAGAAAACAGAGAT
This sequence comes from Hydra vulgaris, assembly GCF_022113875.1. Classification (NCBI taxonomy): domain Eukaryota; kingdom Metazoa; phylum Cnidaria; class Hydrozoa; order Anthoathecata; family Hydridae; genus Hydra; species Hydra vulgaris. The sequence goes on from NC_061165.1 coordinate 27,397,701, forward strand.
CTTTTAGAAGAAGCTAGTTTGTTTATTTCTTGTTTTGTTCCACTTCAGTTGTTTGGATTCATTAATGATAAAAAAATAATAATTTGGTCTAATCCACATCCATCTTCAACTTTATATTGCAGACCAATAAGATTTTCATTTAAAAAAGAAACCATTGAAGTTTTGAAACAAGAGAATCAGTTTATTAACAATTCAATTGCAAATTTGTCTTTAACATTTTGTGAAAACTTAACAATACTTCATAAAATTGAAATAACGATGGTGGACGGCAAAGTTGCTACAGCATTATTTACAGCAACTACATCTTCTCAGTGTTGTTCTGTTTGTGGATGCAGCCCAAAAAAAATGAATGATCTTAATGCAGCTAAAAATATGCCATTGACAGAGATAGGTCTCTGCTTCGGTCTTTCAACTCTCCATGCTTGGATTAAAAGCATGGAATGTCTTCTTAAAATTAGTTATAAATTGACAGTGAAAAAGTGGGTTACAAGAACTATATCTGAAAAGAAAATTATTCAAGAACGAAAACAGAAAATCCAGATAAGGTTTCGTGATGAAGTTGGACTGATAATTGATATGCCAACATCTGGTGGCTCTGGGTCTTCAAATAATGGAAACACTGCTAGAAAATTTTTTCAGAATGCAGAGAAGTCTGCTCAAATTCTTGAACTTGATGTCAGTATGATAAAGATGTTGCATGTGATTTTGTGTACATTGTCATCTAACTTTCTAATTGATTCTTCACTATTTAGAGAATACTGCTACAAAACAGCTGAGAAGTATGTAATCCTTTATCCATGTTATCATATGCCACAGAGTCTGCATCACATTCTTATTCATGGTTGGCAAGTTGTAGAGAGAATGGCTTTGCCTATTGGCATGCTCAGCGAAGAGGCACAAGAAGCTCAAAATAAAAATTTTAAGAAATTTCGAGAATCATTTTCTAGAAAGTGTTCGCGTTCCAAAACAAACCAAGATTTATTAAGGCGACTAATGTGTTCTTCTGACCCTTTGATAAGTAGTTTGAGAAAACCCCATCATCCTAAGAAAAACGCTCTTCCAAATGGAGTTTTTGATCTTCTTAAAGAGGTTCCAATTTTTGACTAAGTGTCAATGACATAGTTTTGATTTTTGTTGGTGTTTAAGATGGTGTTTACTTTATAAGTATTTAATATTTACATAATAAAATAATGAATATAAAAGTTTGTTTTCTTATATATTCGTTATAAAATTTTTTGTACCTCTAATTGCATAAAAACTTGCTTATTTTTATATGGTTGCTAAGAGTATCTAAACTACACAGTTAAAATTTAATTAACTGTTCCTGTAAACCTTTATAGTTAAGAGTGTTTTAAAAGTTTTTATTTCATTTTTTAAAGAAATTTTGAATTAAGAAAAAGTTTCAAAAAAAATTACCAACTGGTTTCTAAGAGCACATAACAGCATAGTAACACCAAAAATTGATAATTTTTTGTTTGTGTTATCATTCAAATACATAAAATAGCAATGTAGCATTAATATCAGTTTAGTTTATAACTTTGATATTTTGAGAAAGTCTTTTTATTTAGGTAATTATGCAAAATGCCTGTTGACATGAAATATAGGTATCCATGGCAACCAAATAAACAATCTAATGGTGCCATTAGATTTGTTATATGAAATATACTCAAGCTGCTAATTATGGGAAAAACCTGATAAATATTTTAAAAGTTATTAATTTTGTCCAGCTAATAATGATTTTGGCCCACTGTGGGCTGCTCAAATTTAATTATGTTTTGTTCGCAACTTGAACAAAGTACATTTTTTGGCAGAATTTTTAGTGTGAATTATTTTAACAATTTACTTTTTAGTTATAAAAAAATACAACGAAAAATAATGTTTGCTGTGACATAGACAGCAAGACTCTTTTTTTTATCAAATTTGAAGACGTTTCCAAGTTGGATATTTTATTAACTTGAGGGTTACAGAGTTTACAGAAAACCAAAATTCTAAACGGAATGTTCTTGAATACAATATTTTGTTTGTCGTGATGTTTTTTCACTAAAAGAGACAGCTATACTAATTTATATTTTGCAAAACTTCTGTAATTTAAACCATTTATCAAAATTTGTAAATTAAATCATTTAGTTAAATTTAAATAGTAGCGCAGTAAAGCTTTTAACGTTTTTTTAAGTTTGTTCTCTCAGTGTCTAACCATGTTTTTTTAGCGACATCAGTCGGCAATCATATTTTTTTTAGTGTTGCGACCTCAGTCCGTTAGCATTCTTTGCTTTAGAAAGCGCTTTCGCAGTTCTACTACCATATGGAGAGTTGCAGGTTTGTAGAGGAAATACAGACTAAGTTGCTCTTTAAACCAGGTCTGAAATTCAACTTTTATTCATTTTATCACTAGTGATAAAGTACAACACTCTACCAAATAATATAACAGTGCAAGTTGTATTTTCTATATATATATAAAATATATAAATATATGAAATATATAAAAATATATAGTTTATATAAAATGTTACTTAGCTACGTTAGTAGTTCTTTTCTAACTAACTAATTTAGTTAAAAACTCTAACTTGTAAAACTTCATTGACATCAATTTTTCTTTCAATTTTGTTAGAGCTAGTCAGTAGTGGAATCAAAATATGCTCACTGTGGCCGTACCTAGCCCCAGTTTGAATATATGGTGTGATAATATTCATCACATAGTTTAGTATAACACTATACATATATACGTACATACATATATACATAAATCCTTACATGCATACACACTTACATATACTTATATAAAAAATATATAGATACATGCATATGTTTTTACCATGCTTGGGCGGCATATAGAACAAAATTAAAGTTAAATATGCATACTCATTTGTGCTGATCTACCTCAGTTAGCATGTAAATGAAGTAATTTCTTATGTTACTTTTATGTTTTAAATAGTTTATTATTTAGTCAGATTTAGTTTATGGGCCACGGTATAATTTATATTTATCTAAAAATATATACACTCTAAGAAAAAATCCGTTATATTCAACGAATTGTATCTGTCGCTATTGCACTAACGGGAAATCCGTTAAGTTAACGAATTAAAATTTTAACGAATTGAACTCCGTTAGGAATAGTCCGTTGAATTTACGGATTTATTTCGTTAGTGCAACGAATAATCCGTTAAAATTAAGGAGTTATTACATTAAGCAGCAAATTTTACGCGGTTGTTATTCTTATGAAATAAATGTGTTGATAAGTTATTTTAGTGATTATTTCGTTAAAATCACTAAAATCTAAAATTAGAGAGGCCAGAATTGTGACTTCATTACCAAATAATCCTTATATTTGTTAATGTTTGCATTTTTATTTAACTGCATTATTTTATTTCGATATTCTACATTAAAACGTTTAAACCAAAAATTGAAAACTAATCAAATTTTTATAATATTTAATAAAAATAGTCAAAAAAATATTTTTAATACACTACACTCAAGCTAGTACATTTATATAAAACACACACATATATATAATAGATGTTTAAAATAAACCAATGCCAAGTTTTTGGTCGCTAGTTTTGGTTTGGTTGATTTAAATAGGTTTTGGTTTTGAATACTGTTGTTACTCGTACACAGGTTCGCTCTTTTAATTGGACACCATGCTGTCAACTCCTTAAAGATTAATATAAAATAAAATAAGGAAAATATGGAAACTTAATAGCATAGCTAGTATAAAACCAAAATAAAATGTTACTGATAACTCTATAAAAAATGTTTTTTATAACTCATTATATATAAATTTATATTCTAAATTTTGTTATTTTAATTATCTCTGATATAGTTTTCTTAAGATAAAGTTAAATGGAACAAGTAAATTATATCTTTATTAAAATGTAAATTAAACAAAAAGTATAAGATTACCTTGACATTATCTAATAACTGAAAGACTTTATACATTTCACATACATCAATATCTATCAGGAGCAAAAAATAAGGTCTCTAACCTTTTAAAAACTATGATAAATTAAATTAAATATGCAGACCAAAAAAACCGCAAGCAACTATATAAAAAAATTAATTTTACAACTTATTTAAACATACAGTGTCATACCACTTGTCACATGTTTAAAATAGCTAATTCTAAAATAATAGTGAATATAGAATATAGTAGAATAATTGTTAAAAAAGTGTGATATAAACTTAGTTTTAACTAAACTAAACAAATATGCATGCCAAAAGAACTACTACAACTACTACTACAACTACTACTACTACTACTACTACTCTACTACTACTACTACTACTACTACTACTACTACTACTACTACTACTACTACTACTACTACTACTACTACTACTACTACTACTACTACTACTACTACTCCTACTACTATTACTACTACTACTACTACTACTACTACTACTACTACTACTACTCTACTACTACTACTACTACTACTACTACTACTACTACTACTACTACTCTACTACTACTATAATTTCACCTTTAGGAAAAAATGTACTTCATTTCCATCATTATATTAAAAAAGTGTGCTGTTTAAGGGCATTTTGAACAGAGACACATGCAACATTTTTGTGTGTTTTTGAGATTCTTAACTTCTAAACATGGAGCTAATTCCAAACATTTATATGTTTGTAATTATGTCAAAAAAAGATACTTAGCAAAAAATTGTGATGGTTTAAGTCTGAAAACAAATTATTTGTACAATGAATTCTCTTGGTGTAAGTTACCTATTTTACCAGAATCGTTTACTTTGAAATTCATTCGGGTTTTTTTTTACTCTTTTAAGCTTCTTTTGTTTAATCTTCACTTTAAACAAAAAAAAATGTAACAAAATTTAACTGTGCATTGTTTTAATATCAAAACTTTTTCCTTTAAGTTTTTTGCACACAGGGGTGATCATAAAAATAGAACACCCCATAATATATTCTTCTAATTACATTTTACAACGTTTATACTTATATAAATTTAATGGCATTTCTTATGGTAACTTTCAAGTTGGAACTTGCACCTGTTGTTAAGACATAAATTCGACAGTGTAACAATAAAACTTTTATTGACAAATTTTGCTGTGCGTAATTGCTTAAAGAAATAGCACATACTAGAGGAGAATCCCATTTATTACTAAACATTAGAGATTTTCAATAATATTTTAAAGTGAGTACTGGAGCAAGGCATTGTAAAAACTAATTACAGTGTACATTTAACTTTCTTGTAGCAACTGAACATGTGGCTAAACAAACATCGTTCTGAAAAATAATTTTAAGTATGTTATCAACCCAGTGGGCCTGGAAGTAAAAAAAACGTCTTTTTAACGTCCTATACACGTTTTGGACGTCTTTTGAACGTCTTTTGAATGTTTTAGATGTCTTTTGAACATTCAAAAGACGTCTTAATTGGTCGGTACGCACTGAGAAAAGGACTTGACATTTCTCAAATTTCGCGTCAACTAATGTATTTTAGAAAATTGGTTCAAATTATTGTAAACATTGAAAAACACAATAACACTGATGATAAATATTAATACCCACCGCCAAGAAAAACTTTGACCAATATGGGTTACCAAATTGTTAGGATGTCCTTTTTAACTTCTAATGGAATAAAAACCAAAATCAAAGCACAGTATTGTGTAATTGTGTCAGCCCCAACCATTTGTCGTCGTTAACAAGAAGCCGGTCTTGGAGATTTTATAGCAGCCGTGGCGCAGTGGTTAGAGTTCTGGCTCAGAACCCAGAGGTCCGAGGTTCGACGCTAGCTCTAGCCCAACAAGCGACATTGGTACGGAAGGAGGCGTGAACTTCCTTTTAAATGCTCTCCCGCGGTGCTCTTTGATAAGACCGCAAGGACTTCTGGGAGCACCTAAATAAATACAAAAAATAAAAAATAAAATAATAAAATAAAATAGCAAAGAAATCGATTAGAGCAATTATGGTTTGAAGGTTTGGTTTAACGAACTTTGGGGTAAAATTCAAAAAGTCTGGGATGCCATAATTGTCGAGCGATGTCAAAGGCTTATTAACATTATGCCGTAAAGATGCGCTATATTAGTAACATTATTATTAAAGAATAAGGGAAAATTTACAAATTTCATTAGCATAATATTTTGATGTAGACTTTTATATAGCACTATTTTTATAACAACATTTTGCTGTATTTAGTAAACTTTTCAGTAATTGTAGCTATACTTTAGTTAATAAATGGAAACTATTACTTAATATCATTCTTTTTTTAAATTCTCTAATAAAAAAAAAAACTGTACTAAACCAAATGAAGAAAACGTTATGTACGCTTTGGTCACCACTGCATATGGGAAAAAACACAAAAAAACTAGAATATTTTACAAAAAAATAAAAACACTTTTTGGTTATGTATGAAGGTACTTTCTATACATAACCAAAAAGTGTTTTTAAATTCTAAAACCCAATTACAAAAGTAATTGATAAATATTTGTGAAAATGTTTTATAATTATATTTCTGTTTTCTTCACTTCTTGTAATAAAAACTTTTAAGATGTTTTGAAATCGAACATTTCCGGATTGGGAAGATACATTCTTGATTGTTAGTTTTTTCCTAAGAAATCGTTTAAGAATTTTAAACATATTTTAAATACATAAGTTACTGTCAGAAAAAGTATTTTAATACAAAATGTAAAAAAATTTTAACATAAAGAGATCCTATATAAAGACGTGCAAAATACTTATGAGCTCTGTTAAAGTAGAGCACTTATGAGCTCTGTTAAAGTAAATTCCTTTAGGGATGATAAACCAATGTGTTTACGTATTATCTATTTAAAAAACTCACGTATCAATAAATATCTTCTTCCTACGTATCCATGTTTAATAAATTTACATGACAATACATTACTTCTTCACTCGTAGCATAAAATAAATCACTACATTGTAAAGAAAATGCGTCTTTTTTAGTAAATTTTTTCTTGCGTTAGAAACTACTGAGAGAGTATTAAGTTGTGCAAATAGTTCAGCATGTCATCGCGCGACGTTTGTAAACAGCATGGTATATAACGCACCGTGGTTATTTAAAACAAACAAACGCGGCATTCCACTTTTTTAAAGCGCATTTCTTTATTTTATGTTACAGAAAAGTAAAAAATGAAATAGTTTAGACTGAAATAAACGGCTGTTGATAATGAAGGTAAATGTTTTATTTGTTATCTTCAGCTTTTGTATACATTTTCTTGTCAAATAACTTTTTGAAAATAATATTTTCTTGTCAAATAACTTTTTGTCATTTGTCTTCTTTATAATAATCATTTAATATATATATATATATATATATATATATATATATATATATATATATATATATATATATATATATATATATATATATATATATATATATATATATATATATATATATACATTATTTTAGTTCATATTTGTTCTATGTGTTTTCTTCGTTTTCGTTTCGACTTCTATGTCTCTTGTGGTGAAAAAAGAAACTCCATCCAATAATATTTCTCAAGATACTGGCACTTCGCAACAAGGTGTAAACAAGGGTAGATACAATTTATGCACGTTAAACGCAATGATATTGGCTTCCCAAATGATGGCAAACTGTAGTAGTAACATTGGAGAAGACACACCGTGTTTAAGTTCTCCGTGTCAATTAGGAATAAGTGCCTCACCAACCCAATGTACCTACTTTAATAATGTCTTTAACTATCCGACTGGATTATATTGTTCGACAGCTGCTTCTTTTCTATTTAATATTAACACATCAATTACGTATTTTAATTGTTGCCAGACTTAAAGCATACTTTGATATCAAGCAATTTATCCTATTTTGACATTAATAAAATTTAATGAGGTTGTAAAATAATGCATAACGACCACAACTTCATCATTGGGGCACTAAAAAATAAATCATTTTAGTTTCCCAACCTTCAAGAAATTAAAAATGAAAAACATTTTACTTTGCAAATTGTTTAAAAGTTATGTAAATTAAATGCGTTAAAAATTTAACTTATCAAAATATGTATGGCTTTTGTATATATGATTTTTACGTTTATAATTAAATTACAAATACTTCCGTTTTGCTTTTTTTTTTTCCTCTTTGCATAGTAGTGATTTTAGTAGATAAAATGCGTCAACCGTGGTCTTAAAAATATCTATCATGATAGAGAAAAGAACCACGGTTGTCATGTAATATGTGATGTCATAATTCTTCTATCACATCATATCTGAATAAATAAATAAAAAATCAGCTATCGATTATATGTATACTTTTTTACGTACCTAGCCATAATAGAAACTGAATGTAATGTAAAATTGTAACTCGAATATGTTTTTAATTAAAAAAATTTTAAAGCTAAACTTTTAAAAAAGATCTCGTAAATAAAGCTGACTCAAAACAAAATAGTTGTTTTAATATTCTAAAAGCATAATTAGCTTTTAAATTGAAATAAAAAATTATAATTGAATAATATATTAAACTTAAAATTGAAGTTATGATAACTAGCTGTTCGGGCCGTAAAAGACGGCCGTATAATAAGTCTATTCCTAGCCGAACGTTTCTATACTCATTCCTTACTTTAATATTTTATAGAAAGCGGTAGAAATATGATTATACATATATGAAGAAAAGCTATATATGTTGTCTACATTTTAAAGTTATGAAAAAAAAAATTGATAACACAAATGAATAAAACTTTAAAGGCTTTGCAAACCAGAATTTATCAAAGTATTAGTCTAAATAAAACTGAGAAAACACGCTTGAAATGTGTTGTTTAGTTACAATCGCTATAAAAAGTTTAATAATCATGTAGAAAAAGACTTAAAAACCTAGAATAATGGGCTTATTATGACCCATAAAATATTCGAATTGTGGTAAGCCTGTTCCACACCGACCATTTCTATGCTTACTTTTTATGTACTCGTTTTATCTCCTTTTAAAACCTTTTTTTAGTTAATAAATAATGTCATAGGTAGAAAATAAACATCTTTAAAATTTATTTTTTCTCTTATTTTTTAAAAAAATCTTAGGAATTCTAGTTTAACTTTTGAACAAAAATTTTTTCCAGACTATTCGCAGCTTATTAGGACTTACACCCCTTTAAATAATATTTGATAAAATAAATTATTTCAGTTGCTTTACCCCATTTTATATATATATTTTATGATTAATTATGAAAGAGAATTTTACTCCGATTAAGAATTTTGTTAAAAACCTGAAAATTTGAAGAAAGTTCAATAATTTGATATTGAAACATAAAAAACTATAGTGAAAACGCTAAATTTACAATATTTTAAAAAAACGTCTTTCTGACGGTTTCGATTTACCCATCAATCAATTAGAAAATCTTTTTTTTAAATTACACAACCCAGTTTTTACTATTGTCTAATTTTAAATTTATTTAAAATCAGTTGATTCTTTTAATGAATATATTTTTTTAAATAACAAATCTTTATCCAGCTAGCGCACTTACGTTGGGTCAACCTACGTAAAAACATCGCAATAGTTGGTTATTTTTCCGACCTAAACCCAACGTCGATCCATTGTATAGGGATCAACGTTATAAGTATAAACAAAGGTCATTAGGAATGATGATTACGTTTATACAAATTGATAAATTAGGTAATCTTATCAATAGTATTAATTACACATTCTAACATCCAGTGCAATACCTGTTCACTAGGCTATCTTATTCGACTTCTTCTGACTTTCGCTCTGACTTATTTTGCTCTTTTTAAACTCACTTACTCTTGGTTAACGAAGCGGATAATGAAGTTCTTTAGTGAGCTGAACCTGTCTTTGCGGGTCCGAGGAGGATAAACCACAATAGCCATCAGTAATGATGATTATGATGGTATTAAGTTTATTTTTTAGTAGTCCGTTAGCTAATTACCTTGCTGACTCTTTGACAAAAATTACATTAAAATATTTACAAAGTTTTTTCAAGTCGAGAAACGGAGCGCATTAAGAATAAGCGTTTTTTTTTTTGGTAAAGTTTTTTAGAAAACATTTTTTTTAGAAAAAGTGAGAAAAAAGTAATTAGGAAAGGCGAAAATTAAAAATGAAAAAATTGAGTTTTTCAAAAAGTATAAGGTTTTTTGATTTAATTCAAAAATAAAAGGTTGTACTTTTTCGCAACTATATATCATGTGAAATAGAGTCTCGCTATCTTTCATAGATTGGGGACAAAGGTCATCAGGTGCATGACCTCTGCGTTTAAAGATGGAGTTTTTGGGTAGCGCAAAATGAATGGTTTTATATTTTGCTCCGTTTGATTTGTTGTTATTAATTCTTTTGAATATGTTTTGAAAGTGGAGGGACCATTTTTTTAAGGAGGTTCCCGTCATGCTCTTTTCAAAGACAAAGTTTCACCAAGAAAACTGGGTTGTTACACCCAAACTGTATTTCTTTTTCATAAGGAAATCGTAAATATATTTTGATGTTTAAATTTGTAATCAAAACCAGTTTTAGGGGTGTATAAAGTTTCTTAGGGTGAAATTTGATTTGTTGTGGTCACAAGATTGACCTTCCTTTTTAATTTTTGTTTTCCAAACACGTGGAATGGAGTTTTTTAATTTTTTTTAATGTTATTTGTTTAAGATCGGTTATTGGTAATCCAAGAACCCCAGTACAAAAACTTTTGCAAGATCAGATATTTTGGATATTTGGTTCAAAGTTGTTTCTTTTTTAGGTTTTAAAGTCTAGTGGTTTTTGTCTCTAATAAATTGTTATAAAAAAAATGGTTGAGGATTTCCTCAATGATCATATTTTTATGACACTCTGTTAAAAGTGTGACTCCAGTTTTTAGTTAGTTGCTGGTAGAACACAAGGAGAGTATTAATTGCACTACTTGAGTGGGTTGTGATAAAAACATTTTCTCCTTGATTAGTTTTTCTGTAACTGTTGAAAATATGCGTCGCAGCGTCTTTCCATGTGTCTGTTAGGGTGTGATTATAAGTTTTTGCCACCTAAGTTAGCTAGATGGATTTTAATTTTTCGTCTATGTTTATAATGTTTAAACCTCCTTGGTCAATGGGAAGTTTAGAAACTTTTTGGTTTGTTTTAATTGAGCTGTTGCTCCAGAGAAAGTTGTCAACAATTTTATCAATATATTTGATAACTCTATCGTTGGGTTTTGGCAAGGTAAAAACAAAGTGCCAAAGGTTACTTAAGAGTATCTTATTAATTGTTATTCTTTTTCATTTAAAGGATAAGTTAAACATTTGGCAGCGTTTAATTGTCTTTAAATAATGGCAATGCTTTCGTTCCGTGTTTCATCTTTCGCCTAATGTTAATCAATCAGTCTCTATTGGAAAAGTAAATACCCAAGTTTTTTAGGGTATTTTCTTTCCAGTTAAAGTTTAGAAAATATTTTTTATTTTTTGTTTTATTTTTTCCGAGCCACATGCTTTGGCATTTGGCTACATTAAACTTGGCTTCAGTGGCTCGCTCATTGAGCTCTAAGGCCCTACCGAGGTCTTTTATTGACTCATATCCTGTTAAATAAAAGTTTGTGTCGTCAGCGTGTTGCAGGATTTTAGTTTCCTTTTGGTTTACTGTTATTCCTTTTATGTGTTTATTTGCTCTTACGTATCTTGAAAAAATTTCGACCTGTATGATATACATATGATTATTGCCTTTTTTTTGGCTTTCGCTCATTTCACCGCTACTAAATGTTTCGTTAATAGCTGCAGCCAGAAATTCCCCAAACAAATAAATATTTTGCTTGTAAAATTCGATAGTGAGGCCGTCGCTTCCGCGTGATTTTTTATTATGCATTGTTTTTAGCGCGTTTTTAATTTCTATAATTGTTATTGGCAGTTCTTGTTTTTTACTTAAAGTTTTGGGTATTTTTTGAAAAGAGGATGTTTTGGAAAAGAGAAAGTTATGATTTTTTTCGACGCATTTTTCGCTTGCGTAGAGTTCTTTATAATAATTTTTGAACTCTTTGAGGATGATAATTATGATTTATGATAACTTTTATGATGATTATGATTATACAATTCATTAATTAGGTATTTTAAGGTAGTCAGCAGCCGAAAAAAAACACATACTAAAACCTTTTAGTCTTACTTTAGGTTTTTAAAATATTTAAAATTTGTAATATTTTAGTTATATGGCCTAAGGTTGTGCCAGCGTTGTGGTTCCAGAGAATGAAAATGAATCTAGACACATTAATCTAGGTATATTTAAACCTTTATCTTCAAGTATCCAGTATTGTTGTGTCGTTATGGAGACCTTAATTGAAGTGTGGAGAAATTTTTTGAAGCCTTAGCAAAAAAAACCTCCTTTACAATACCTACGACAATTTTTGTAATTACAACAATTGCAAAAATTGTTATTTTGAATTTGTAGCAATGTTTCAGAATTTCTAAAAACTTAAATCATTAAAAACTGAACTCTTGTGGTCACTCAAAAATTTATTCGAAACACTCACGTCCTAGTACAAACTATACCAACTGGTTTTTGGGCGAATGGTCGATCCGTAGATATAACTGGTTTAGGCAAACGTCTAGTTGATGGTAAGGTCCTTTAAGTCCTTTAGCTGCCAAAAAGTTAAAGTTCATGGCAAAGATATACTCACGGAAAATGTCGTAATTTTTAATAAAACTAGCAAAACTCACACATCTACTCGTTGCCAAGGTATCAAGATGTAGATGAATATACCCAAAATTACGATTTGTTTTATTATTTTTTGTAAATTTTTTTTTTTTTTTATTAATGAGTTTCACCTGATCGAAGTTCTGCTGAATGTAAATCAACTTGTCAACAGACTTGAGTTAAAGTTATGTTCGTTTAATTGTAACAATTTGCCCGCTTGGTGAGAAGACTCTTTCAGTGGTTATAGAGGAAATGGGCATGAAGAACTAACTTAAAGGAAATATATCATTCTTATTTTTCCACTATTCTAATGCATTGCACCATTTGTCTGTTATTGATCTATTTATAGGCATTTAAGTGTCCCATTTTGTTTCAATATCGCTCTTACACTCCAAATTTAATGAAAGTTAATCATTAAATTTGGTACAACAAAAGAATTAGAGTTTTTTTGATAAAATCTTGTTTTGTTTTGAAATGAAGCGAGATTAGATTTTTTATTTATCGTTATAACGAGATGGCAACGGTAAATTAAAAAGTAAGCGAATGGCTTCTGAAACGATAAATTGCCACGTTTTGTTTCGTCAATCTCGCTAAAATTTACCTTTTAATTCGTGATAAAACAGCTTAACTAAAATTATTCAAAATGAGTTAATTAATATTTGTAATCACAATGTCATTATAAATATTTTTAAATTGATATGTGAAGTTAAAAAAACTAAACTTTTTCAATTTTAGCAGATGAAGCATCTGATGTTAGCAATATGAAACAAATACCATATTACGTTTTGTAAATGATTTTAGACCATTACGTTTGTAAATGATAATTGTAAAGCTTGTGAACTCTTTTTTGAATATATTCCATGTGAATTGTCTAGAGAAGTTATAGCTTGCCAAATTTTAAATAGTGTTAAAGATTTATCAGAAATGAAAGTTTCTATTGGTCAAGGCTACGATGGTGTTGGTAACATGGTAGGGAACTGTTCGGGTGCTTTAAGTGTGTTTGAATTGCAATATAGTGTGTACTTCACAGCTGTTTTTGGCAAGTTTTAACTAGTTATTTTCTTTAAATCTCTTCAGGTTTCCATTTAAAGATCGAAATTGAAGCAAGTTTTGAATTGTTGCGCTGAAACACAATAAGCTTCAATTAAAAAATTGTTGTTTTTTTTTGTTTTGTTTTTTGTGTTTTTTTCATTTTGAAACTAATTTACTTTTTCCTACTGTTGAAATATGGTTTTAATTTAGTAAAACTTCATGATTTAAAATTTACTTTATTGATCATAAGCTAACAGTTTAGAACAAGAAATTTAACAAATTAAGGTAAGAAATTTGTTTACTTTAAACATTAAAAAACTGGATATTACTGTTAACTCTCATGCTTTATCTAGTTGTTTCATTGTAAAAATTTTGTGTTAAACATTTGAATTCACATTTTTATAATTATTATAGTTTTTTTAGTCGTGTTTTATTTTTTTGCCGAACCGTAAAACGGCGAACACTTACTTCATATATACTTTCATGTAACTCCATTCATTCAAAGTGAAGGTTAAGAAAAAGTTGTAACTGCCGTTTCGTTATCGTCATTTTTAATGTTTTTAAGGTAGATTAGGGTATTATGGGAACTTTAAGCGAAAATAGGAATATTTTTAAAAATAGTTATGCTGGATTTAAACTTTTTTTGAATGAACAATTTTTAGGGATCCCTACTCATGATCCACAAATATACTTGGGCACCCAAAATTTTTTCCTTAAAAAAACAGAGGTTTTAAAAAAATTGCAAAAGTGCTCATTTTAACCAGACCACTTGGTAATATGAGCTAAAAATAGCTTTATAGAAGGCTCTGGAGCTAAATAGCTTTAAAAATAGTTTTAAAATAGCTAAAAAAAAACAACATTAAGTAAAAAAATACCAACCTGACAATTAGAACTTATTTTTGGAATATGATGATTCGTTATTAAAAACACTTATTATTAAAAAATCAAATTTTAAGCGACTTTTTGTTGCAACAATACTACTATGTTTTCAGCAAAATAAAAATTAGTTCTTTATTTTTTCAATTTTATTAACACAAATCTTTGAACGATAAATATTCAAATTTTTTGAATTTAAATTACAGAAAAATATTTAGTATAGTTAAAGTATCATAATTTTTTACTATGTTTTGTTTTTGTTCAAAAAACATTTAAAACCATTGCTGTTTTATGACTTTAAACAAGGTAATTTCAATGAAAAACACAGGGTAATTTTAGCATGTTCATATTTCACAAAAAAGTCATCTTTAAATAAAGCTAAAACTAAATGTTTCTATGCATTGTTGTTCAAAGAATAATGCATTGAAATTTTAGCTAACATATTTTTCTTTATGAAAAAACTAATTTCATTATTTTAACACCAGAATTTTGCGCCTCAGATTTATGCATGATGATAATATTTTAATAACGCGAAAAATTTAAAAGCGTTTTAGCCGCTAATTACTGCATATAAATTTAAGCTAATTGTATTGATAAGTGTAATCACCATATAAGGTCGATTCAAAAAGTACAAAGAAATTTTAACTTCACTGTTTACGCCTAAGAAATCTTTAGGTATACTCATATTACCAAGGTGTTCATACTACCCTAATCTACCCTACTTGAATATTATTGGCGAAATACTCAAAATACATATTGGCGAAATATGTCAAAATACTATATTTTGAAATTATTATAAATTTACCTTTTTGTGCCAACGCATAACAGTTGTGCTTTTAAGTACAGTCTTGATGTCGTTTTCGTATTGTTTACGAAACAAAAGGTTAAAAGCATAATCCTAATAGTTTCAATGCAGTTGAACTTTCATCTGTTTTATAATTCCATGATTCTAGAAAACATTTTTACGTGCTTAATACACCGGAAGGAGATAGAAAAATTCCATTTTTAGATTGCCAGCTCCGAAGCTGTAGCAGGGCCTTTGTCGAGTCTTTATAATATTTTCTGAGCTGGGTATCCGCGAAAAAACTATTAGTATTCCAACATAGATTTGCCGTAACAGAGCAACATACATTGGGCCGATACTGGCCTATCAGTAGAGAATTGCCACTACCTAATAGCGAAGTTAGAATGCATAAATTTGAGACAATATAGAAATTGTATTCAGATTTTTTTACGTTTTTATATTATAAAAGACTTTATATAATAAAAACGTAAATGCCAAAGTAATAAAGTTGTGTTGTTTTATTTAAACCAATTACTCTGATTATGAGAGCAGTTTTAGGCTCCAGATCTTTTTACACCGGCCGTTGAGCATCATGACCGTCTATATTGCTCAAGTTTTACGCTTTGTTGAACTCAACAAGTTTCTGTAAGTTTACTATAAGAATTACATTCTTTTTGCAGTAAGTTTAATAAAAGTATAAGAACTAAGATTAAGTAATAATCAAAATTAGTAACTTGAATAAGAAATAAGGCTAACAGATTAAAATTACTTACGACACTAGTATTCTGTGATCTTCTAGCATTCTGTGATGTTTTAACACAATTTTTAATTAGGATAAATTTTTTAATTACTATTAGCTCTCTCTCTCTCTCTCTCTTTTTATATATATATATATATATATATATATATATATATATATATATATATATATATATATATATATATATATATATATATATATATATATATATATAATATGAAATATGATATTGATAAAAAAGATGGTTAAGCCAGTAAACAAAAGTAAATCTTTTTTTCTCAAAATATTTATTATCAAAAATATTTTTTTTTATTTTCTAAAAAATACGCTAATAAAAAGTATTTTTATATAATTAATTAAATAAACTTTGAGCACTAGAGGCTTTTCAAAAAATCATCATTGGTGCTGTTTTGATATTGTAGCGAGATTTTTGTATACAAAATAAATTTAATTGCATACTGTTGCTATGAGTAACTATTTTGATGAATTAAATTCTAATTTCTAGTTGCAGAACTGGCCTAAACTCAACTAATAAATTTGACAACCATGTTTATCCCTGTCAACGTTCCCAACAAAATGTAATTGAACCTTTTTTTCAATTTTTTGTTTTCCTTAAGCTTAACAATGAAAGTTTTTTGTTATCATCTGCACAAATAAAAACGTGATACTTTTAATTGATACTTCCTGTGTATTATTAGAATTTAATTTATCAAAATAGTTACTCATACCAACAATATAGAATTAAATTTATTTTGTATAAAAAAATTTTGCTACAATACCAAAACAGCACTACTGATGATTTTTGAAAGACCTCTAGTGCTTAAAGTTTAATTAATTAATTATATAAAAATACTTTTTATTAGTGTATTTTTTGTAAAATAAAAAAAATATATTTAGCAATAAATATTTTGAGAAAAAAAGATTTACTTATATTTACTAGTTTGACTATCTTTTGCTTTATATATATATATATATATATATATATACATATATATATATATATATATATATATATATATATATATATATATATATATATATATATAGAGAGAGAGAGAGAGAGAGAGAGAGAGAGAGAGAGAGTATTTGTAGATGAGTCATCAGTGATGACAATAAACCTTTGAGAAGAAGTGAAATTTTACTTTTTGATTTTTATTTACACTTTAGATTATTTATACAAATTAAAAAATTATTTTTAGAAGCCTTTGTTTTAGTAATTTAGTGATTGATTCGTTTAACGATTTTACATTAACGATGTTGGTGTTGGTCTTATTTTTAAAATTTTATTTTAGTGAAACCATTTGTTCTTAGTCTTAAACTTAAAGTTTTTTTGTTTTTTTTTTTGTTTTGTAAATTTAAATTTCTTTTATTCAGTTCCTTTTTTGTCATCTTTTAAATAATTATCTACTGTGAAATAAGGTTTTAATTTAATAATCTTTATGGGCATTTTTAAAAAATTTGTTGAGAATATTACTTAATTAAGCATAATTTTTTCATGGGCAACATTTCAAAACTAGTTTTTATTGCTATCTTGTGCTACAATGTTGTTTTTTTCTTTTACAATAGTAATTACTGTTATGTTAATAAAAATAGTAATAATAATTTATTCTTCTTTAATAATTTATTCTTTAATAATTTATTCTTATTTATTGCTAACTTGTTTGTCTATTTAGTTTTTTTTTATAATTATATCTTAAGAATGAAGGGGTTATGACAGAGGATTACATTCACTAAATAATGTCATTCATATTTTATGAACAGGCAGCTATTCATCAAGTTAAATCTATAATCAATCAGAGTGGTAAAAATTATAGAAATTTATACTTTAAATTTTAAAAATGAAAGTTTTATAAATTTTCTAGAAAATCATAACAAAGTTGTTTAGGGTAGATTAGGGTAATACGAGCACCTTGGTAGAATGAGCATACTTAACAATTTCTTAGGTGTAAGCAGTGAAGTCAAAGTTTCTTTGTATTTTTTGAATCGACTTTATGTGATGATAACAGGAATCAGTAAAATTTATATGCAGTAAATAGCGGCTATCATATAATTAAAACGCTGTTAAACGTTTTGCGTTGTTAAAATAATATCACCACGAATGAATAAATCTGTGGCGCAAAATTTTAGTGTTAAAATAATGAAATTAGTTTTTTCATAATGAAAAACATGTTAGCTAAAATTCTAATTCTTTTTTGTTTCAAAAATAATGCATAGAAACATTTAGTTTTGACTTTATTTAAAGATGCCATTTTTGTGTAATATGAGCATGCTCAAATAACGCAGTGTTTTTAATCGAAATTGCTTAGTTTAAGGTCCTAAAATAGCAGTAGTTATTATGCTTTTTTAATAAAAACAAAACATGGTAAAAAAATTTAATATTTCAACAAAACTTAATATATTTGTGTAATTTAATCGTTCAAATGTTTGAGTTAATAAAATTGAGAAAATAATGAACTAATTTTTTTGCGGAAAACATAGTAGTATTGTTTTGCGGAAAACATAGTAGTATTGTTCCAACAAAAAATGGCTTAAAATTTGATCTTTTAATGATAAGTTTTGTTAATATTGAATCATTATATTCCAAAAATTAGTTCTAATTGTCAGGTTGGTATTTTTTTACTTAATTAACGATTTTTTTTCTTCAGCTATTTTAAAGTGCTCATGTTACCAAATGGCCTGGGTCACATGAGCATTTTTGCTACTTTTTTAAAACCTCTGTGTTTTTAAGAAACAAAATTTTGGTTGTCCAAATATCTAAGTGGACCATGACTAAGGATCCCTAAAAATTTTTTATTCGCAAAAGTTTTGAATCCAGCATAACTATTTTTGAAAATATTTCAATTTTCGTTTAAAGTGCTCATATTAACCTAATCTATCCTATATGTTTTGATGAAGAAAATTAAGCTCTTAAATGATAATAAATTGAAAAAAAGTTTGAATTAATTATTATTTATTTGACAAAATTGCTGAGGATATTCTCTCCAGTGACCACGCGTTGTCTGGGAAATGTCCGGCGGACGTCTCACGGACGTAAGACGTCCAAAGGCATGTCTACTGGGTTACTGAATTAGGTAGGGGAGAGTGGGGTAATGGCGAACGCGGCGTTATTCCGAACATGGTCAAAACAGCATTGTATAAAAAAAAGAAGGATAAAAAGAAATTGTCATGCTCATTTCCAGACGTGCAGCAGTGTAAAGTAGCTGTGAATGATGTTTCTAACTTTTTCTGATAATTTTATGCAACTTGTTTCTTTGAGTAACATTCCGTTGTAGCTTCTATGGAAATAAAGCCACTTGTTTTTTTTTGTTGTTGTTGTATAATATAATTTTTAGACTTAGTTATTAAAATTAGCAGTTTATTCGTTATTACCCAACAGTCTTTGTGATTACCTCGATGTGTTCGGAATTACCCCACGTACGTAGGGTAATTCCGAACATAAATGGTTTTATTTTTGCTATAAATTTTTATTTAATAATAAGATTTATAAAAATTGTTTTTGAGGGTTTGTGAATAGTTAACTGATCAGCAATGAATATATTTAATTTAATTGGTGTCTTTATTTCGCATTCCCACTTAGGTGTTCGCCAATGCCCCACTCTGCTGTAAGCATCCTAATAATGGAAATAAATCAAGCAGTCTAGATGACAATTTATGGAAGGTTCTGTTGGTTGTGGTAATTACTGGAAATCCAGTTATTTTACTTGGCATTTTATTTTATGGCATCAAAATCTAAAACTATATAAAAATTGGATGTTGTACACAGAAAAATAAAAGTTATTATTTTTAATAAACAGCTTGCCTTGACAACCTTCCTATTGGTGATATCTTTTAAAATGGTTATTATTAAAATGGTTTCATTATTGGAATAAAAATAAAATTAAACCGGTTTCTAGATTTTATAAATGTGATGACTTTTTTCTATCTATGTTTATAAAAAAATTTGTTAATTTTTTTTTTAACTTAGATTTATTGTATGACGTATTTATGCTATATAGCAGAAAATTTTTTTGACAATTGTTATATTTTGTTGTTAGGGTAGGGAAAATAAAAAAGAGCTATGGTATTAACACAGCGATTTTTTGAGTAATTGTTCATTTTTTACTTGAATAAAACTTTTGAACAGTTGCTCTTTTTTGCGTGAAATATTACACAATTAGTCAGTAAATCAATGTTCCGCTAATCTGTAAGAGATGAATCTACAAATGCCGAATAGTGAGTCTCTTCTCTTTGGTGGAAGAATAATTGTCAAAAGAGCTAGAATCGCTCGGGAAGTTTATCTTCCATCTTTTAATTTAGGTTTTTTCTGTAATTTCATTTTAGGAAAAACTCCAGATTCTTCATAAAAGCTGAAAATTTAAATGAAATAGAAAATTCATATCAATAAGCCATCCTGGTGTTCCAGTAATCACTTCTTTACCAATATTGAAATTGTTTCTGAGCTGTTTGTAATTCTTGATAAGTTTCGGGTTAAACAGATTTTTGATATTAGACGACATATTGTTTCTTGCAAGTTCTTCATCCATAATTACGCAAAGGACTCGGTCAAGATTATGATGTTGACAATCAATAAACTTTGATTCTTTCCAGTTTCTTTTCATTAAAACTTCCTTGTAACTGACTGAGAATCCTACTCCTCCTTCCAATGTTTACATTCTTAGTTTCCATCTTAATCATCTTTATACTTTTCCATAAATTTTATTCATTGAGAATAGCTGTTATTCCTTTCACAACAGTATCTGCCATTCCGTCTGATCTACTGCTTGTGGCTTTATTAATTCACAACTTTTTATTAATTACTTTATTAATCCACAATTTTTTTTTATACAAATGTTAATAAATTTAATATACAAACATGTAATAGTAATTCATTTAATTCCAAAAAAAGACCTTAGAATTGAAAAATGTCTTTATTTTCATTAGTAAAAAGGTGATATTTGTATTTCTAAATAATAACATTTTCGTTCCCATTCCTTATATGTCAGAGGCAATTAAAGGCTTCTTTTTTTTCAAATGTGTTGAGAATAGTCCAATGCTAAATGATTATATATTATATTTGTGTCACACTGGTAAAAAAGAGGTATAACTATGGTTAATCAAGATGTTCAGAGCTACCCACTAATTTTAACATCCCTTTTTTGTAACACTTTTTCTTTTATGTTTTGTATATTATTAAGGTAATTAATAAATATTAGGTTTAATTTAGGTACCAAATCTCTACCTAAATAATAGTTTTATAGATTTAGATCATCTCTACCTTAATTGATACCCTTATTACAATAACCTTAAATTTATTTTATTTGGATCGGCTGCAAATGAGGGACAACGAGAGTTTGGCAATATTTTCTTAAAGACTCTTATTTTAATTATTTATCTATTTATTTTAAGTTTATTTAATATTAAAAATTCGTAACCACATAATAAAGATTCGTTAACAGTGAATATATAAATAAAAACAAAATATTACAAAGTGGTTTTACAAAAATAATAAATTCACTCTAACACTGTAAAAAGAACGCGGAAAACTTGCAGAAGACCAAATGGTCTTATCATCAAGAACCGCTTTACATTGCCGTAAATATAAAAACATATTCATAAAATTTTTACATAAAATCATTAAATTATAATGGTATTAAAATGTCAGATAACAAGTATACAAATATATTTTTACAAAAATCGTTTTTTAGTTTTTTTTTTTTATTTTTTTTTATTTTTTATTTTTTTTGAAATAATATTTACACATTTATTACTAATGCAATGTTGAAAATATATTTATATTAAATAAAAAAGAAAATATTTATAAATAAATTTAAAAAAAATCACTAACTAAATTTTTATACTTTAAAATACTCTTTTTAATAGTTTTTTTAAAGCAATTTAAGCTTTTTAAATCAATATTATTTAAATTAATTAGTAAAAACTTATTCCAGATATGAGGTGCACGATAAGTCATTTTGAATTGTTCAAGCTTATTTTTGCATGAAGGCTCTAACAGGGTACTATTTGTACGCAATAAATATTTGTACTCTGGTTTTTGTTTATAAAGACTATAGAAAATTGAAGGACTTTTTTGCATTTTGCTATTATACATAAGACTTAGAACATTATATACATTTAGTTCAAACAATGTTAATAAAGACATTTGTTCAAAAAGAGGTTTTGAGTGTTCTGTTTTATTTTTAAAATTAATCACACGTATAGCATGCTTCTGTTTACGATAAAGTGGTTTTAGAAACATATTTAATAGTTATCAGCAAGTTCATAGCAAATTATCATAGAAATAATATTTTTAGCAAAAAAAAACATTTAAAAAGTTTAAAAATAAAATTAAAATTTATTAAAGAAAAAATATATTATAATTAGAAGTCAAAACACATTTGCCGCCACCTTGAGTTTGCTGGTCAAGCCTGGTCTCCGCATTTAAAGCCCGACATTGCTAGCTTGAAACATTGAGCAACAAAAACAGTGTCATCTATTAAACACCTATCCTTTAAAAACCAACTTTAACAGCTCGGTCTAATAACACTTGAAGAACGCCGTTAAAGAGCAGACCTGATCGAGCAATTTAAAATCATGCGTAAACTCAAATTTGTCAGTTTTTTCGTCCTTTTAAACAGTAAAAACTTTTAAACAGTAAAACCAAGGATACGTTAAAAGGGTGTAACCAAAGCTAGAACGCTAGCTTGTACAAAAATGTGAATAACGACGTAAACTTTTCTTAAATAGTGTTGTTGTCCCACGGAATGGGCTTTCCCAAGCAGCAGTGAACGCTCCATTAATTGATACTTTCAGTATCAGGGGTCTAGTGAGCTATCTAAAACTATAAATAGATTTACTGTATTTATTTTCATTTTTGATCGCTAAAAAAAAAAACATGCAAAAAATACACAGTAAAATTTTTAATAAAAAAGGAAATCTAAACTTGATAGAAGTATACGCAATTATTGTAACTGGTATTAAAGTTGGTTAATTTTATTTTTTCACCTTTCATTATTCCTTTATAAAGGATTTAATATAAATTGAATTTAATATATTCAATTATTGTTTTTCTGTCTTTTTTTACATAAATAGATTCTTCAATGAGTCTAAAAAAAGTATTTGTAAACTTTTTGCATATTTTTATTTTTTTTAATTAAATTTTTTTTAATGTTTTTTGTTTTGTTTCTTTATTCATTTATAATTAATGTCAGCATATTATTTTTATATATTATACGGGTTCTTTTTTTTTGTTGTTGTTCACTTTTACATTTTTTACGGCATTTTACGTATCCTTGTAAAATAATAACAGCACGATTGATGTATATCAAGTTAATAATAATAAGACTTCTAGAAGAAATTTAAGTTACGTTTAATAAGACTCAATCTAAGAGCTTTGTATACGTTTAAAATATACGTTTTTCAACCTTTTTATCTAAATGTTGTTTCAGCAATTAATTGACGCTGATAATTAATTGGTCATTGATCATGGACAGCAGCCCATGATCAATGTTAACCCATTTTCATTACTTTAATAACATTACAATGTTATTAAAATAATAAAAATGGGTTTTATTCTAATTAGTTTTCAAAACAGGCCACTCACATTACAAAGTTTTTTAAATATTATATAAGTAGTGCTTGCAGGCAGTGAAGTTTAGAATTTTCTTGAACTTTCTAGAATTTTATGAAATCTTCTAAAATGTTATGGACGTTAGCGAGATTTAGACTAATATAAGCTGAGATATAAGCTGCCTGATTAAGCAACTCTAATTATTATATACGAACCTGTGTTCGTCGAATGGCAATCAAATAATACAGAATTACAATAGCACATATTTTTATTGTCTTTCAGAAATATATTGAAGTAATATCTTCAATCATTATGCTCTATAAGAGTAATGTTTTTACTACTGAAAGAAACAAGACAATTTAGATGAAGAATCTCGTATGAGCCAAATAGGAAAAGAAGAACTGTTCGACTAGAAAAGGAGTCACTGAAAGATAACAGTAGGATACCATCCAAAATCTAAAAATTGTTGGTCGCTATCTGTTCTTTGAAAATGCTGGTCACTATCTGTTCTTTAAAAATGTTGGTCACTATCTGTTCTTTAAAAAATCTTGATCACAATCTGTTCTTTGAAAAATGTTGGTTACTATCTGTTCTTTGAAAAATGTTGGTCACTATCTGTTCTTTGAAAAATGTTGGTCACTATCTGTTCTTTGAAAAATGTTGGTCACTATCTGTTCTTTGAAAAATGTTGGTCACTATCTGTTCTTATAAAAATCTTAATCACTATCTATTCTTTGAAAAATGTTGGTCACTATCTGTTCTTTGAAATATTTGTCACTATCTGTTCTTTGAAAACGTTGGTCACTATCTGTTTTTTGAAAAATGTTGGTCACTATCTGTTCTTTGAAAAATCCTTCAATGGTAGAAAAGATAGCAAAATGAAAAAAAGTAACAACTTTATGGCTAAAAAATTTTTAACATTTCAAGTCGTAGAGGCTGGTGTATGAAAAGGTACGATAAATGTGTAAAACAAAGTAAATAAAATTCATTGAACAAAGTTTATGACATCAAAAAGATTGTAAATTTGATTGTGAAAAAATATTGTGAATTAATCTGCAGGGAAAAATATTGTATCATCTTCAAATTGGAAGCAAAGAACAGGCTGGGTATACAACTGGGAAGGCTGCTTGTTCAAAAACTATACATATATCCAAAAATAGAAAAACGTCCTTGAAGCCTACTTCAACAACAATGTCGGCAATAGCAACAATGTCAACTTCTAAATCCAAGTCTGAAGTGGAATATAAAGAGTCTGAAGATTCATAAAAACAGTCCACAAGTACAAGCAAAAATTAAAACTGCAACAAATTTAGTAATATCTTCAAGTTTAACAACTGGCAAAGCAGCAACCATTTGTTTACAGTTTTTACAAGATGGGATTGATATTTAGATAACTTTACTATTTTGTATGTTTGGGGCAACTATTGAGTAAGCTGTTAAACTTGAAGAAGAAATGAATAAAATAAATGCTTATGCCTCATCCAATAATATACTAGATTTTGTTATATCTCAATCTTCTGAGAGAATCTGTGGTGTGACCAACTCTGCTCTACTTGATTCTGCGAAACCGAGTAAATCAGAGTTGAAAAAAGACACACAACTATTTCATGACACTAAAATCTAGAAAATGATAAATTATGCAGAATATCCTAAATGAAAATAAATTGATAAATGTATATCAACATGATTTTGTTAATAGGAAATCTTGCGTAACAAACTACCCAGACACACTTAATTTTGTAACCGGAAAATTGCAAACATTTCTTTAATTTTGCCAAAGCCATTTTGAAAAATTTTATTGGAAAATATTATTAAATAAAATAAAAATCAAAAATGGATTTTAAGACAAAATTCAAAAATGACTAAACTCATTTCAATCTTACCGAACACAATTTGCATTTCTTGGTGAATCTCATTCCGATTAGACTGATGTTTATATTATTATTTATATTAATGACCTTCTTAATAATTTCTTTGTTCTACCCAAAATGTATGCTGCTGACTCTAAACTACTTACAAAATGATAGTTCAGGCGATATTAACTACGTATTAACTACGTAGATGTAAACTATAAACTAAACTAGACAGTATTATTAGCTGGCTAATACGTCTAAATATAGATGAACCTAAAGTTATGAATTTTGGTAAAAAATAAGTTTAACTAGACTCAACAACTGCAACGATAATACACAATTCAATTGAGAAAAAACTACCAGCGGGTAAGTTGGATATGACCGTAACGATATGATCGTATTCATATATGTTAAATATGATCATATCCGAACAGATATATCTGTCCGAACGGAAATATACGTTCAGGTAGAACTTACTATGATGCCATCACACTAATTACCGACTATTTGTAACACCAATATTGATCTCATCTTTTTTATCAACTGTTGGTATCAAAATAAGCTTCAGAGACGTTACTAATATTTTATCACTCAGATGCGCTTCTGGTAAGCAAAAAATAGAAGCAAAGTATTTCAGCGCATTGCAAAGAGAATTCGATAAAGTATATATTAATAAAAACCTGTTATATTATTTATTGTTATATTATTTATGGAATTTAGTTGATTTTGGTGTAGCTAATGATACAGCTACGCAACGCACGCAAATCGTCACGCGATTTTTAATGCCCGTTTGTTCAACCTCGACATTAACTAAATTCATCAGTCAAGCAAGAAAACAAAATAATCATAGCTTTAATGATGAGCAGCAAATAAATCAGGCAACAACAAAAACTTGAATAACAATAACAACAAAAAATAAATTTAGTCAAGTGTAAAAAGTTCCTTAAAGTTTTAAGCGAAGTTTTGATAAGTCTCAATAATTATTAATTAATAAATGGTATCAGTGC
This sequence comes from Hydra vulgaris, assembly GCF_022113875.1. Taxonomy (NCBI): domain Eukaryota; kingdom Metazoa; phylum Cnidaria; class Hydrozoa; order Anthoathecata; family Hydridae; genus Hydra; species Hydra vulgaris. Next base: position 27,424,133 of record NC_061165.1, read on the forward strand.
TAATATTTAAAATTTAAGGTTTGACTTTTGGATATCAAAGCGATATGTAAAAGGCACTAATTTTTATTGTAACAAAAAATGCTGTTTAATTGATAAATCGCAAGAATAAAACTTTTTATCAATTGATTATTTTTTAAAATATTGTTATTTGTTGTTGTTTCTTGTTTGTTTTTTTATTGTAATCATTAATTGCTTTTTAAATTTTTGCATTTGGTCATTTTTTGAAAATGATTGTTGGTTGCTTTTTTAATTAAGTCTTTTTTAAATTACTCTTTGACTTGCATATTTTATGCAGAAAAAAAAAAATTTATATGCGCCATTATCCAGAAAAAAGAGCGCATATAAAATTTATTCATATTTAAATATTAATTATATATTTGAATTTATTATTTATATATTTAAATTTATTATTTATATATTTAAATTTACTATTTATATTTTTTAAATCTATTATTTTTATATTAAATTCTTTTTTTATATGCTGTAAATATTATTTATATAAACTTTTTTTATGTAGCTATTCATAATATTTATTATACATAATATATTGTATAACGTGTATATGTTCTTTATTAAAACAACTTTTAAAACTAAATTTAGACAAAGGCCTTTCAAATAAAGATGTAGCTTTACTTAAATTAGCTAATTAGCTAATTAGCTTTATTTGAAAAAATCTTTCTCCAATTTGTAAAATCAATTCTTTCTTCACGATTCTTTCTTCTCGGTTCTTTTTTCTCAATTCTTTCTTCTCGGTTCTTTCTTCTCGGTACTTTTTTCATTCATTCTTCTCAAATATTTTTCAAGATTTAGTTTAAAAAGTTGTTTATCTAAATAAAAAAAAAAAAATTTTTTGATAAGACATTTTAAACTATTGTGCTGCGTTATTATAAAAAAAAAAATTAATACTTGAAATACCAAAATGCATCAGTAAGTTAGTGAAAAACAAAACTTGCGTATTTTCATAAGCGATATAACGACAAAAGATTTATATCGAACTATTGCTAATTTGCTTTATTTAAAAAAGTTTTCATTTTTCACTGAATATTTTTTATTCTCTTTTAGAATCTAGTTTTAAAAAAATATCTGGAATTGAACTTTTTAAAAAGTATTAACTTCAGTAATATAACCTTTGTGGGGCAAATCGGGACAACAAGTTATTTATATATGTGACTATGCTGCTACCATTTTGTGATGCATGCTTACAGTTTGATGATTTGATTTTTAATCTAAAATATTATTTTTTTTATTTAGAAAAGCAATATTAGTAGTAAATTCTTATTTTTATAACTTCGTCTATTAATAGTGTCTAATGTAAACAACCATGGCAAGAAGTTATATAAAAAAGATCAATCACTCAAAATAAG
>NC_061165.1:27427996-27492996 GCF_022113875.1 Hydra vulgaris
TATATTACTAAAATGTAATAATTAAAAAAAGTTTTTTTTTAATCGTAAATCAATGAATACTATTATTATAGAAGTCACACATGCAAAAAATATTTGACAAGAAAATGTATACAAAAGCCGAATTCGAAAAAGTAATATTTACCTTCATTATAATAAAAGCCGTTAATGTCAGTTCAAATTATTTCATTTTTTACTTTTCTGTAACATAAATTAAAGAACTGCGCTTCAGAATAAGTGAAATGCCGCGTTTGTTTGTTTTAAATAACCACGGTGCGCGATGTCATGCTGTTTACAAACGTTGCGCGATGACATGCTGAACTATTTGCACAACAATACTCTCTCAGTAGTTCCTAACGCAAGAAAAAATTTGCTAAAAAAGACGCATTTTCTTTACAAAATAGTGATTTACTTTATGCTAAAAGTGAAGAAGTAATGTATTGTCCTGTGAATTTATTAATTATGGCTACGTAGGAAAAAAGTATTTATTTATACATGAAATAAAGAGACAATATGTAAACATTTTGGTTTATCATCCAATAAGAATTTGCATTAACAGAGCTCACAAGTATTGTGCAAACCCTAATATAGATTTTTTTAATTTAGAAATCTTTTAAATTTTGTATTAAAACACTTTTTCGACGGTTACGAATCTTTTTAAAACTTCCGAAAATTTCTCAAATAATTTCAAAGGTAAATTATGAGATACTACTACTAGTAGTAGACGTAGTAGTAGTAGTAGTAGTAGTAGTAGTAGTAGTAGTAGTAGTAGTAGTAGTAGTAGTAGTAGTAGTAGTAGTAGTAGTAGTAGTAGTAGTAGTAGTAGTAGTAGTAGTAGTAGTAGTAGTAGTAGTAGTAGTAGTAGTAGTAGTAGTAGTAGTAGTAGTAGTAGTAGTAGTAGTAGTAGTAGTAGTAGTAGTAGTAGTAGTAGTAGTAGTTGTAGTAGTAGTATATACTATATATATATATTTCAGTTATTTTGAGGCATAATAATTTTTGTAATGATTAGCTGGAAAAAAATAGTTGTTAATATTCTTGGACAGCATTTACTTGCGTGCCCGAAAGCTTTTCAGTGCACAAAGAATATCAACTGAAGAATTGGTTGAAATCCAACTCAACACAGGCTTATCTAATTCTAGCATCATCAATTTGACAAATTTTCAACATATTGAAAATGTCAGATTTCTTTGCATACACCTTTATTTATAATGCTGTTGACAAAAGTGGAAGCAAAACTTATCATTTTATTGTTTGTTTCATTAGCTTAGCGAGTTTAACTGAAGTGGTCTCTTTCAATGGACATTTTTTTCTGATTATTTGTTAAAATTTGATGGAATTAATGATGGTGGTAAATTTTTAAAAAATTATCTTTAAATTTGTTCGTTGCATTAGCTTAGCATTATTGATAAAACCACTTTTAATGATGTCCATTTATCACCAAGCAAAAGAGTGTCCAAACACACATGTATATCATGCAATCAAGTGCAATCATGCAAATAAATGTGCATGTTTTGAAATAAATTTCTTATACTGTGATTTTCTAAAACAATTAGCTCTCTCTCGGAATCTTTTTCAAGCTTTCAAAAAGTTTTCAAAACAATGTTAAGCAGGTCAATATATTTGGAAATGTGTTACTGTTAGTCACTCAGAGTCTGATCTTTAGAAGCTTTAGAATTACTTTGATGACTACAGAAGCAAACATTTGTAGAAAATTTACATTATCTTTTATTTGAACTAATTAAAAAAAAAGTTGTTTTGTGAGTAAGGTATCTCTTTATTTAAAAATATTTTTGAGTGCTGTAATAATGAAATTTCTAACGTGTTAGTTAGATTTCAATTTCTTAATTTTTAGTATCTGGAATGTAGGCAGTTTTACCCTGTTTTAGATTATTTTTTTAGCTCATTATCTTTGTTATTATGCATAACATGAGTAACAAGAAACCTATTGCAACTCTAAGAGTAAATATATTTTTTCTTAAAAATGCTGCTGTAATGTTTTATCAAGTCTTACTTTATACTTTGTTCCTACCATATACTTTATACCCTGTTTTATAAGTATGTGCTTCTTGTTGTAGTTTTATATATAGCATTAAAAGGTAGTTAAACATTTTTAACTATATTAAAAATAAATTTATATATAAGATGTGTTATTCTATGCATTTTATAGGTAAACTGATGACTATTAGAGCACAACCTGAATAATGCGTCATTAAAAAAAACTGTATTTCGCGTTCCTCGAAAGCGAAAATATTTCTCACTGTAATTTTACCTGGGGAAGTTCTATTCATAAAAAACTAGAAAAATTTATAAAACAAAATTTAGTATAAAAATATGCTTACAGGATAAATTTTTTGGTAAACAGAAATGTATTCTGCGAACTTTAGCTGACACATTTTTACAAATACTTTCATCCCCAAGTTTTAAATACTTGTAAGTATTCCCCAAAGGATGCAATTATATTTAAAGCATGGATTATCTCCATAAGCATTTCAATTTTACGAATAAGATTAAAAGTATATTTTGAAAGTATACTTTAATAATTGCATTATAATCTTAATTTGTATTTTTTTATATCTTAACAAATTTTCAAAAAATAACTTTGTTGTTATTATAATCCATTTTAAAATAAATACTGACCCAATTTAATTTTATTAATCATTTTTTAAAGATTTTTTTCATATCATAAATAAAACACATGACATTGTCTTAAACTGTATTTTGGAAAACTTTAAATGAATAAAGACAACATTCACTTAGATATATTAGAATTTCCAACCTATTTTTTGAAATTTATTTGAAAATTATTTAAAAAATAAATTGTTTAAAGAATAAACTTGAAAATTATTTTAAAAATTTTATTTAAATAATCAACATTTAAAATTATTTTTTTATTTTTTTTCTTTAATTTTTCTTACAAAAATTTTGCAAGTCTATTTTTCTTACAAAAATAGACTTCGCAAAATTTTGCGCTGGCCTTGTGTTATCTCTCTTTAGTTTTTTTTTTTTTTTAACTATTTCTTATATTGTAAAAGTTTTGTGTGTTAATGTTATTTTATTTTTTTGTTATTTATTTATAATCTATTATGTATTTATATTTTAAAACTCTTCAGTGTAAAGAGGTTCGGATAAAGAGGATAGGACAGGTTATCTTTGTGTTGCTCGGACAGGTTTTGTGTGTTATTATTTCCCTATTGTAACTTTAACGAAGGGCGAATAAATTTAAAAAAAAACATAGAATTTCTGTATATTTCTTTTAATTTAAATATCACTCAGTTTTTTAAAACATTGTTAACGTATTTTAATACGCAAATGTCTATTTTTATCGTATATTAAATAGTATTAATAACCCTGGTTATGTTAATAAGTGGTACACGATGGGTGGCAAAGTTTTAGGGATCATTTTTGCAACCCACGTATTTTTAGATAATTTAGCTGAAGCGGCTGGTAACTATCAAATTTAATATATCTGATGATAAAAAACAAAAGGTCAACCTGTCCCGAGCACAATTTTTTATGCTGTTTAATAAAAAAATTTAAACATAAAATTAAAAAAACTTTTTTCTGTGTGTTTTTATTTTCGAACGATCACGAAATGCACGTTGTTTGTTGTCTATTTTGTTAAGATCTCGCATTTTTGATTGTAAAAAGCGAATAAACTACTTTGGGATTGTGCATTTTTATGTGTCATAGCATGTTTTTATGTAAAACATGCTATACTCATAGTTTGTTTTGCGTAAGCATGCTACAAAAATGTGTAATTACATTACCAGCATTTAATTATTTTAGCATTTCTAAAATTTCTCACTTTTAATCCATCAATAACATCAAATCTACCAATTTTATTTCAACAGCATCAATCAAATGTTTTATTTAATAATGATATAAATCTATCAATTTATTTTAAGCTGTAAATTTTTAAAACTGTGATGAGACATTTCTTTTAATCTATAAGTTGAAATAAAACTTTTATTATTATTTTATTAATAAGCATGTTAAATCGAGTCAAGTTATTCCTACTTATTTCTTTTAACTATTAATTCACAGCAAAAAGATTATCCAGAATAAGTCAAACCTTATAAGAAAAACTTTGATTAATAATATCATATAAATAGAGATTTTCAAAAACGATATTGAAATAAGTAAAAATCGGATATACCTGACCATTTGACTATGTTTTTGTCACTTTAATAAATCTCTAAAAATAAGACTAATCAAATTTAAGTTAAAATAAAACCAGACTAAAACAAAACTTAAAACCTATTACTGCAACACTAAAATCATATTAGGCTGGGTGAATAGAAAAAGCAATTGCTTTTAATCGGTTTTTTTGGAATAATTGCTCAGCTTTACATGAATAAAAACTTGAGCGAAATTTCTTAATTTTTTTTTTTTTTGTCACGTAAAGCTGAGCAGTTACTCCAAAAGAGCTGGCTTTTTATTCATCCAGCTTAAAACATTGTTTTTTTGTTGTTTTATACAGATTTTAACGCTATAAATATAAAATACATTTAAAACATGCTTCTACGCAAAGGAGGTATAAGCTGTAATTGCAAAAATCTTTTTTTGAAAACAATAGCAAAAAATGAATAGACAAAAAGAACCTCTTTTATTAATGTACATTAAGTAACTTTTTATTAAAAAGCAACTTTAATAATGTTAATGAAATGTTTAAATTTTTTTTATTTCTGTGCAAAGCACTTATATTAGAACTTGTATATATCGCCAAATCTTGTTGCTTAATATATCTTCAATGTAAATAATGACAGGCGATACTTGTGTTTAAAGAATTCTCACATTCAAATTGCTTTTCTATAGCTTTTATAATTTCCTTCATGATGCAATAATAAGCTTTAACTTTATATCTGTTCATTGCATTTATTTTCTCGTGCGCTTCTTTCTGCGTTTTTTATTTCATCGTTAACTAAAATTGCGGAAAGCACAAAGAAAACAACTCTAACAGGGAAGATATTATTTTTAGGATATAGATCGAACTGTTTCTTAATTAGCTCGATCTAAATCTTAAAAATAATAGTTCAGAAACTTTAGTTACCGATGATAAATTAATTGATTATTAGTACAAATATTCTTGACAGAATACTTTACGATCAATTTCACCCAATGCAATCAGGTGCGGGCGAAACTAATCTACCATTTACAAATGCACATTGCTTAAACAAAACTAACAATTAGAATTGGATGTCATGCTGTAAAAAATCTTACGCACTGTTTTAGACGGAATGTTTAGCATATGGCAACACTCACAATATGAACTTATTCACAAAAAGAACGATTTCCTGTAAACAAGATTTCTAAAGAATAGATAAACAAAAAAATAACAATTATCACAACAGTTGCGCCGTAGTTAATATAATGTTTGCAAAAGTGAGTGAAAAATAGAAAGTATGTTATTCTCTCGAAAAAATAAACTTAAATACTAACAGTTTTAAGAAAAAAGATATGTGCTGGAAAGAGTGGCCTTAGCAATAGTGAAAAAATGTTTTTGCATATTCATTAAACGAAAATATAATCAATCATGGAAATTTCTTGGGTATATTATTATTCTTGTTGAAAATTGACCCACTAAAAATATATATTGATAAAGATAATAAAGTAAGCGCAGATCATTTTTTGCTTTTCTTATCATCTATACAAGTCAAATCTATACAATTCTTATCTATATGAGTCTTATTTAAAAATTGAAAAGTGGTTTGTTTACCTTCATATCAAAGACGCAATAAGATTATCTAAAACGCACGGTGTAAGTGTGAAGTATTAATGTTCAATAACAATAAAATATTATAAATATGAGGAAATAATATGTTTTGCAACTGTATACCTTTTTATAAAAAAAATTATGTTTGAACTATTTCAAGAAAACTCAGTTAATATAAAATAAATAGATGGAGGTGCTATATAATGATAACGCCACAGATAGAGGTGCTACTATGCCAGAATAGTACAAAAGGTTTATTAAATAGTTACGTAACGTCAAATGACATTAAATGACATTAAATGACTCATGCAATAATTGAAAACTTTAAATCATCTTTGTTATACATTTTAAAATATACAACAAAATTAAATCTTATAGCTAAAACACTCTCATGTATAGATAAAAATTTACAACCAAGTTTTCTGAGTTCAGCTGAGCACAGTAGGTGGTAGATCTTCGATTATAAATGATACACAATCGTAGATTTAGCTTTAAAATTTGAAGTAGAATATAGAGATACAAAATAAAGAACAGTTTTATTCATTTAAATCTTGTTAAAATCTTTTATAAATATCACTTTTAATGCTATTGTGAAAAGTTATTGAACATTTAATGAAAGAGGAGGGAACAAATAAGGATTTGGAGGCTGGGAACAAATAAAGCCCAAAATTTTATCCCTCCATCACCTCAAACGTGAGGCTAACAAGTTGATAAAATATTTTTTGTACAATTCTTAACTAGACTTATATTTATTCATAAACTTTAAGTTTCATACTATTATCTCTCAACGTTCAAAAATTATGATCATATAAAATTTGTAACCCCTCAAATTGAAGGGTTTAAACCTTATACAATCATAATTTTTGAACGCTGAGAGATAACAGTATGAAAATTAAAATTTATCAATAAACATAAGTCTAGTTGGGGATAGTAGAAAAAGTATTTTATCAACTTGTTTTTCTCACGTTTGGGAATGGTAGTGAGGTAGAAGTGACGAAATTTTGGGGCTTATTTTTTCCCAGTCTCAAATCATCGCAATTTTTTGCAAAGTATCATTATTTGACATAAGTATAAATATACAAAAGTTTGGAGTTTGCTCCATGTCTGCAAATTATCTTAAACACCAAAAAATGCTGGATCTTTCACTAAAGAGAATATTTATTATTTGTACTTATGTCTGCAAAAAGCTTTTATTTATGTAAAAAAAAGAGTTAAGTTTAGTAAAGATTTAAAATTAGCTTGTTTATGATATAAAAAAAGTTTTTTATTTTCTTGTTGTGTCGAAAGCGAGAAAACTACATCATCTTGTACCTTTAGTTTTAATATCGTCTAAATTACTTTTCTAAAATGTCATTTTCATCTAAAAAATTGTACTTTAAATGTGTCAAATGTGTTTTGCTGATTTAAATAACGCCCATAAAATGGTAAAACAGTAATTTATTTGAAAAATAGTAATTTCATACACCCTAATAATAAAATTTTAGACTAAAACAACAGAGAGCACAACACTATGAAATTCTCCAGGCCTCAAACAAATTATGATCTTATTATAAAAATGCCTTGCAGCTACGTTACTAAGGTGTCCAGAATGAGAAGGATCAGGGAAAAGTTAAAAGCTCCAATCAATCTGAGGAGGGTTCTTAATGTACTAATATATGATGTATGTCGTCACCTAGATTCTTATATATACATATATATATATATATATATATATATATATATATATATATATATATATATATATATATATATATATATATATATATATATATATATATATATATATATATATATATATATATATATATATATATATATTAATAAAGTTTAACTTTATTGAACGCTATTTGTTTATGTTCGCAATATCAAAGAAATTAAGTACAGAAATAAACAAAAATCACAAAAATATCTTGACAACCCATGACCAGACCTAGCTGTGCATAATGGCACAGGTAGGTGTGGTCACTTCGTAGTTTAGATAGACTATGGTGCCACTGACAACATAAAATACTAATTTATCCAGAACTTCTTTAACTTCGCCAAAAAATACATTTAATTTAGTTATATGCCTACTTCACCAAAGATAAACAACTAAAATAATCGTTTTAGTAGTTTTAGGCAGTTAAGAGTACATTTTAAACCACTTCTGGAGACCAAATATGGCCAGATTTGATTTTCAATTACCTATATTTAGATATACAACATGTACCATCTAAATGAAAAAGTATCAGGATATTCCAGGACCATCCTTGACCACCCCTAAAATAATTACCAGAGCGATCAAGACCACTTTTGATGACCAAATATGCCCAGTTTCATATTCTTTGACCTCATTTACCTATATTTAGACAAACAACATGTCCCATATAATTAAAAAACATCGGTACACCTCCGGACCACCCTTGACCTCTAGAAAATGGCCATTTGATTGGTCATGATTACTTCTAAACGCGGGATATGCCTAGATTTGAATTCCTTGACAGCAGTTACCTATATTTAGATATGCAACATGTCCCATCTAATTTAAAAACCAACGAAAAGCCCCATGACCACTCTTGACACCCCCTAAAATAATCACTTATTAGGTCAAGAACACTCCAAAATTAAAATGGAGCCCAAAAATGAAATTCTTGGCCCCAAAAATTTCATAAATATGTATCATATGCCTATATTTAGACGCAAAATAGAGGATTCATGAATTCTTTACTTTGCGTTATATTACAGAACGAGTGTTGCCGTTCATCAATATAAGAATACTAACAATTATGCAAAAATATTTGGCAGTAAACAAATGAGTTATGAGTTTACTAGAGACAATTTATTCAGTGTGATAAGCGTTAAAGTTATTATGAAAACAATATAATAGATAAAGAGAAAGAGCCTGGTCAAATTGATCAGAAAAAACGTATAAAAAAATGCACTAGTGGGTCGGAAATCAATAAGGAACAAAGTAAGTACATATTTGTAGGAGGATTTAAACCTGATTTTATGAGAAATGGTTGAACTGATACAAAAATATATGACTAGGATGAGCATATGATTATTGTAGTCATTCAAAATCAGAGGATAATAACTATTAACACTAAGATGCAAAGATAAAACAACCTAGTTTTTAATTAGTCCTACAAAGAGCAAGAAGGTCAGATAAATTTGCTTATTAAATTCAAAATAACGGGTTCATAGTTATTTTGAAGACACAAAGATTTCCAATAGGTTTATTAAAACAAAATGGTGGTAATGATGGGTTTTTGGTTTAATATATATATATATATATATATATATATATATTATATATATATATATATATATATATATATATATATATATATATATATTTAATTAATTACAAGTAATAAAACTTGGATAAATTCATCGTTAACAGTAAGCGTGTCTATTATTTATAAGCTTTTTATTTTATACATTTTAGTTACGTTATAATAGGAGATAAAAAAAAAAAAAGTTGTAAGGATACATAAAATATAAAAATATTAATTTATACAAGTATCTTAAACTTTTTAGCCCGATTTAAAAAAATTATTAATTTTCAAAGTATATATACATGACAAAATTTTTACTTATCAAAGTTGTTGTTTTTTTTGTTTTCGATATATATATATATATATTTTTTTTCAAAGTTTCTCAACTTACCCTTACAAGACAAAGTGACACCTTAGTTAGGTTTTGACGAGAATAGTAAGACTTAAGAAAAGACGTCAAATTATAATCGAAAGTCCAGCAGATTTGTAAAATATCAATACTTTAGTGATGACAGATTAAAACATATATGTGTCGAAGAGAAAAGTTGAAAAAAACTTATTGTTTACTTTTTTAGTCTAAAATAGAAAAAGTGTCTGTGCATCTTACTCGACTGCCGTCCAATGTTAATTGTTGCGCATTGTGTTACCATTCTGATTCTGTAACTTCCATCTATTTGATGTATTGCCATGCGATGGGTAGTTTTCAAGATAATAGCCAAATTTGCCCCCTATGCTAAATTAGCTCCGTTCTACCCTATGCAGCCTCGAAAGAACACGCCAAAACTTATAACTATACAACTTTGTTGGGCAACATGACATTATTAACAGTATGAGATTTTTTAGTTGTTGACGAAATCAACCTCTCTTAGAGCCGCCGCAGAGTTCATAAAATCTTACTATTAGCCAGCCTCAGAACCATTAAAACAAGTTTTAGAGCAATAGGAGATAACAAAAAAAGTTGCATCGCCACAACGAAGGAGGAATGAGCAAAAACCAATCAGTAGCCGGATGCAGTTAACTTCTGTATAAGATAAAAAAAAATATCGTCTATAGCTTTTACTCGTCTAAGAGCCCGAAGCCAGAGGCTCTTCCTTTTTATTTATTTATTTATTTTTTTTGTTTGTTTGTTTTTTCATTTATTTAAGGATTAAGTTAACTTCTTCCAGCTTTTACCTTGAAAAAAACTGGACTAAATGTTACCATGATCAGGATGATCGTGGTAGTTTAAATTTTGACCCGGTTTAAAATTTATTTCCATTCAGATGATGAGAATAGAATCAGTTTTTTGTGTGCGGAATACGTTACAGTATTCCATTTACACTGTTCAAAATAGAAACAGAGAAAGTTACAGAGAAAGTTGTAAACAGATTGTAAATTGAAGTTTTATGTTAAATTTCTCACCTATTAAAATTAACCTAAGATTGCATTTTGTTGCATTCTCAAGCGACAAAGAGACTTACATTAAAAAGAGTACTGCAAATCTTCTTATACAAGGCGAGTGAAATTTTTATAGGTATAAAATTATCCATACATTGAATTTTTTTAATTTAACTCGCACTGCCTGTACTTTTTATATAATTTTATAATTTTTTTACAGAATATATAAGAGTTGTAATACTAATTTTAGTATAACACGCGTAAATGATTATACATTGTAAAAATAATATAAAAAAATCTTTTTATTTTCAAAATGTTTTTTTTTAAAAAAAACGAAGCCAGCAGGAACAATTGCATTAGGTCTGACATTTTCATTAGACAACATTATTTAATAATAAAATTTAAAAAAATGTTTCAAAAAAAATTTATAGTATTAAAAAATAAAATATTAGGAACTTAAAAAATTTAAAATAATATTTATATTTATTGTGATCAAAATAAAATAAAGTATAAAATCTTTTGAAAGATTAAATCTTTTCATGCAAAAGATACCAAGTGATATTTTGATGACTACCTAATAAATATAGCTCAGGAAGAAGTCCTCTATATTTTAATTATCTAAAATTATTTCTTTTTTGCTTTGATTTGAATGATTTAAAGTTGTAAACATTTTAATGCCATTAATGATTAATGATTACTATACATCATTTTTTAGGGTGTCTAGTGGTGATTGAAAACTTGGAGACTTTAAAATGAGTTTTTTCTTGAATATTTAATATTTTTAACATTGTGTATACTAATACTAACTTTTGCAGTTTTTAGGGATTTTTGTCTATTTTATAATAGCGATGAAATAAGGTATATTTAGTTAATAGTATATTTATAGTTTACTTACATCAAATACACTTAAATTTGTTTGTAAACTAGTTTTATACACAAATGACAAAAGGAAAATTGATAAAACTCTCAAATTTGGTAAAAAAACATGTTAAGTAGTTCAACTAGCTTTTGAAAAAAAAAGATATTTGTCCTGAACAGAAGTATGGCCAACCAGCAGACTTGTGGAAAGCACAAGGTTTGTAGAAAATAAATTCATCTCAAGTTTCATTGCTGTCAAAGCTAAAAGTAGTCACTTCTAGATTGCTTTGCATTGTTCAGGAAAAATTTGCACACATCATTCTTCTTTATTGTCAGCCATTGGCTTTAGGTAAAGCAAAAGCTCTTTTACTAATCTTGCCAATTCATCTTACATGGTTTGCAGGGTCTTGAAAAATGAAAAATGAGGTAATTTATCTATTCCAAAGAGCAACTACCGAACATCTTTAATCATCTTATTATAGTGGTTTTTTTATGGCAATTGCAGTGTCTTGAATGAATTCAGTGTTGATTGCTGTTGTATTCAGAACTACAAAACAGCGTTTTCAACATTTTTTGCGAGCTAGCTTTTTTTGATTTTAAGTTCTGACTTGAAGCGATGCTTCTGCTATTTTCAATTCCTGGCACAGTTTCACAGTTGATTTACAAAAAGAAATGTTACCCTTTATAACTGCTGCTTTTGCCGAAATAGACACAAAGAATAAGCGCTACTTGATTGCAGGAAATTTAAATTCGATCAGTTACTGAAACAATTTTAGCGTCATTATAAATGTTTTTTTTTTTTTAAATTAAAAATTCCATTTTAGATTTATTTGTTTGAAACGTGGAGGATAATCTTGTAAATCATTTTCTATTTCAGAATTTTCTTCTCCGTCATCTTTATTTTTCAATGATGAACCTGATCACTTTTTTGTTTAAAGTCTTTCAGAATTTAAAGCTGGTCTTTTCATATTAATTTCCTCTATATACTTTTTGAATACTTTAAATCAGTTCCTGCTCCTAAGTATATCCTTCTAGTTGATATGTAATCTATTAAAAATTCAATATCTTTCTTTCTTACTTGAGGCAAAAGATCAACTTCGATCACTTTGAATTAGTCCAATAGCATCAGCAGCAGAGAAGTCACAGAGCATAACTATTTATTTTTTTTTTTTTTGAATTTATTTTTTGTTTGATTTGGAAATTCAATTTTGGAATACTTTTATAAAGGAGGTCCATTTTTGTAAAAAAACACAATTTGCCATGCCTCTTTTTCCCCTCCCTTCTTACCCCAAACGTGTGGACAACATGTTGATAAAATATATATAAATAAAATATATATACATACAGCATACCATTTACACTGTTCAAAATAAAAACAGAGAAAGTTACAGAGAAAGTTGTAATCAGATAGTAAATTGAAATTTTATGTTAAATAAAATTTCAATTTACTATCTGTTTAAAACTTTTTACAACTTTATATATATATATATATATATATATATATATATATATATATATATATATATATATATATATATATATATATATATATATATATATATATATATATATATATATATGTATACATATATGTATACATATATGTTCACAGAGTATTGCGAAATAGCATTAATTAATTCTTTTTACCTTACCAATTATTAATATTATTGTTTTTAGTATTATTATTATTGTTTTGATTGCTCTTATTATTATTATTATTATTATTATTATTATTATTGTTATTATTATTATTATTGCTATTATTATTATATTTGTCACTATTACTGCATAAAATGCTATAACTAACATTCTCTGATTTTTAAAATCTTTTGTTTTGAAAATGTAAAAGCACAGTTGTTAACACAGTTAATTAATTAATCCCGCCGTTATTTCTGTAAACACCTACAAAATTATAGCGTCATTATTGAGAATAATAATAAATACAAATTAAGTAGTTTTAACTCGCGCTGTCGCCGTCATTCTCTAATTTATTTTTACTTTTTTATAATTAAGTTATATTTACAGTTTTTTTAAGTAATTAGACATTAAAAACAAGAATGAAATAAAATTTAGGGTAGAAATACCAGTGGTTAGCCTGCTCCACTAGCCAGATTTTTTGATTTAAATCCACCATAAGTAGCCTTATAATTCTGACTCAACAAATTGGACTGTCATATATATATATATATATATATATATATATATATATATATATATATATATATATATATATATATATATATATATATATATATATATATATATATATATATATATATATATATTATATATATATATATATATATATATATATATAGAAAAGTTATAATTTATTAAACCGATTATTGCGCTATTTATGGTGGATTTAAAACAAAACCGACTAATGGAGCATGGTTGACCTCTGGTATTTCTATACTATATTATGAAAAACTAAAAATAATAATAATGTAAAACAAAACTCGTGTCCTTGGCTAACGTTTTCATGATACATAAACATACGCTTTAGACAAAGTCGATTCGGTAAAATATCAAGCATTATATTTATTGCAAGTTACAAGGCATGTTTAATTTTTAAACTGATTTTTTTTAATGTTTAATCTAGTAATTATATTGTTTAAGTTTATGATTGAAAGCATTCTGGATTGGTAAAAGCGTGTTAATTAACCTTGTTTCTGCATTTTATTTAGTTTTTAAATTAAAACTAAATTAACAATAAAGTAAAAATACAAACTGTTTTTACTGCAAACTGCGGAACTGTTTTTAAATAACAGAACACATGTTTTGTTGAAAACAAAAGTTTTTACACTTGAAACTCATACACTTTTATAAAACTTTAAATACTTTACAGAACTTATAACTTTGAATAATTTACACAAGCAATATTGCTCAACAAAATAGTAATACTTAATTAGTATCAACGTTATTGAATTTGAGGTTTGGATTCAAGGTTATTTATAACCTAAGATAACTCAAGATGACTTTTGCCTATGGTTTTCTGACCCTATTTTTAAAAAATAATGTAAAATATTATATTCTCTAATATTTAAAACATTATATCTACGAGAAAAAAACACATCTTAAAAAAGAAAATTATACCCTACCATTTTAGTAATTAAAAAATGCAACTTTGTCATAAGAAGTTATCATAACATAAAGAATATTGTTAAATAACAAGTAAAAACTAATATTGTTATTATCCAGTTATGAAATGTTGTGCATTAGAACTTTATAATGTTAAAGCATGTACATTCGTCAATGTCTAACGTCTAAAATATTTTATCTTCACTGTCAATAAAAAAACACAAAAGGGTGATTTAAATCTTTTTATTTAAATGCGTAAAACAGTGAGATTTTATGTTTTGTTAAGGCAAAAGAAAGTATTGGTTTTAACCCCTAATAACTAACCCTATATCATATAAAGCTGCCTCTGGTCTTAATACTTATTGATGCGTTTTATTTTAAAATAGCGAATTTTAAATCAAGCCAGCATTTAAAAACATTTTTTTTTTCATTCCAAATAAAAGTGTCTTCATTTATTTATATATGACATTCGCCTCCAGAATTTCCGAATTATTTAATTTTGATCGGTATTTTTTTAACTCTTTAGAAGAAACTTTTAAATAGACGTTTTATTGCGAATGTTTCTCTCTCGCACTCACACAATATACAATTTATGGTTTCAATATTAAATGTTTGGCTTATATTGTTGCTTTATTATTAATTTATTCAAAACTTTTAGATAAAATGATTTTAGTTGAATTAGAAAAAACAAAATGTTCAAGCGGTATAATTATAAATTATGCCGTAATGATTATAGTATAATTGATAATTTTATCTTGTTACTTTACAAAACAATTGGTCGGGTGAATATAAACGTGCAAAACAATTGGTCGGGTGAATACAAACGTGCAAATGCGTTTTTTGGAGTAATTGCTTAACTTTACGTGATTAAAAATTTTGCGAATTTTTTATTAATGGTTAATTAAAGGGTATTTAAGAATATATCGCGCTTGTAAAAATTGCATATAATACATTCGCATGATGTTATCGGTGAGACAAGCAAGGTATTTGGTACAGTGAACAGTAAGAAACATAGTTTTTATTAGTTTCTTCAAGACCATTAAAAATACACCATAAAATGGTTCAAATGTTTTCACACCGAATTCTATATGCTTAAAGGGCACCGCCAACAGCATCGAACGAATGTGATTAATTATATCGATTTACGGATGATAATATTTCTTGGATATCATTCTACGTCCAGAAGTATTCAAAACTTCATTCAATTTTTTTTTTAGCATTTTGTCTTAGCAGCGAGCGTTTGCTTTTAGCGCTTACTTTTACTCAAAATGGTTGCTATTTTTTATTCACCCGGCCTGATATGCGAGTAATATTTAATTTGAATATTTATTGTAATTTATGTTGCATTTTTGTTTTTTATTTTTTTCGAATAATTGTTTGAACCTCTTGGTTCTGAACCAGAACTCTAACCGCTGCGCCACGGCTGCTTTAAATTTGAGGTGGTATACCCCCTTCAAAATTATCTTGCAACTGAAATCTTATAGTCAAAATTAAAATTTAGCCTATGAAAGATCTTATTGAACGAAATTGATCTATAAAATTACAGGTGATTATGTTGTCATGACAACCACCTAAAATAGCGAATATAAGAAAACATGCACATCGCACTGTCAAAAATATCTCATATTCTAATAAAGTGTTTATAGTAAAACTTAAAAAACAGTTTGATCTATGCAATCGCCAAAAGTTTTTAAATCTGATTATTAGTTTACATGTATTACACGGATTATGAAGATTTTTAAATAAGCAATTTTTTTAGTGCTGAAACAGCAATATCTCAAACTCTGAAATGTTTTACAATTTACTTTTGGCAGATTGCATGCATCATATAAAAACACATCACTACTTAAAATTTGGTTAAAAACTGATTTCTAGAAAATGAAATAACTGTGACGGGAGATTGAAAATGAAAAAACTGTGACGGGAGAAATAAACCTTTCTTTAAACGTTTTTTTACGGAAGCGAATTGCATTGCTTTTAAGGAACAATTATCTTTACTTCATTGGAAACACATAAATTCTAATGATGCTAATTTAGCCTATAATTCGTTTGTAAAAACATTTTTTGAAATTTATGATTTTAATTTTCCTCAACATAAAATTAAAAAAAAAAAAATAAAGATTTCACGTCACCATGGATTACAAAAGATCTCAGAAAAAGTTGTATATAAAGTATTTAAAAACGAGAATATTAGAAAGTAAGACAATTTATAAGAATTACGCTAAAAAATTTGAAATCCAAAGAAAAAATTTAAAAAAAAGATACTATATAAATTTACTAAAAAAGTATAAAGAGAATTCAAAGCAAACATGGCAAATTATAAGGGAAATTACAGGCACTAAGAAATTGATAGCTAGCTCTCTACCTAGAGCTATTAAAATTGATAATAAAATATTTTATGATCCGAGTGTGGTAACAAATAAAATGAATGAATTCTTTACTTCAGTTGGACCAAATTTAGCAAAGAAAATTTCTAATATAAATAAAATAATAAACAGATGTAGTTTTCCTTTAGTATCTTGTCTTAATTCTTTTGAATTGTCTTTTGATGAATTTGATAGAGCTTTTAAAATGCTAAAGCAAAATAAAGCAGTCGGTCCTGATGATATCAATGGAAACATTGTTATTTATTCCTATGATATCATAAAAAATATCCTTTTTAAAATATTTCAATGTTCAATTCAACAAGGAATTTTCCCTGATGAATTAAAAATAGCTTGAGTTTCACCAATATTTAAAGGTGGAGACTTACTTAATGTTAGTAATTAACGTCCAATATCTGTTCTCTCTGTTTTTTCAAAAATTATAGAGAGAATTCTTTATAATAAAATTTTGAATCATCTTTCTCAAAATATATCCTATACAAAAATCAATATGGATTTAAAAAAAATAACTCCACTGAACACGCTATACTTCAAATAACACAATATATTACTGAATCATTTGAAAATTCCAAGTTTACTTTAGGCATTTTTATTGACTTGTCTAAAGCCTTCGATACGATTGATCATAAAATTCTATTTAAAAAACTTAAATATTATGGAATCTCTGGCAATGTTTTGAAGCTTTTAAAAAGTTATTTAAGCAATAGAAAGCAATTTGTTTACTATGACGTATCATCGAAATCAAAATTGTTAGATATAACATGTGAAGTTCCCCAAGGGTCTGTCCTAGGACCACTACTATTTCTCATATACATAAGCGATCTCTATAAAGCATCTAATTTAATGACAATTATGTTTGCTGACGACACGAACTTTTTTTTATCTCACAGCAACATAGCGACACTATTTCGAAGTATGAACATAGAATTAATTAAAATTTATGAATGGTTTAAATTAAATAAGCTTTCTCTTAATATTGAAAAAACAAAATGGTCTCTTTTTTATCCATGCTACAAAAATCTTCTACCGAGTGAATTGCCTGCTCTTTCAATAGATGACATGCAAATTAAAAAAGTAACGGCTACAAATTTTTTAGGAGTTTTTATTGATGAAAATCTGACATGGAAAAAACACATTGAAAACTTATCATCTAAAATTTCCAAAAGTATAGGAATATTATTCAAAATAAGAAACATGCTAAATAGACATACTTTAGTTCAGTTATACCACTCTTTTATTCATTGCCATCTAAACTATGCTAATGCGGCTTGGGGTAGTGTTAGCAAAACTAAATTAGAACCACTTTATCTCCAACAGAAACATGTTGCACGACTTATTAATTTTAAAAATTGTTTTTATCATGCTAAGCTTCTTTTAAACGAAATGAATATTCTTAATATATATCAACTTAATATTTTTAATGTATTGTGTTTTATGTTTAAATGTAAAACACGCACATTTCCAATTTCTTTTCACAATTTATATTCTTTAAAAGTTAAAAATAAATGCAATTTGTGTAATGAAAATTTTATTCTTCGACCAGTTTTCAAAACTAATTTTGGTAAGTTTTGCATTTCATTTAGAGGAGCATTTTTATGGAACAAAGTAGTATTAAAACTTTTTGATTTTTCTAAAGAATGGAGCTTTCTCTTATTTAAAAAATAGTTAAAAAAAATTCTTTTCTCAATTGAAAACATTCTTATATATTTTTAAGTTTGTTTTGTTTTATATTAATACTCTTAAGAAATTTTTTTATCGTAGTTTATATATATAAAATCTTTTTTCTTAACTTATATATATATATATATATATATATATATATATATATATATATATATATATATATATATATATATATATATATATCATATATATATATATATATATATATATATATATATATATATATATATATATATATATATATATATATATATATATATATATATATGATATATATATATATATATATATATATATATATATATATATATATATATATATATATATATATATATATATATATATATATATATGTATTATATATATATATATATATATATATATATATATATATATATATATATATATATATATATTTGTATGTTTTTATAGAATTAAATGTGTAAAAAATTATATTTTTATTTAAGTGTGAATATTTATATATGAATTATTAGAGGATTATTTTTTATTTAAAATCTGTTTAGGCGGTTCTCGATGACAAGATCTTATTATGATCTTCTGCGAGTATCTGCGTTCTTCTTATTTTAACGCTAACAAAGTTTGTAACTTTTACTATATGTATTTTATGAATCTTATTCATTCTTATATTGTAAAACTTATTTTGAATAAATAAAAAGAACAACATAAAAAAAAATTATTCTGTCAATTATTCTGTATCCACATATATTTTTTTTATTAGAATTTGCAGAAGTATTAATAGGTTTACCTTGGAATAAGATAGATTTATTGAGCTCTGTGAATCTATAGAAGGTAGAAGACTAGTCATTGCTGAATTTGTTTTATATAAAGTATATTGATTTCCATGAATTCTTTTTTTTTTTTGAGTTTTTTTATTGAGTAGCGAATTTCACACATTCTCTACCCATTAAAAGTATAAAGTTTAGTTTATATAAACATAAACAGATGCATAGATATATATAACTTTAAGATAGCAATTCGTTTTAAAGAAACTTCTGGAAGAAATTTATGAGAAATCCGGTTACTGCTTTTACTCTTACAGATGTTTTGATGAATGGAAAATAGAAACAAATTATTAACTCATTTCAACAAGCTTTTTTCTCAGTATTAAAATTTTAAGTTTGGGGAGAATTTCTTGGCCAAATAAAAATTTAACCGTTGCTATGGAGGTTGTCAAAGGCGCTTAAAAAGTAAGGTTCAGTAAAGTTTGTTTTCCTCAAGTTATATGCTGAATTTTAAAAAATGGTTTTCAGAGTTTGATTCTATTATAAATTTTGAATAAAATAAAACAACAAAATTTTTTTTGAAAAATTTGATATTTCTGAGGGGTATACCACCTTAAGAACGATAGGAGTAAGTAGAAGACAGAAGTCTAGACATCAAGACCCTATAGTAAGCGTAAAGTATTTTTACAAATTTCTCATTATATAAATTTACAAGTACTCATTATATAATACAATATAGTATTCATTATATAATACAAGTACTCACTATATAATAAAATATAATACATTATATAATACAAATATTAATTACATATATAACATAGTTACAATAAGGTATGATAAATTGCAACAATAAAATGAATAGATAAAGATATATTACAAGATTTTTTTTTTTTAATTATAGACATTTAAATAATAATCATAAAAATATAACTTATGCAAACAATGTCTGTCGTGCGCCCACTTAATCTCATTTGACAGATTTAATCATTGAAATCTTATTTGTCGAATACGATTATTGAATCTTATTTATCGAACATAATAAAAATAGATTTGTACTGGTGTATTTCTAAATACACTTCTAGATTGTCCAAAAGGTTGTGCACAAAAAGCTAAAGAGCCATGCGATGGTTTCAAATCGTAGTCGCTTGTATTGTAAGTTTAAATTTAGCTTCCAGTATAAAATTAAACCAGTTTAATTTTATACTGGAAGCTAAATTTAAACTTACAATACAAGCGACTACGATTTCAGAAAACATCTGGTTTACGTAAAGTACGTAATGTTAGCGTTAAAATTCTATGCGTACATTATTGATATCAATTATACCTGTTCGTTTTTAAACTTAAATTTGTATTATATCACTACCAAATATATTTTAAATCTTTTCATAAATATTTAATCATTTCCAAATATGTGCAATCGTTTTCAAAATTAATTAATATCCTGGAATAAATTTAATTGAATATAAAAGTAGTGGAATAACTTGCTACTGATCAGTGTCAATGTTCTAAAGATTTGGTGAAAAAATGAATGAAAAATATTAACTAACAACTGAGTCATTTGTGAAAAGACACTAGGGGAGGGATGGGAAGAGTCAGAAATTAATTCTACACCCTATAATGAAGGTATTTAAAGTAAACATAGAGAAAATCAGATTAAAATTACGGGCCAATATAAAAAAGAAAGAGAAGTTCGGAAATTTGCGTACAAATCGTGCGACAAGTTGATCTTTCGTAAATGGACTCTAAAGGAAAAGTAAATATTTTATATTTCTTTTTTTTTTTTAACGTTAGGTTTTTTTAGATTATTTCATTTTACTTATTTTAACTTACTTTTGGGAATAGAGAAAAAATTTTTAAATAACATTAATGTTAAAAATGTCATCCTTTGCAATAATGACTTTTTTTTTTCAAGTTGCTTCAAGAACATCTATCGGTCTTATCAAAGATCACCGCAAAGGAGCATTTAATCCGCCTCTTTTCTTGCTACTGTTGTTTATTGAGCTACAGACGGGGTTGGGCCACGAACCTTTTTGTTCTGACAAATACAAAGTTCGTCTGACTGCTCGAACTCTGCACAAAAAGTCAGACAAACTATCGTCTAGTTTATTTAAAAAAAAAAACAAAGGCTCTAATTTCAAATCTTGAAACAAAAATTTAAAAACCAGAATAAATATTAATAATCAAGAAGAACTTCAAAAAATATTTTCATAAAGTGAAAAAAGCTGATTCACTTGTTTGTAGTCACAAATATATCAAATGTCATATTCAATGTAAAATTAAGTAGACACAATTCGTGAACAAAAAATATATACAATTTTATCCACAGCTATTTATAACCCATATTCAAGACGAGATTTTTTTAATTTTATTTAGGTGCCCCAAGAGGTCCTTACAGTCTTGTCACAGAGCACCGCGGATGAGCATTTAATCGAAAGTTCACGCCTCCCTCCTAACCGTTGTCGCAAAATTTGCTCAGAGTTAGGTTTTGAACCACAGATCCTTTGCTATTGAGGCAAGTGTGCTATCACTGCCACACGGCTGCTCAAAATATTAATTATTGGTCAAGTTTAATCATTGATCTTTAAACAGATAAAACTAATTATTCAAATTGAAGCCAAAAAAAAACTAGCTTTTCGTAGCGCTAATTAAGTTATAGGATCATCAAAAAAAAAAAAAATACTTAGTCATGTTAGCATTGTTGGTTCAATTTAATTCAGTTTATCTAATAAGACAAAGAGAATGTATCTAATTTTTCTAAAGCTGTTTTTCTTAAAACCTAATTTGTAAAGAGCTATTTGCTTTTATGTCTCAAAATGTTTTAAGGCACATTAAAAATAAAATAAAAAAAAAAAGAAAAGTACCCGTGAATCATTGCAGGTTCAGACGTTTCTCACCAACTTTCCGTGGCTTTTTATTATTATGTAAATGGTCAAAATTGTTTTCTTTAAAAGTATTGAAAGTAAATCCTTAAACACTTAAATTTTATATCTAATGAAAAAATATGACATTGATATAAGTAATTTGTCGTAAATAATTAGTATGTTAAACACTCTAAACTAAAAACACGTTTAAAACAGTAAAGTGAGTTAGGTTTTTATATCCTCTGTGTTGTACGACCTTTAAACTTAGTAGTTCAGTGACCGTGACGCAGTGGATGGAGCGTCTGCTTAAGAAGCAAGAGACCCAGGGTTCGAAGGGAGCTCAGGGAATATTTCGCTCCATCGGTAAGAATGGAGGCGTGAACTTTCTAGTTGAATGATTTTCAACGGTGCTCTGTTACAAGACCATTAGGTCTTTTTAGCGCACCTAAATCAAAAATTAAAAAAAAAAATTAAAATAAAAAAATTAAAATATATAAAAAGAGTACAGCATTGCAACGCATGACTTTATTGTTGTCTGATCTTGGTTAATATAGAAAATTTTAAAAATTAAAAGGAATAAATAAAATTGTATTCAAAATTTTCAACTTAAAATAAAAGACATTAAAAACTAATATAATAATGCGTTTTTTAAATAACTCCAGGTCTCATTTATGGTTTAAGAGCTGCACTACTATATTTTCATGCTTCAAAATTACTCCTATAATTCATTAGTATTAACGAAATAAGAGGATCAGTGGTTTTAGCATTACGAGCTCTTTCAACATCCTCCTCTAGTTGCTTTCTCTCCAGAATTTCTTTTTTTAAATTAGCTTTGGCTCATCCTATCCTATTTTCTATTTCTTCTTACAAAAGATTATTAAAATTTTTGACATGTTGGCTCATAAAAGGCTTGACATGTTGAAACTCATCGCAAATTGCAAAGTGAAAAAAGTCTTCTTGTTCTGGTAATGTTACCTCATCGAGCCATGTAAATGTTTTGTTTGCTTTGACCTTATTTTAGAATCCAAAAACCAAAAGTAGTATTAGAAGTGTAATGCAAAAAAAATCTAGCATGCCCAAGATTCTTTCAGCCTCCATTGTATGCGGTGGAGCAAATAGTGTGGTTTTTATCATTTTTTTTAGGATGGATTTGAGAGATTGCAGATCAAATACCTACCATCAATCTTTTGAGAACTTTCTCTGCGGAGATCATAAAAGCTAATAAATCTTTACCGAAAAATTTTTTTCTTTTATTACACGAAGTGAATGGTTATGCTTATGACATAAAGTGAATCCACATCTGTATAAAGAATTGATACTGGATACTTTTGAAATGAGCTAATTTCCTTATTGCTAATTGGAAAAACCCTAATAAAAAAAGATTAAGTTTTAGTACATTTTCAAATTCCTTTATTACTTTATTAAGAACCCTCAAAAATTTACGAACTCAAGATTACGCTTACCTGTTGCATTTTCATAAACCAGACTCGTCCATGGCCAAGTTGTTGTTTTTTCCTATCAGGCCCAATCCTTGCAATAGCGCAAGCGTTATATTGTTACTTATGTCTTGAAGTAAAAGTTTGCAAATTTCATTTTAGATGTTGCTAGAATAACAATAAAATTGTAATACAAATTCTAATGGAATTCTATTAAGCTTAATATTTATCTAAAGAAATTTTTTTTAACTTTGCAAATATATTAGCAAGCTCTTTTAATACAGTAATTGTTTTGGGTTGTTAAATTTCTCAAAAAACAAACTCACCGCTGCAATATTCTGTTTTTTTCTTGTAAACTACGTATTGATCTTTTTTTATTTTGCCTAAATGACCTTTTATTCTCTGCATTATGTCTGAGGCAATAGTTAAACTAGCAGAGGTAAAATACCCAGAGGTATAAGACATTTTTCTAGAACGAGGCGGAAATTTAAATTTATGTGATTGATCTATATTTGCTGGTAAATCTATTAAAATTTCCCTTGATTGATAAGCTACTTCAGGAAACTCTGTTTTATCTAAAAACCGCTTTGTAACTTTTTGCTGACAGCACTGCCAACATTTTAAGCCTATTTTGGAACTTTTCTTAAATTTCTAGCGATCTTTGATAGGCACGAGGTAAGCTGCTGCCCAAAAATTACTTTTTCTTATATTTTTTCAAAAACATGCACGAAAGTTAGAAAAAAATCGACGCAGTTCATGAACAAAAAAGAGACAAAAAAAATTGTTTAATCATTTTAAGATTTTTTTTTTAAATAAGTTTTATCATTAACATTTGTCTTGAGATCTAGTATTGTGGTCTATCCTTATCCGGTTAATTGCACACGATGTTAGAAGGTGCAACGCGTAATGTTAATTAGGTCACCTAATTAATGTACGCCGACAAAGACTTGATTCAATTTTGCCTTGACATCTTAAAGAAAATGTTTTTTTTTTATTTTTAAAACCTTTTGAAATATTTTTATATGTCTCATGAGAATGATTAAGCGTTAAGTATTTTTTCTACGTTAAGCTATTGTTTACATGTTAAATGACTTATTAATAACTACGGTTAACTTTTTATTAGTTAATTGGTGTAATTAAATTTTACACAATTAAATGAATAGCAGTGCCGAATAAAGCTGACGTTAAACCAAACAACGGAAGTAACAGATTTAAAACTACAAATTGTTATTTTTGTGTGTGAAATTTTGTTAATTCATCCAATGAAAAGATTTATAACTTTTAGAGATACAAAAATAGAACTTTGTACAACTCCTAACCTAAGTAAGAGCAAGAAGGGCACATATAGTTCAATAGCGAAAATACTTTTAATTAGGCAATTAGACATGTTATAAATTCTTTTATTTTAATCAAATTTTGCTCGTTTTTTATTTGTTTTTGAATTTAGTCTAAATAAAACTAAAGGTTTTACTTTGATTTAAATTTAATTGTGATAAAATGTTATAAAGGATGTTTGCCAAAATTTAAGATAGATTTTTCTGCTTTCATCCTAATATTCACCCTAATTTTCAATTGACAGCCTGTTATATATTGTAAATTCTGTTATATATTGTAAATTCTGACATAAACAAAAAAGAATACAACAACTAGAGTTTATGAAAATTGAGAAAACAAAACGGTGTAACATAATGATATTTTAAATTTAAAAAAATATATTATAAAAAAGCTAAGGGTGCGCACAAAATGTTAAATGAATAATTAAAGTGTCGAATTAAAGTGTTATGTAAATACCAGATTCTCATCAGAGAATGGATATAGTTATAATCAATTTGAGGCGGTCTATACTCTGACTTTAACGGTTCGAATGTTTTAATGCTATTCTAATAGCCTCTTGCTGGAGTTTTATCCTTGAAATCATTATATAAAACCCTTTTCTTTGTTGAGCTTTCTTATGTAGCAACAATGAAAGAACACACATAAAAACAAAAATTAGAAACAGTATCATAAAACAGAAAATTAATATTTAGTGGCTTGAATCATATGTGGATAAATGAATGGTATGAATGATAATAAAGATAAATACTTAATAATAATGATAATAAAGAAAAATACTTAATAATAATGATAATAAAGAAAAATACTTAATGATAATGGAAAATACTTTAACAACTTAAAGTCACCTTTTTATGTTTTTATGAAACATAAAATTATTGAATCCTTACTTTCCAATCGTAGTATAAAAGTTGTCCTTGATGGACAGCACTCTTCTTCTTATTCTGTGACCTCAGGTGTTCCTCAATTTTCAATCCTTATACTTTTTTTAATTTACATTAAAGATCTTCCAGATATTCCCACTTCTGTTACAGCATGGGGCTCACATTGGCTGGTCAACTTTAACTCAGATATATTTTTTTCAGCCAATCGTTATCGCAATAATTTAGATCTTCCTATATTTATGAACGGTAATGTACTTGATGAGTCATCTACCCTTCATCTTCTAGGATTAACTCTTACTTCTGATCTTTCTTGGAAACCATTTTAAATCCGTTGGAAAATTAGCATCTGCTAAAGTTGCATCTCTTTATCGAGCTCGATAAAAAGATGCAAGTAAAATTGCACCTTCTTACTCTGGATTCTATTCCTTATCTCTTTAAATTTCAAATCCAACCTTGTATGGAATACTGTTGCCCTATCTGGGGCGGATCTTCTAATGATGTTTTTTCTCTTATAGACAAGGTGCAAAAACACATTGTAAACATAGCCAACCTTCAACCATTATCACTCGTAATGTTGCTTCTCTTTCTCTTTTCTACAAATACTATAATAAACACTGCTCTAAAGAGCTAGCTTCTCTTGTGTTATCTACTAAAATTCACTCTCGTGTTACTCGTCATTCAATTAAGTCTCATCCTTTTTCTGTTATTCATATCCTAAGCTCCAAAAACTCTTACTCGTCTAGAATTTTTCCTCAAACATTAGTTCTTTGGAATTCGCCTTTATCTTGCTTTCCCAGTTCATATAATTTGCAACCTTTTAAGTCGTCTGCCAATTATTATCTTCCTCTATAATCTTCATCTTTTCTATTCCAGTAACTTCCAACATTAATTAGTGGTTGCTTGCAGCCTTGTTGAAAGCAAAGATGTTTAAAAAAAAAATGTTTAATAAGTAAACATAAGGTACTTAAGATTTTAATTAATAAATGTGTAATAATATTGTTTTTACAAGATAAACTTTTGAGTTTATTCTAATAAACTTCTACTTTATTTACTTGTTTCTGCTTTAATTGACTTTGTTATTTTTAACCTAAATAAAGAACTTTTTAAGAACTAAGATTAAATTTTTATAATCCATAAAACTTAACATTGCTCAAAAAAACGTAACTAAATTACTCATGAACATGACAATCATAATTATGAATAAAATATTTTTAAACTTCTAATTTTAGCATACTGATTTAACACCCTGTATATGTATTGGCAAAATCAATCTTTTTTCTTTCCAATAACATTAATAGAGTTGAAATCTAGACAAATGTTTTTGTTTGATTTGTTAAAAATAAGTACAATAAAAAAAATGTTGACAAATAAATGTGATAAATTATGATAGTATGATTATTATTTATAAATGTTTCAAAAATATTTCTTTAATCAAAAATGCTTACTAATTTTATAAAAAAAAAAACAGTTGAAGTAAATTTGTCTTTTGACATGTTTAAGGCTGATAACAAACTTCAATTGAAGTTCAATTTGTTTGGTTCAAAGGGAAAAGTATGAATTTACCTATGGAAAGATTAAATATTACAAGCTATAATTGGTAGGATATTACTTTGGTTTTAAGTGTTTAAAATTAACCAAGATGATGTAGATCAACATTTTTTTTATTATTATATATTGTTTTATTGAATCTACAGTTTTATTTGACCAAAATTGAATAATTTTGCATTTGATTTCTAGAATCGATTAAGCGCTGTTATACAAAAGCAACAGACAAAGAAACTCAGATATAATTAGCCTCCTGCTTGAATTATGCACCTTATTGTTTAAATGGAGGTAAACGAAAATCTTACAACCACGAAAAGAAAACGAAGAATTTAATAAAAGAGGGATCAAGATGATGTTGAGAATGAAGAATAATGTGACGTTGAGTGAAACGAGAGTGAAGGTAGTTGTGAAAATGAAAATTTAATTACCCCCTTACTACCACTTTTAAAAAATACATTTAGTAATTTTTTAAAGTGTTACCTTTCGAATATATATATATATATATATATATATATATATATATATATATATATATATATATATATATATATATATATATGTATATATATATATATATATATATATATATATATATATATATATATATATATATATATATATATATATATATATATATATATATATATATATATATATATATATATGTATATATATATATATACTTCAAACATTTACGCCACAAAATTCGTCTGTTTTCAGTAAACCTTTTTTTTTTTTGCAACTTTAAAACAATTATCATCTTCATTAGCTGAAACAAAACAATCTAAATCATTTTTTATAGGATATGATGCAGTTATAGGATATGATGCAGATATAGGAGATGATGCAGTTAAATTTGAAGTACTTGATTTCCTCATTCAAATACGAAAATTTAGGTCAATTAAAAAGATTAAGGTCAATTAAAAAAGCTTGTTTAACGACCGCAGGTTTGCTTAAATAAAAACGTACAAGAAGATAAATAGAAGTTTAGTATTTCTCATTTTGATGGGTCAGTCAACGTTACATTGAGACACTGTTTAAAATTTAAAAATTATTTTTTAAATTTTAAACAGTGTCTCAATGTAAAGTGTCTCACTGTTTAAAATTTAAAAATTAGTTTTTAAACTTTAAACAGTGTCTCAATGTAACGTTGACTGACCCATCAAAATGAGGAATACTAAACTTCTATTTATCTTCTTGTACGTTTTTATTTAAACAAACCTGCGGTCGTTAAACATGCTTTTTTAATTGACCTTAATCTTTTTAATTGACCTAAATTTTCGTATTTGAATGAGGAAATCAAGTACTTCAAATTTAAATGCATTATCTCCTATATGTATTAAAAATGAACGTTGTAAACTAGTTGATCCTTACCGTAAAGTTCACCAAATGACTGGACAGAATAAGTTAGTAACTGGCAAGCAAAATCAACACATTTTTCAACAAAATAAGACATAATAAAATTAGAACTGCAACTAAAAGATCTAAAAAGTTTGAATAGATTTTTGGCTCAATCAACACCTTTAAAACTACTGACCCAGGATATATTAGAAAAAGTCTAAGTTCATTTTTTTATATCTAATAAAGATTAATTTTCTAGAAAGTTTTCTTGATTTTCTAGAAAATTTTCTTGGAATGTAACAACGTATCTGAAACAATCGTCAATGTCTCAGATTATAGTCAGATAAATTATTGACTATAATTTGAGATGATTTACAACATTTGGACCATTTAACCAAAGGTGATGAGTCTTTTATTCGCATACACCGAAGCATACAAGATGCATGTCTAAAGGAAACTTTGTCACCATTTCAAAATTTGATTCAATTAAATAAACAAACATTTAGTTCAATTTAACACACCACTATGCTATTCAGAATGATTTTAATGAAAAAAATCCAAGTCAGTCTTTAAAATTGATGAAATATGTGGGAGTATTGTCTTGCCACACCTCTCTCCCTTCTGAACAAAACGCTCGCATCAGTTATAACCATTGTGTCCTTCAATACACTTACAAAATGCTCGAGCATTTATTAACTTAGAACTTTATATTTTTATCCCAAAATTTTAAAATTAAGTTATCGAAAACAAAAATGGCGTTTAACTTTTTATAACTTAGTTATAATAAATCTAATTATAATTATAAATATTCTCTTCTTTTAGTTTCGTCATGTTAAAGTTATCAAGTTAAACTAAAGTTTTATAATTAAAGTTTGAATGCAAAAGTTCATATCAATAAAAATGTTATGAGTATTTTAAAAATAAGTTAAGTCTTATAAGTATTTATAAGTATTATAAGTATAAGTTATTAAAATGTATGTTATCATATTATTGTTGATATTACAGGCGTTTAATTTTAAATTATAGTC
This sequence comes from Hydra vulgaris, assembly GCF_022113875.1. Classification (NCBI taxonomy): domain Eukaryota; kingdom Metazoa; phylum Cnidaria; class Hydrozoa; order Anthoathecata; family Hydridae; genus Hydra; species Hydra vulgaris. Next base: position 27,457,520 of record NC_061165.1, read on the forward strand.
AAAAAATATCAATGATTTAAAAATACAGTTGATGCATAAAAATAAAGCCATTTTTGCATTTATTTGTAAACACTTGATATTTATATCTGACAGTGGGTAAATTTCGTTAAAACCAATCATTTTGATTGCATAAAATATAGAAAAATTAATAGAAAAAAATGGATCTGTAAAAACTGTTTGACAACTTAAATATATCCATCACAAATATTGCCTGTTTGCTCTTTTTGAATGTCTCTGACTAAATTAACTTTTTTAGCAACTTCAAAGCAGTTATTACCATCACTAGCAGAAACAAAACTCCAAACTTTTTTAGCAACTTCAAAGCAATTATTACTATCACTAGCAAAAACTCTAAATTTTGATTATTTTAAAAATGCTTTAATGGAATTAAAGCATTTTTTAGTTAAAAATGTTTTAATGGAATAGTTATTTCATGTTTTATAGTTACTGGGACATGTTAAACATATATGTTAAACTTTTTAAATTTGTTAGGAAAAAAATTAAAAAATTCTTTTATTATGGTAATAAATAAATGAAATTCTAAAACTACATCTTTTTAATAGAGTTTTTCAGTGAAAAAAATACACCAAAAAAATAATTTCTATTTAATTAAAATGTAAATATAATGTATACAAAAAGTATAATGCATAAAAATAGGTGTTCGATAAAGATTTCAAACTGTTTGAATACTATACTGTTATATATTATTGAAAAGAAGATCAATACAGTATTTTAATGGTAAAAAATATAAAATCGAACCATTCGGTCAAAAGTTATGACGGTTTAAGTGCCGATTTTTCGATATGTGGATTTGTTAAAGAAACTGTGCTCAAAATTATGTTTTTCTTCACTTAAATTGTCATAACTTTGTCAATTCTTATGAAAAAACTAAGACCTAGGTATCAAAATATAGGTGTAAAAGTGGGCTATAAGTTTATGTCAAACTCTAACCACCGGGCGTATAAGCTGGACAGAATGGGCGCTAAACCACCATTTTATCCGTAAAAAACGGAACACTTTTTTCATGAAAAATGTTTTTAAAGATAAATTAAAAATTTTAAAATACAAAATCGATTATAATTTTATACCAGACCATTAACCTAAATGAGAGGTGTATGTTAGAGTTAGAGGTGGGTATGGTGGTAATGACTTAACACACCCTAGTATCAAAAATTGTTTTTTTTTTTACACATATTTTTATCATTACTAACATAAGTAAATTTAGTATACAATGAGAAAATTTTGTTATACAAGTTTTTACATATATATAAGTTTTTTACATTGATTTATGAGAAGGGTGTGTTCCCCTTCCCCCCCCCCCCCTCCTTCTCCTCATCGAACTTAACATAAAAAAAAGAATTTTTTTTAACTTTTAAATTTTCGGCAACATGATCAAACTTTGCATGCTCCGATGTTACATAAAACATTTTCATCCAGGGTCCAGTAAAAAGTTTCGAAAATACCGCAAGCTTAAACATTTGTCTGATTGCGGTTGTATTACAAAATGCTTTTCGAAGAGTTGCTTCCAAACTTTTACACTTTACTGTTCACACTTTGCTTTATCAGAATAATAGAAGTACTGAAAAAAACACGAAGGCGGTTTTCATTATACCATGGAATAATACCTCGTGGTAATATGTTATTGTCTAAAAAAACTTACAAAACCTTGTGGATCACTTTTTACAATTTTATATCTCATTTTGCTTATAGCCATAATAATTAAGGTTGCCATGCAATCATTTCAATATAATTTGAAACTCTCATCGATTACAACTTCAAGATGCAAATCAAATAAAAATATGTAGTTATACATATTTATTTAAAATATCTATCATATGAATATATTGAAATAAAAATATGTATAAGTATTGTATAAAATATTTACACAATATTTATACATATTTTTCATTTGATTATACTATAAATAGTATGTAAAGATGATCTTGAAGTTTACTATTTGTTGCATTTACTAAAAGCAACAACTAAGAAACTTTAGGATCATCTTTAGCTAAGTTAAAGTTTAAATTTATTAACATTTTTTAACTTGAACTAAAATTTAAAAGAAATAAAAATTGGATAACTGGTTTCCAAGTTATGACAGTTTATGTTGGGCTCAAGAACGCCTATTTTGCGACAAAATTTGTTGAGTTTTCCTTAAGGACTTATGGCACCAAATTTTGATAAAAAAAATTATTTTTAAATGCTATCATTGAGAACGAGTTTCATTGAAGTACTCATGCTAAATTATTTTTATTGTTTCCTTTTTTACTAAAGAATCAAAGGATTCAATTCTAAAAATTATTATTCTCATAATAGGGGCCCCTAGGTAAGGATTCCACTGCTCGTTTGCCCCATTTGGGGCAATCGGATCAAAAGCTATAAAAGCTTTGTTAAAACCGTAAAAATTAACTTTAAATAAAGAATTAGAGTTTTTTCAAACTGTTATCGTAAACAAATTCATTTACATTTATAAATATCAAGAAAATACCTAAACATCCTAGGGCTAATTTCCCCCATTAAGGATAATCGGACCAAGAACAAAGTTCTGTACAAATAATAAAAATTAATTTTAGTTAAAAAAAAAAGAGATTTTTCAAACTTTTAGAATATACAAATTCATTTTTATTTATAAATATAAGAAAAATATGTAAAAACACACAGAGCTTTCCCATTTTGGGGCAAATTGGGCCAAGAGTACGAAAAGCTCTGTTAAAACCGTAAAAATTAACTTTAGTTAAGAAAAAGAGATTTTTCAAACTGTAAGAGTGAACAAATTCATTTATAAATGTCAAAAGTATGTGTAAAAAGTTCAGGTCTAATTCCGCAATCGAGGCGATTGGACCAATTTTGAAATTACTGTAAAACTAAAAAAATAAACTTTAGTTAAAAAGCGAGAGCTTTTTTATATTGTAAGAGTATACAAATTCATATACATTTTTAAAAATCTAAATTTTCCCGAACAAAATGTCTTTGTAAACCATAAAAATACAATGCTTTGCTTTGTCCAACCACTGTCTAAAACACTCCTTGTATTTTCTCAAACCAATATGAGATTTTATTTAACTTTTGTATCATGTTCTTAAATAATGTATTTATGTTTTCATGAGATTGAAATAGGTTTGCGTCATCAGTAAAAATTATAGTGGTTAAGTTAGAGGCTTTGTTAAGGTTATTTATATATATTAAAAGTAATAGGGGTCTAAAAATGGATCCAATGGGACACCACACGTAACATTCATTAATACCGGCCGAGAAGAGCCTTGGATATTAACAAACTGCTTACTTTTTTTTTAACATCTTCGCTTCCAACAAGGCTGCAAGCAACCATTATTAGAGTTGGAAGTTACTGAAAGAGAAAAGATGAAGATTGTAGAGCAAGAAAACAATTAACAAATGACTTGAAAGATTGCAAATTATATGAATCAGGAATACAAGTTAAAGGGAGCGAATTCCAAAGAACAGATGTTCGAGGAAAAAAACTATCAAATAAGAATTTCTGGAACACTTAGGAACAGTCACAGAAAAAGGATAGGATTTAATTGAATAACGAGTAAGACAAGAATGAATTTTAGTAGATGGTACAAGAAACGCTAGCTCTTTAGAGCAATACCCATTATAGTATTTGTAGAAAAATGAAAGAGGAGCATTATTACGATGATGTCATAATGGCTGGAGGTTGGTTGCAAGAGTAGGTCTAACTATTTTTATAATGTCTTTTGCAGCTTGTCTAAAAGAAAAACAACTATTATTAGAAGATCTGCCCTAGATATGGCAACAGTATTCCATACAAGGCCAGATTTGAGATTTATAGCAATAAAGAATAGAATCCGGAGTATGAAAGTGTCGAGCTCGATAAAGAGATGCAAAATTAGCGAATGCTAATTTTCAATGGATTTGGTTACAGTTTCCAAGACAGATCGAAAGTAAGAGTTAATCCTAGAAGATTAAGGGTAGAAGACTCATTGATTACATTACCTTTCATAAAAATAGGAAGATCTAAATTATTGCGATAACAATTGGCTGAAAAAAATTGAGTTTTATCTGAATTAAAGTTCATATCATGACAAAAATAAATAGTAATATCATCAGCGAACAATGCCACCTTCGATGTGAGAATATCTGGAAGATTGTTAGTGTAAACTAAAAAAAGTGGAGGACTTAGGATTGTAACATAAGGAACCCCTAAAGTTAAAGAAAATGAAGAAGAGTGCTGTCCAACGAGAACAAGATTGTATGCTACGATTGGAAAAGAAGGATTTAAAAATCTTAAAAATGTTACCAGATACACCATGCGAAGATAGCTTATGGAGAAAACCAGCATGCCAAACTTTATCAAAAACTTTGGAAATGTCAAGAGCGATGGCCTTAACCTTTCCACCTTTATCTAATGCACGATAAAACCTATCGATTATTACTGTTAACAAACCAGCCGTAGGACGAGAAGATCAAAATCCATATTGATGATCAGAAAGTAAGTTATTAGATTCAAGATGAGAGATTAAGTGTTTGTTAATTGAAGATTTAAAAACTTTGCTTATGATAGAAAGAAGATTAATGGGACGGTATTTAGACGAATCAGATTGCTCTCCAGAATTTTTGAAAATAGGCATAACAGATGCCGTTTTCCAGCAGGCTGGAAAATAAGACTCTGATAAGCACTTGTTATATAGTTTTGAAAGTATAGAAGACAGCTCCGGAGAACACTTCTGCAAGACTATAACAGGAATGTTTTCCGGACCACAAGTTGTAGAAGAGTCTAAGCAGGAAATTGCTTTAGATACAGAAGTTGGAGTGATACGAATGTCAAGCTATGAATCAACCTGTTTGTTGGCTGTATCAGGTAGAATGCAACTAGTGGAATCAAGAGATGATATTGATGAAAAGTTCTTAGCAAACAATTCAGATTTGTTTTTAGGTGAGGTGACAAAGTCTGAACCATACAAGAGAGGTGGAATATCAGATTTGCCCTTATTATTGATTGTATTAAAGATTCTCTAGAAGTCACGAGAGCCTAATTTTTGAGATGAAACACGAGATTTTATGACCTGAGAATAGCGGGCTTTGGCGTAAGACAAAACCTTTTTTACAATGGTTCCTAGCTGTAATAAACAGACATCTGTTTTCTGTAGAATTGTTTTACTGATAGATATGGAAGTAACAATTTCGATTGGAAATTGCAGCTGCACAATGTTAGGAAAACTATGGAGAAGAGTGAGGCTTTACCTGGAATCGTCGAGAGATTAACAAATAAAGTTGTCTTACAGCTTAAAAGAGCTTTTGAACCAGCTTAGGAATATGTTTTTAATGCCATAGAGTTCTAATATTTTTAATAGAATCAGCAATATTAAAAGCTTTTGACAAATCAATGAATACTCTATGTGTATTATGAGAATTTTTTAAAGAATTAGAAATGCTGCGTTTTAGTTGGACTATGACGTGTCCAGTAGAATTGTTTCTCTGGAAGCCAAATTGATTTTTATATAAAAGTTTAGCATCAACAAAATAATTGTAGACTCTAATATACATTGTTCTTTCTAATAATTCCGAGAAAGCAGGAAGAACTGAAGCAGGATGAAAATTTGTAATATTGGTATTGTCACCTGATTTAAAAATATTTTTACTACTTTTAGAGAGTCTGGAAAGGATCCTTGAGCAAAAGATACTTCAAAAATTTTAATGAGTAAACCTTTTAAAACGTCAACAGAATCTATTACAACGTTTCCATTGATGAAATCCTCAATTGCCTTAATTCATTTTAATGATTTAAATGCTGCTTCTAATTTTCTGTTTGTTAGGTTTGGAAAAATAAAAGTTGTATTAGGTGATGTTATAAATTCATCAATTAATTAATCATTAATGTAAGAAATTTAATTTGATAAGCTTGTTCCGATTAAAGCAAAAATAATTTTAAATTCAAAAGTAATTTTATTAGGTTCATTAAATAATTTATTTTTAATTTTTATTACATTTGGTATTGCTGATATTGTGCTTTTCCTATTTTTCCCGTGATCTCTTTCGTTAATTGCCAAACACTCTTTGAATTGTGTTTGTGCTTTGCAAACAAGTCGGACTAGTAATTTCTTTTTGCATTTTCAAGGAGTTTTTCGAAGTTATTTTTATAAGTTAAGTTGTTATAATTTAAGTTGTTATAATATAGTTGCTTTACTCAGGAGAACTAATTTTAAATTTGCATTTTTTCAAAAAAAAAGAAAAGAATATCTTAGATATCTGTTTAACAATACCTTTTTTATACCAATACCAGCTTATCAAAAAAATCTTTGGTTAGAATGTTATCAAATAAAGAAGATGAATGATTTGTTATTCTTGTAGGTTTATTTTTTGTAGGTATTGTTTCCGTTTTAAGTTAGTCATGGTAAAATTTTTTTATGCTTTAGTCTCCTACAATGTCATATTTTCTATAAGTAAAAATAAACCAATTCTTGTAATAAAAAGTGTTTCCCTTGAATTGAAATCGTATTTACTTCGTTTGGTAGTGTTTTCCTTGTTATTGCGGTTCTTGTTGTAACTTATATATTACAACCTAACCATGACCACTTGTCAATCTATTCATGACCATGAATAAAGTTGATAAGTGGTCAAGAATCGTATCATATATGTCTGTCAAACAACGTAAACTTATACTTTCTGCATTTATAACTTCTCATACTACCCATTTATATGGATATATCACAGAAAGAAACTAAATAAGCGCATAACTTGAACCCATGATATAACTTTAAGAATTATCTACAGAGACTATGAGACTATCTTTATTTGAAACTCTTTTACTTTACAGCGGTATTTTAGCTCTTCCTCAAAATAACCTACAATGTTTAGTTTAAAAAGAATGTCATCGTTTGTCTCAAATCAAGCAAAATTATTTAAAATTTCGAAAAATATAAATCATTTTATAAATAAATTATTATTTTAGATTTTATTGAACAGAAAATGATATTTTTTAACTAAAAACAAAAAAAAGTAATTCAACAAGATTTTTTTAATTATAATTTTTTTTTAATGTTTTTAATAAAATGATGAAGATTTAAAAATTTTTTATACAATTTCGCTTTGTTTAAGACCCAAACATGACTTACTTTTAAAAAACTTTTATTTTAGAAAATAGCGAAATGTTGATAGTAATTATTGTTTTTACCCCTGGTTTCAGGTGGTGTTCTCTTGGAAAGTATAGAACTTGTTTTAAAGCTAGGTTATTTAGAACAGGGATACAACTCTCCAATATAAATATGAGTGATGAACAGAACTTTTAGTCACGGAGATTTTCGAAGTAAACTTACAAATTGCGCCTATATCTAGGAATGAAGTCTTTAAGTTTCTCGAATCAAATCTGAGATATGAAAATCCAAATTCTACCAATATTTGTACAACAAAATATGGATTGGAATCTCCATCGTACCTAGGACCTAAAATTTGGAAACTAACCCGGAATGATTATAAAGCATCTTCATCTTTAAAGGAATTAAAACTTAAAATAAAAAAACTGGTTTTTTAGGCAAATTATGAATGGTTTTTATTAAAGATGTTGAATACATTAATAAACTAAAGTAAAATTAAATCTTTATATTTTTATTTTTGCCACCTTTTTTTTATTATTTTTTTTTTATTACTTTTTTATTATTTTTTTTATTATTAATGCATTTATCGGTTTTTATTAATGTATTTTACAACAATGTTTATTTTTGAGCGATAAGTGCCAGTTGACTTATATTAGCCAATTATAGAGCTTACATTGTTACAACTATATGTGACAGCTATAAATAAATTACAAATAATAAATATAACATAAATTTTTAAGAAAATAAATTTTAGTAATTATAAAGTTGAAGTCTTAGAATGAATGTATTTATAGCAAAAACTTTATCTTTCAAATTTGTTATTTTATTTGGTTTTTGATTGCTCTTTTAGAAAAAAAAAGACTCAACGTACAGCATCCAAGACTTGCAAGTATTTTCGATACACTTTGTGAAGCCGTCTCATTGAAAAAACTCAGAAACACCCAGGGTGTTCTACAAAACTTAAAATTGAAGATGAGCTCAAGTTAGTTAAGTATGCATTGAAATTAACTTATTTGGGTATTGCCTTTCGTGTTGCATATATGATATGCTTGCGCTGGGAAGGCGTCAGTTTATGAAATATGCTGAGGATACACCAATAAAACGTGAAAATTCCTTTAAGAATGGTCTGCTATCAAAAAATGATGCTCTTCACTAAAAAAAGGGCTTTCAACTCTTGGAAAAAATTGAGACCTTTATTATATCGAAAACAACAAGGTTTTTATTTATTTTGATGCGCTAAACCAAGTTATGGATGAAGCGGATTTTAGTTGCTAACCGCACTGTGTGTGGATTATGGATGAAACTGGATTAAAATGGCAGCACACATCAGACAAGGTTGTTTTTCTTAAATCAAGTTCACAATATGTACTAAGTTGGACAATTGGAAATCGTGAAACAATATTGCCCCAAATATGAACTTAAGAACATTTATAATTAACGGAGGCTAAATATAGCCAAGAAAAAATAGATTTTGTGTTTTCTCTTTTTATTACAATTTTATACAATTTATTTTACAGTTTTTAACAATAAATTAAAAAAATAAATAGAAGAAGTATATATATAAATATATAAATTATTATTATTTTTTAATATGTTTATTTTGCCTTTTACAATAAAAAAATTTTTCATATACATATACAACAAAATAAGTAATGGCTGAAGCAAAAAGAAGACATAATTCTGTCTTATCACCGAGTCTTATTTTTATAAAATCGTAGTTTATTAATATCATATTATATTGACGTAAATTTAGAAAGTAGTAATCAATAATTGCTAAGATGCTTACATTATCTGCAGTTGCAAAACGAAAAAGAACGCAGCTGCAGTTGCAAAAAAAAAAAAAACGATTATATGCCAGTAATAATAAAAAAAAAAGATAAAAAAAAAGAGATAAATACATTTATATTTATATTGAGAGAGTAACATCATTAATAAACTTTGTTATGGTGGATTGTGATACTAACTTTCTTTAAAAACATTTTTTTTTTTTAAGTTATCTTGATTTTTTATTAGAACTTTATTTTATTTAAAAGAAAATCTATTATAGTGAGAGCCATAAAAAAGAACAACCGTTTAAATTCTTTTTTAAATCGATCAAGAATGGTTTTCTTTTTATTTGTAATATTTGAAAATAAATTCCATAAATATGCCCCAAAATACTTAATTGAGTATGAACTCAATTTTAAACTATATCTTGAGACGACAAAGTTGTTTACTAAGAATCTTGTACTATATTTATGGCAGATTTCACAAAATAGGATTCAAATATTTTCGGCGACATTCCTAGCTTAGTTATATACATAAAGACTAAAATTTTATGTAAATTTATTTTATAAATATTTAAAGCTTTAAGTAAACACAATAAAGGCTCAGAGGGCTCTGCTTTATTTGCTCCAATTATAATTCAACATGCATGTTTTTGTTTACTTTAAAGCCTTTTTATTTATAATATATATATATATATATATATATATATATATATATATATATATATATATATATATATATATATATATCAAAATCTTATTACATCACGATTATAATATATATATATATATATATATATATATATATATATATATATATATATATATATATATATATATATATATATATATATATATATATATATATATATATATATATATATATATATATATCAAAAAATTACATCACGCTTGAACTAACGTCGTTAGTTCAAGCGTGATGTAATTTTTGACACTTTTCACATTAACACATTTTCTCTAATTCACGCAAAAAAGCTCAATAAGTAAAAAAAAAAAAAAAAAAAATGTTTCATAATCTGTAATCATCGCCAATTTCATGAAAAAAGTTTGAAACTGTATCTGAGGGCATGAACAAAAAGCGGATTTTTTAAAAATTAAAATATTTTAAATGCACTTTTTTGAAAGACCTATTAACGTATATTTTATGCACTTCAAAGTTATTTTTTTATGACTAAAAAATAGCGTCAAACCCAAAATTGATGAACCCCTGAAAAAAATTTGGAACTTTTAAAAAACTTAAGCTTTAACATTATAAAAAAAAAATAGTACAAATAACTCGCGCAATCGAGATATTTTTTAAACAAATGAATTGAGCTAGATTATAGGTTCTACAAGGTTAAATGTCAGCCCTACCCTAAAAGAAAACATAATGTGGATAAGATGGACCAGGGACTCTTTTATACATTTCCACTAAAAAAATGCTTCATAACTCCATTTTTAATTTCATCAATTATCCAGGTTTTTAAGCATTTCTGTCACTCGGAGCTCCGTGGAGAATAACTTTAAAAAACGCGCTTTCCTTAATAAAAAGCCGCATCTTGAGCGTCTCAAAACATATCATCTTAAATAAATTCACTGAGTACTATCATAATATGAGTAGCATGGCAACAGCTTATATATTATTTCATTATAACCCATGGAATTAGCTGAAGATAAGCATAAAATATTGAGGATGTAATAATTTTTTGATGATCTTGTTTCATTCTGACGTAATTGTAAAATATTGAATAATAAAAAACTATAACGGGGATGTTATTTTTTTTAACAATAAAACAATGAAAGAGTATTAAATATACAACCAAGTAGTTAAAATAAATATCTCCATCGAATTTGTATGAATAAACTTAACCAAAATATTCGCAAAAAAATCAGTAGTCTACCCGTAAAGGAGGTTATACCATCTTATGCAACCTTTCCCTACATTTAAATTAAGTTATATTTGTTAAATATACTCTTTAAAATTTAATTCACGTGTGCAATATTTACTAAAAAAAATTCAAATCATGGTCATATTTCATATTAACATCTAAGAAAGCTCACAATGCAAACATTCAAAAGACTGAGAATAAAAACAAAATGCAGAAAGAAAAAGAGAATTTTTCCAGTAATAGGTTTGAAGCAATTGAACAAAATTTATAGGAAAAGGAACAGGGTAGATTGCTGAAAGCTTGAAAGAAAGAATAACTTTCCATTTTCTGGTAAAAAAAATGTAATGAATAGTAAATTCCTGCACGCAATACGGAATAATCTACATGTCATGTAATGATCCTAAAATAATAAATGAATGGGTATCCTGTGGAAAAAGTTTATTGATATCATGAGAGCGGTGCACAGCTAAATGGAGTTTTTGAAGATGAAAACTTTGTGATGCTTGTATTTGCTGTTATTTAAAAAGTCTCTGTTTTTATTTCGTTATTTAAAACATTCAGCATTTTTTCAATATTTTGTTTATGTACTTCTTTTTTTTTAATTAAAATATAATATTTCTAATCGAATTCAATTTTGAAAATGTTTTTGTAAAATATTTATGTTTAGCTACCGGGAAACGGGTTTTATTAAAAAATAAAATTTTTAAATTAAAGTTTAATCTTTAAAATATAGACAATGATTAATATATATGAAAAATTTAATAAAGTAAAAATTAACCGCGAGTAATTTAACATAAAATTATTGTCGACCCCTTTAGGATTCATATCCAAGATATGGAATATATTTAAGAGAGCGACCTCCTTCAAAGTTAAATACTTTTCTTGATTATTTTTTTTTTCTGAAGGTGCCTGTGGTCTTATTATGCATAAAGATTAAAGTTTTATCTTTTCTAACATCAACAAAAAATCAAGTAATAAAATTTCTTTCAGTCTAAATTTTCCTCTACTCTAGAATACTTCATAGCACGCTATTTGGCACTAAAAGAATTCATGCTATCACAAATATGATTATTTTAATCTTCAACAAGTTTCCTTGCCTTCATAATATCTTTCAGAAGACCATTAATGATAGCAGCAGTAGCAGTCAATGACATATCAAATCTGATAGATAGTTTTATTGTTTTTCTAATATTGAGTCTTCTTCGCTACCACTGACTTTATCACTATCACTGACCATAACAACATTATGTTGTAATTATTATTTATTTTTGCGGCAACATTCATATTTTTAGCGTCAAATCTAATAAAAGATGTTCTCAATGACTCAATGGCTTCTTGTTGTTAATTAAACCTTGCTGGATCAATTGACTTATGAAAACTTTTGAACTTAAGCTTGACAGTTTCTTTAACATTATGACCAAACTCTCGCATAGTTGAAATCTTGTTTTTCTTGCTGGGTTTTAATCCAAATAAACTCTTTTTGTGAATTCTTAAACTTAAGTCACTTAAGTCACATTTGCAAAGGCAATGAGCACGGTCATCATAAGATTCTTTGCAAGGGGCATCATTTTCGCTACAGTAAACAATTCTACATTTGCAAAAAGCTGTCTAAAAGTTTATCAAGTTTAGATTCTCAGTGTTATATATTGGCTTTTTGGGCTTTGTGTCAAGCTGAGTCTTAGTTCAACAGCTTTAGTGCGACAAAGTGTAAGGCTCTTTAAACTCTGAGTTAGAAATCAACCAAAATCTGTGTTAGAAAAATAAAATGGTACAAATAATAGCATTCAATTTGAAAACATAAATAGTCAACATTTAGGGAAAAACATTTTCAGAAAAAAAAAATGTTTTTGTATTTTGTGTATTGTATATAATGTATTTTTTACAAAAAAAATTATACCATTCAACTTAGGCTTTATAAAAACATATGAAAAGTGATGTAATTAAAACTAGAACATGCATGAGCATGATATACCCTAATACAAAAAAATGATATTCTAGAGGATTCTGAAAGTCGACGACTACTATTTAGTTAAAACCCATCTGCGCTATATTACATTCACAGTACAAATGTATATATACGCATATATATATTTTTTTGTACTTACAATGCAAATATAAATACATAATTTATAAATAAAAATTTAAATATTTTTGGTAAAATCAAAACTGAAAAAATATTTTAATTAAAAGCAACAATAAGTTCATTGAAGTGCATCACGTAATGAGGCGCCAACATGCGCACATTTTCCCTTAATTTGTTACCACCGTATCCAATAAATAGTCGAGCGGGCGGAAACGCTTCTAAATCCGTCATTCCATCACCAATCATAACAATGCTGCGAATTTGATAAAAATTAGAGTAACGTATACAGAAAAAAAAATACATATATATTTTTTCTGTATATGTAAAACGTATACAGAAAAATAAAATAAAATATACATAGGTTAATTACAATTAATATAAAAAGTAATTAACATCAATTTACCGTAAAAACGGTTCATTGCGGATGAATACTAATTACGAAAATTTTAATAAAACGTTATAATTTCTTTATCGAAATGAACTTTTTTTGGATAAATAAAAACAAGTAAAAAATAAATAAAAGTATGTAAAAATTATAGTTATTAGTTATTATTAATATTACTTAAAATAAATTGAATTTAACTCAAAAATAAAATTTCCGGAAACTTGTTTTTTGCGTTTATAAACGTTTAAGTGTCGTTTTTCCGTATAAGTTAATGTCGCTAATGTAGAAAGAGAAACAATTTTTACGGATATTTAAAAAGAAAGAAGTGCTAAAAAACAAAAGGAAAAAAATGTACATATGTTTCTTTCTATTATAAATACGTCCGCAATTAGCGTATTGATAATAACGCACAAAAAAAAAAGGTTTTTAAAATCAAAATACTAGTAATATTAATCTAAATAAAATAATTTTTATTTAATCTTGTTCGACTTTTTCTTTTTGTGGAATTTATTTTTTAAAAAATTAAAGTTTAATATTTGCTCTAACAAGCAAGTTATTCAACTTTTAATGAAAAACTTTCGTAAATTAACCATTTCTACGATATGTCATTCTTAATAAAAATTTGAAAACAAATGTCATTTTAATAGCAGTTTAAAAAAACAAAAAACAAAAACATGCATATAATGGTTGGTAGCAGGTAAAAAAAACCCGGGAAAAAATCCCCCAAGAAAAAAATCCTTCCAAGAAAAAAACCCCCCGGAAAAAATCCCCCCGAGAAAATATCCCCTCAAAAAAAAAAAAAAAAAAAAATTTTAACCGTAAAAACATAATAACCGTTAAGGTTAGGTTAAATAAGAACATAATCGGTTAAGATTAGTTAACGGTTATTAGGCCGGGTGAATAAAAATGAGCAATCACTTTTACTCAGTAATTGGTCAGCTTTACGTGAATTTTTTATTCACATAAAGTTAAGCAATTTACTCAGTAAGTGGTCAGCTTTACGTGAATAAAAACTTAATAAAAATTGCTTAAGTTTTTATTCACGTAAAGCTGACTGATTACTGAGTAAAAGCAAATGCTCATTTTAATTCACCCGACCTACTATGTTCTTAAGACTAGTTTAAGTAGTCATAAGAGGAGCAAATTTAAACGTGCTTTTGGTGTAAAAATTAAGACAAATTAAAGATAAAACAAAGAAAAAATTACATAGTCATTATTTATCTCTTAAAAGATTGAAAATACTTTTCAAACACAAATATCTTCGTAGCATACAGACGCATTAATGACACATTAAATGTGTCATGGGTTCTACGGCAATTTAGGCTAAACTTGTATTTAATATTTATCAAAATCAAATACAGTGAACGCTTTATATAAGCAACTCGTTTGAACCAATTTCAATAAGCTTTTTATTAAGAAATAAGTTGCTTATAGGGAAAAAAGGAGTATAAAAATTCTTTTACTAACTAAACTGTGTAGAATAAATAAATTCAGTTTTATTTTGCATAAGAAAATATTTTATTGTTATTATTATTGTATAAGCGGTGGTTGCAATAATCGTGCGTTATTATTATGTGTTATTAGATGGAAAAAAATTACTTTGAAATTCGGGTTATCAGTAAAATTATTCTTAGACCCATGGCAAGTTGCACTACTGAGAGAAGGGTTTTTACGAGAAGGTTTTTAGTTTCCAAGTGTCAAGTTACCAATGGTATGAATATTGTTATACCAGTCGTTAAAAAATGTACAAGTTTGCCACGCATTTTTGGATGATTTGTAATATACGGGTAAATTCATATTTTTGAAGTAAAGAGGAGATTTTGATTTTCCTCTCATCATCAAATCTAATTTATGCATACCTCGTGTTAATAGTTAATTTATGCATACCTGAAGTGTTTACGCATGGCATAACTGTTACTCTTACTAAATTTTCTTTATTTTCTTTTACTCTACTTATAGTAAAGTTAGCAACTTTATATTCGTTACAAATGTCCTTCATTTTCTCACCATTTTGAATGTCTTTTAAAATGGGTAGTTAATCTTTTAATAATATTGAACGTCTTTTTTTCTTCTGATTCAAATTTTATGGTTGAATTTAAAGCACAAAAATAATAATTTATTTATTATCTATTATAAACTAACAGAGCTCATGTAACTATTCTATTTAACAGGAATTCTGTTATTAGAATATGTTTGTGTTTTGTGCTGCCAATACTGGCAGCACAAAATACAAACGAATTCCAATAACATAATTTTTTACAGTTTGAGGTTATTTTTTTACAATTAGAGCTTAATTTTTTACAATTTTGAGGTTGAGTCGATTAATTGATTGATCTACAAAAACTAAATAAAATAAAGTAACTTTAACAGAAATTCACTTCAATAATAGCAAAAAACATAAACATATTTCAATAACAGAATTTTTCATAATTTGAGGTTATGTTGTTGTAAACAGCTGATTTTACTTCTAAATTAACCTAAACTTAACTCAAATATTTAGCTTTAAAAATATAAGTTGCTTATACAGAACAGTTGAACTAAAAAAAGTTGTTTGTATAGAGCTTGCTTATAAAGAATGTTGCTTATAGAGAGGTTGCTTATGTAGAGCGTTCACTGTACGTGCAAATTAAAGACATTTAGATTTTGTTATTAGAAATATTATTATTAATATTAATATTATTACCTTTATTATAATGTTGTAGGTTTTTAGTTTAGATTAAGTTAGTAAAGATTTAGTTGTAAACTTTCAGTACTTTCAAAAGTTCTAAAAGTTCACAACTTATTTCAGAACAATTTGAATTTGAATTTGAACTTTGCAGCCTTTTCATACTAAACTAACTGTTACAACCTGAACATCCATTTTTTAAAGCTAATCTTGGTTATAGTTTGTAAACATTATTAGTAGTTCAGCCATAATTCACACTTATTGTTTAAAAATTGCCAAAATATTCACAATATAATACTTTTGGAACGCTCCACTGGTATCTTTTGTGCCTGTAACCAATCAGTGACTTATATAGCATAATGTTAAATAAAGGTAAACCAAGCCAAAAGACTAAATTTGTGATTTTCCTTAATGAATGGGCCTAACTGCTTAACTATACACTTTTTAATTAATAAGCATTCAACTTGGTCTAACTTGGATATCGTTCACACATTTTAGTGAATTACCAAAAATCATTTTCATACTTATAATTATTATATATAATTATTAATAGCTATATTATAGTCTATTCAGTTAAATAATTACCAGTTATGAACAAACTGATGTCATCAACAATAAAATCTGACTGACAACATCAAAAATATGACTGATCAACATCAACAATAAAATCCAACTGATGTCATCAACAATAAAATCAAAATTTAAAAAAAAAACATTCATAAAAACAGAACTCTGTTCTGTTTTTTAGCACGTTTTTAAAAAAACTTTACATTCTTATATATTCATCTTCTTTATATTCTTATATGCTTACCTTCTTTATATTCTTATATATTCACCTACTTTATATTCTTATATATTCACCTACTTTATATTTTTATACATTTACCTTCTTTATATTCTTATGTATTCACCTTCTTTATATTCTTTATAATCATCTTCTTTATATTTTCATACCTTCATCTTCTTTATATTTTTATATATTCACTTTCTTTATATTCTTATATTTTCATCTTCTTTATATTCTTATATATTCATCTTCTTTATATTCTTATATATTCACCTTCTTTATAATCTAGTATATTTACCTTCTTTATATTCTCATATATTCATCTTCTTTATGTTTTTATATATTCACCTTCTTTATAATCTTATATAAAATTTTCAAATTCAAATTAAGACTTTTAATTAAATTTAAAAAAGATTTCTAAAAAAGTTTTAGCTCTTTTGTAAAATTACAAAAAAAAACACTCATTTTACTCATGCTTTTACTTTAACATTTTTTATGACTTCTTCACACAAAACTTGATTATTAATATTGCAGAGTACATTTAGAAGCCAAAATAGTATTGAAACTATATGTAATGTACTTGCGCACACAATTTTTTGCTTTAATAAATTTAGATTTGTTTTGAAAAAACTAAGAAAGAATTTTAGAATGATATTAATAAGACAAAATTTAGCAACATTCCAACAATTTTTATATGTAAAAAAATTTCAGCGTATTTTCAATTAAAAGTAACTTACTTATTATAGTTGTATTTCTCAATTAATTTTTCAATTACTACCTTTTTACCACCAGACGATGAAGTTGGTTCTTCTTCATCAAATCCTTCATATTCACCTACAAATGATACACAAGAAGTATAGTTTAAATGAAAAGTGCTTAAATTTTTTTTATTTTTCATTCACTTATGGTTGGCATGACATCCACAAAAAAGGTTTTTGCAAAAAAGTTATTATATACACTAAAGCCACCAGAGTCAAAATCCTACAAATTAAATTTCTTTTTTTTATTAGTTTAAAAGTTAAAATTTTTTATATTTTTTAGTAAAAAAATGTAAATTTTAAATTAAGCAAAAACTAAAAATTTAAAAATAAATAAAACAGTATAAAAATTGAAAGGCTCTTCTATCGAAACTCTATCTAATCTTTTGGGCTTGAAATCAAGATTTGACTTTTTTTTTTAAGGTATTTGTTAAAAGCAGGCCTAAAATTATTTTGATATTGCATGAAGAAAAACTAAATTCATAATATGAGATAAAATATAACTGAAGAAAAACAAATTTTATGTTGTCACAAAAAAAAAAAATTTATATCAAAACAATAATTGGGAAATCTCTGAATAAATACTAAGAATAAAAAGAAGTTATCGTTTAAGTTGTAGCAGATGTGGACGAAAGACCAGGAAACATAATTTTATGTTTCCTGCTCTTTCTTATGAAAAGTCTTAGAATTTTTTTTACCAAGTTATATTATAAATGATAATTTCAATACCATTCAAAAAAATACTCTTTCAAAATAAATGGTTAAACATTTTGAAAACAAATCCAATATAAAGTTAAAGAACTCATTGTTTTAAAAAAGTCCAAAGTTTGTCATTCAAGCAAAACTTTAGTCCGACCTGTTACGTAAAACATGTGCAAAAAACACACTTAAAGCTCAATATTAAAAATCTCAACTTGAACGAAATCTTGGGTGAGACTTCAAGACTTCCTGAACAACTATTGACAACATTTTTTCCATGAAAAACTGTTAACAACAATAACTGAGATTGTTTTTCCCTGAAAAACAATTGCAACAATAACTGAGAGCAACAACTAGATAAAATATTATTTTACTATTCTTAACTAAATTTGTATTCATTGTTAAATTTAAAATTTTATTCTACAATCACATAAAATTCAAAAATTACCACCAAATTAAACTTTTTAATACCCTAAAATTGAGGGAAAATTCAAACTTTAAATGGTCATAATGTTTGATAACAAGTTTGAGATCACACTGAAATGCCTGTTGCCAGGAACTTCAGCACATACATTAACTATCTTATAGCCTGCTGTCGCAAATGGGTGCCAATAAATTGACTGAGGGTTTGGGATGGGGCAGCAATCTTTTCGGATGATTGTCGGATGGTAGTCTAAAAGTTTCTTCCATAAACTGTAATTTTAAAGAGAACCCTATTAAACCAGACCAGGAAAAGTTTAAAAATTTAAATATATATATTTTTAAATGATAGACTGCTTTCCCAAAACAAACCCTCAGTCAATTTAGTGGTACTTCATTTTAGCAGCAGGCTATAAGTTATTCAATGTAGCAGCACTCCCAAGTAGCAGCAGGCTTTAAAGAGACTTTTTTTTTACCATAAAAAACTCTTTCGACTACAATATAAGGATATATATATCGTTATATTGTAGTCGAAAAAACTGGAGAGCACATCACTGTATATAAATAAATATATATATATATATATATATATATATATATATATATATATATATATATATATATATATATATATATACATATATATATGTATATATATATATATATATATATATATATATATATATATATATGTATATGTATATATGTATATATGTATATATGTATATATGTATATATGTATACATGTATATATATATACATGTATATATATATATATATATATATATATATATATATATATATATATATTTGAACAATTTTAAAAATGTATTCTACAAAATAGAGTGCTCAATGTTCTTAAAAGAACAGAGCAATTATAAATTAGTAGAAAATCACTTAACAAAAATTTTTTTCATTTTACACTGTGTTTCATCAAAAAGACTCATCAGAAATTTCTGATGAGTCTTTGTTACTAATTTATATATATATATATATATATATATATATATATATATATATATATATATATATATATATATATATATATATATATATATATATATATAAATTTATATATATATATATATATAAATATATATATATATATATATAAATATATATATATATATTTATATATATATAAGAAAAAAAAATTTATCTACCATTTTTGCTAAACAAGATTTCATTAGCAAATACATTTTCAGTAGGTATGTTTAGAGAATTAGCAATAGCATTAATAATTGGTCGAAAGCCTCCAGATATCAAATAGATGTCAACATTTCGAATCTTTAGAATTTCTATTAAATCTCTAAAAAAAAAAAAAAAAAGATTTTATTGATGAAGAACTAAATTAATAAAGAAAAAGATTTAGTATAATAAACTTACACAACCCCTGGGCTCAGCTCAAATGGATTTTTATTTATAAATGCATCTAGCTGAAAAAAAAATTAAAAATTACAATAAACTTATTTGAATAAAAGATTTTATAATAATCTAAAACAGTTTTGAAAAAAATGCCAAAAAAAAATTAAATACTCAAAGACAAATAAAATAAAGCAAAAATATTTGTGAAAAGATATAATCTTTTGTCTACTATTTAGCAGAAAATAAACTTTTAATTTAAATTTAGTAGTTCAGTAAACTAAAGATTGAAAGGTCTATTTTCGAATGAATTTTGTGTACAAGTGTCAATCGTTAGTTTGCTGAACTTTTAAACTTAAATTAAAAAGTTTTTTTTGCACTTTTTATTACAAAAAAGAGTCTTGTTCTATTCTACACTGACCATTTCTATATTTTTTATATATTCAATATATTCAATATTTTTTAGTAAGCAGTAGAAAAACTATACATATTGTCCAGGGCTTGAATTAAGTGATCGCAAATTGCAATATCTGCAAGGCCATGCCAAGGATGGGGGGTGTAGGGGTGTCTAGCCCTCCTACGAACTTTATTAGTTGGCAAATTGGATACTGGAGTCGCAAAATTGGGTTTATTGTTGGCAGTCAGTAAATGTTGGAAATTGAGGACCTTTTTTTCTTTCTTTTTATTTTTTTAGTTTATAAGTTAGTAGACAAAAAAAAAAATTTGGCTTTATTTGGCAAAAAACAGACACGTCACTACCCCCCCCCCCCTTTAAAATCTCATCAGGACGGCCCTGAATATCTGGAAATGCTTCCAGTCTTTAAATTTTTAGCTTTTAAAATCCATAAAACTGGTTTGATCATTAAACTTAATAGCTATTATTCAATAAAAAATATTTATGTTGGTTCTTGAATTATGATATAAAATTTTATTGCAAAACCATATTTTTACATGTTATTACTGTTATTTTTACATGTTATTACTGTTATTTTTACATGTTATTACTGTTATTTGTATTATTATTAAAGATTGTGATTTAATCTTTAACATTTAAATTCATTTTATAAATCATCAGATAAAACTAGAAAAATAAAGCATGATAAAGTACCATATAATAGTTAAAACAACTGCTAATCACAACAGTCTAAAAGAATTTAGTGGAGTTCAAATATTTTAAATAAAAGAAACTGTTAAAAAAGATATAAAATACTTTTATGACTTATTTAAATTTCATTCAATATTTTCTTATAAATAACTTTCTTATAAGTAACTCTTTTGCAGACATATATAAAATAAAAAGACAGGAGGAGTTTAAAAATATATAAAAACTAATTTAAACTTTTAATATTTGTTTGAAAACAAAACAAAAAAATTCTAATAACTTATTTTAAAATATATTTTTTATAATTTTTTTTATTATCAATTAAATAATTTCTAATTAAAACATTTAAATTTTTGAATAAATAATTCCTTAAACTTTCCCCCTAAACAAAAATTGATATTAATGTTTCATACAATGCGCAAATAATTTTAGCATAATATTTTAATGGCTGATTTTTAAATTACCACACTAATTTTTTGAACCTTTAGTAATAATAATTTTTGTCTTACAACTTTTTTTTAATTTATAATCTTTAAATAGCCTGGTGTTTAAAAAAAACAATAATTAAAAATATGTAAGTTTTGACTGTTATTATTTTTGCAGTAGTAAATTTATTTTGTTTTTTCATTAATTTGTGCAATATGATAAATTGACCGTTTTATTAAAACAGTGTTCACAGTTTTTAACAAACTAAGAATTTAATGACCAGAAATATTTCCAGATATTGCAATTTGTGATCACTTAATTTGAGCCTTGTTGTCTAACTTTTAAAGTTATGAATAAAAAAATAATTTATTATATAATTAACTTTGAAAAATTTTAAATGCAGCGGTTGCATGAACCACTATTTATCAGCGGTTCGCATATAAATATGTGGAATAAAGAATGTACCACAACCGGTACAAGCATGGTAAGTCTATTCCAGACCCTTTCTATACTCATTCTTTATATAGTCATTTTATTTCAATAATTTTTAGTAAGAGGTAGAAAATAAAAATATGTCAAATCTTTGTTTTGAGTTAATGACTAATGTTTAATACTTTACAACTTCTTATTGTAAAATTGTAAACTTCTATAAAAAATATGGGCACAAACTATGAAAACTTTTCTTTATTAAGTTTCTATTAAGTTTTTACCAAATCTTTTTCCAGACCATCCGCATCTTATAAGGACCTCACCCTGTTAATTAATTTTGAAAAAAATAAAAATTTGAATGTAAAATCTTTTATCCTTTAAAATGTTGTCTTTTTAATGTGTGTTAAACGCACAAATTTAACTAATTACCTAAGAATATCATTAACTTAAGTATCTTTATTGTGACATATGAGCAAACAATTTCTGCCTCTGTATTAATGTTGATTGAAATTTTAAGCTTGTTTAAAAGCTCTCTCACTTTTGTTTATCATAGTTTATCATATCTTTATATATGTTATAATATCTTTATATATGTTATAATATCTTTATATATGTTATTGATATAACATCAATAGAACTTTGAAAATGTTTTTTTTTTTTGTATTTTAAAAATTGAAAAAGATTTAAAAATAAAAAATAAATTAATGTGCAAGAGAGGATATAAACTCTTGCGTTGTACTTTGAAAGCGCAACAAGCTATACCTTCAGTCACTATGACACACTAATCTGCAAATTTTTAACACTATTTAATAAACTAAAGACAGAATAACTTTATAAAACAGCAAATAAATGCTATAAATCAAACATTTGGACCATTAAGGCTTAATTGAAATTGTTTGATGAAAATTTTAACACTACTTATTTTAAAACAACTTCATAAAACAACAAATAAGTGCTTTAAATTAAAATTAAGGAAATGTTGCTGCAACATAATTTTAAAGTAAAAGTAAAAACTTGATTTATATTTTAAGATTACATTATCTAAAGTTTACGTACTTGTGAACTTTCGTTTGTATTTTCTTATATCTTTAACTCAGGTGTCAGGCTGCCGTGAGTTTGGTGCAAACATGCACGAATGAGTAATAGCATCAGCAGCATAATATTCATAATTAAAGTATTATAGGATGTAGCATTGTTGTTGTTATGTTGCAATATTATTATTAAACAGTGTTCAGACTACAAGTAATAAGAACATTATTTGTATGAGTGTACAAATAATGACCTCTTAAGAAATAAAACCTTAAAATTTACACAAAAAAATTTCCCTGAGAAGGACTTGAACTTGCAACACTATCAACACTCTTTAAAAGAAGAGCACTATTAAATATGTGGACAATTTACTTGTTGAGAAGTTCTGGTCAAGTGAAAGAAAAGATTATAAAAATTAGGTAGTAAAAATAAATTTATAACAAATAAATATCTTTGTGTTCTAGTGAATGCAATAAACCATTATTGCATTCACTAGAACACAACTTGTGTTCTTTTGAATGCAATAATGAAAAAAAAAAAAACTTCACAAGTTTCTAAAACTTCACAAGTTTCAGTACAAAACTGAAGTGTTAACTTTCATTACAAAACGCTAGTTAACACTTCAGTTTTGTACTGAAACTT
Organism: Hydra vulgaris; assembly: GCF_022113875.1. Lineage (NCBI taxonomy): Eukaryota > Metazoa > Cnidaria > Hydrozoa > Anthoathecata > Hydridae > Hydra > Hydra vulgaris. The sequence continues at coordinate 27,481,035 of NC_061165.1, forward strand.
GTGTTATATCAGTAACACAAGTTTCAGTACAAAACTGAAGTGTTAACTAGCGTTTTGTAATGAAAAAAATATATATAGTAAATCATGTGATGAAATTAGCTTTACCATTTTTTTCATTTTTATTATGTTTATATTCTTTTAATATTGAGCTTTTAAATATCAATCTTTATCTTCTGTCCTCATTTTCCTTGCACACATAATAACGTTCTTTTTTAATTTTTATTACTACAGGGTGGCCACTCAAATTTGAAAATGAAATTCCATAACTTTTCCATAACTTTTGTATGACTCTTTATAGATTTCATGATAAATTAGTGAGTCAAAATATCTTGCCAAATAAGTGCTTGCCATGCGCTTAGATGTTGCCACTTGGTTACATAAAAACATGCAGACCAAAAACTAATTGCTAGAAAAGTCTTGCAAACCGTTCAAAATTATGTTTGAAAAAAACCTCAGATGTTTGCATTATAACTGACAAAAGTTACTTTCTAACATAACTTTTTTTTTCTAAATAACTCTTAACTATGATAGTAACTAGCAACAGTTTTTTTTGTTTGAGAGACATCGTTATCAATCAGTCATTCTGATTGTGTGACACTATCATTATTAACCATTCTCCTATTATTATTTTTAATGTTTGGTGTCACTCTATAGATTAGATAATTGTTTAAATAACACTATCTTTAACAGTCATTTTCTAATTACTTTATTACAGTAGTGTGCTAATTAACACCATCTTTAACAGTCATTTTCTCATTACTTCATTGTGCTAATTAGTATAAACATAACATTGCAAAACAGAAAAAACGCCTTTTAATTAAATAAACACATTTTATTATAAAAAACATTATAATTACTTAATGTGTGTTTCAAACATTTTTCAAATATTTTTTGTTACTTTGGATATTCTTCTTGGCATGGATTCTACAATTTTTTTACAATTTTCTTTGATTTCTTGAAACCTAAATCACTGCCTCTATCATATATCTTTTGTTCATACAGTCCATCGTTCTAATCCGGTGTTTGCATTTAGACCACAAACTTTATATTGGATTAAAGTTAGGGAAATTATCTGGTTAATTCAATAGTTTTACATTATTTTTTTTTGGAAGTACTTGATCTTTTTCTTACACATATGGCAATGCACAGAATCTTGCTGAAACAATGACTCACCACAGCATCCACATTGCAATTCCAGGTTTAGTTTTTTTAGCAATTTTTGTATTTCATAATTCTTTTAGTGGAAATCAGTGATCCTGGATTGTACTATGAAAAACAGCTACAAAACTTTTTGAGAATGTTTTACAGTTTGTTCAAAATGAGCAACTAACGATTTTTCATCACCATCAATTCGTATGGATTACAATGTGTCTTAAAAACAAAACTTTTTTCCATTTATTTACTTTCCATTCATCTATTTTAATTGCACTAAACACAATCAAACGCAAGTTAAAAATTCAGACAACTGAGTAAGATGAACACTGAATGCAAGATCCAATTGTATGTGACCATGTAGATTTGCAAACACAAAAAATACTTTTTTATGCACATGTTCATATTAATTAAAATAATACTGTATAATGATCATTGATTTTAATATGATTGATATTATTATAACTGTTTTGATTATAAACTGATCTTTATTGTAATGGTTGTAAAGAAAAATAAATATGTGCTTCTATTGTTATTTACTTGAATTTTAATTAATTTGAAACAAAAGCTACAACATAACTTTAAAAAAATGCAAAACCACAAAACATCTTCAATATAGCTCAAGAAATTCAAACTTAACATTTTTAATAACATGTAATTGAATGAAAACATAACTATTACCACATCCTTACTTGGCTTGATTAATGACAGCCTCTGGTACAAACTTTCGCGAAATGAAAGACCATCTCCCATAGCTTTTGTGGTTCTAAAATTACATAATAAAAAAATGACTTAAAAATCAGCAATAATTTTTTTTATTGCAGTATTGCTAATGATAATTGTTAATAATATTTATAATTAATTGTTAATTACGGAATCTGGTTAAACATTTGCTAAATAACTAATTAAGGAGCCTTACAGTTAACCAACCAACTAAATAAGGAAACTTGCACTTAATCAACCAGGCACATTAGGTGAATCCTAATTTGAACTAAGCACATCATAAATCATATTAGGCACACCTTAATTCACAATAAAAACACCTTTCAGGTTAAGCATATTATAACTCATGAGGAGATATTAAGTACACCATAACTTTTTCATTTATAAGTTTAAGTTAAACTATAGCATAACAATAGGTAAATTCAAGACACAACTTTAACTCATTTTTATCAATAAATTTTTTTGGTTCTGTGGTCTGCATATTTTGTTAATACTTATGCACAAAAAATTCAGAATTTTAAAATAAAATACTTTTTATTTATTTTGTAACCCATGGTAACCCATAAATCAATTGTAATTGGTGTAATCGATCATTTTTTTCTAATTTAATTTAGAAACTATTATAATATGTTTTCCCAGTGTAAACATGGAGTTAATATAAATTTATTCCCAGTGAACACATTTTTTTTTCAATTCTGATTCATTCCTAAAAAAGCTGCAACCAACCACGATTAAGTCACGATTTGAGTCACTAGAAAACAAAGAATAGAGTTAAAGAGCAAGGAAACAGTCGACAGAAGACTTGAGAAATTGTAGGTTGTATGAGTCAGGAAAACATGAAGATGGGAGAGAGTTACAAAGGGTTGAAGTAAAAGGAAAAAAACTAGACAAATAAAAGATTTTAGAGCATGTAGGGATAGACACAGTAAATAGATTAGACTTTGCTGAATGGTGAGTCAAGCAAGAATAAGCTTTGGTTGGTGGAACTAGAGATAATAGCTTCTTTGAGCAGCAACTTTGAAAGTATTTGTAGAAAAAAGAAAGAGATGCAACTCTACATGGCATAGATGGCAGAGAGGCTCCAGCTCAGCAGATAGAGTAGGTCCAACTATATTTACACTGTATTTTTAGAATTTGTCTAGAAGAGAAAAAGCATCATTAGAAGAACCTGCACAAATATGACAACAGTATTCCGAGCAGGGGCAAATTAGAGGTAGAGAATAGAATCAGGAGTAAGATAATAACGAGCATGATAAACAACCTTCGCAGGTGCTATCTTTGCAATCAATTGTATATATAGCTTCCATGAGAGATCAATATTGAATGATAATCCAAGAAGACAAAGAAGAGTACTTAGAGAGAGGGTTTCAATTTATTGCAATGATTTTGTTAGAGTTAAAATTCACAAGCCATTGCAAGCCCCAATCTTTTATAGAAGCGAGACCAGGTTAAAGATCAGCTGTCTGTTCTAAGCAATTGAAAAGAGAACATTTTTTTCAAGACAAGAGTATAAAGTTGAGTCATCAGCAAACAAAGCCTCTTTAGATGTAAAGTTGTCAGTAAGATCATTAATTAAGATAAGAAATAAAACAGAATCAAGGATAGAACCTTGAGCTACTCAAAGGTAATTAGAAATAAAGAAGAGTATTGGCCTTCAAGGATGACTTTAATAAAGCGGTTAGATAGAAATAATAATCTCAAAAAAATTTTCAGACACACCACATGAAACAAGCTTTTTGGAGAAGACCAACATGCCAAACTATATCGAAAGCTTTAGAATATGTCAAGAGCAACAGCCCTAGACTTGCAAACTCCATAAAATGCACACAAAAAAATTTTCAGTCACAGAAATTAGCAAGTCACCCATAGAGCAAGAAGATTGAAAACAGTAATGATTGTCTGACAGTAAGTTACTTGACTCTAGAGGATGTTGGAAATTTGTTGATCAAAGACTCAAAGGTCTTGCTAATAACAGATAAAAGACATGGAGTTAATAACAAATGTATTTCTGGTAAAAACATAAAATTAATAGAAATACAATACAATTGAAAAAAAAAAATGAATATATTTTGTATTAAAACAATGTTAGAACCTATATTTATTTGGGGTTTTACATACTCAAACTTGAAGAAAATTCTTACAAAAAGAAAATTTTTATGACTAGTTACATTAGCAATAGAAATTACATTTTAATTATTTTATATAAAATATAAGATATGCAGCCATAATTATGTTAGTTAATCTTTAAAACGTTAAATATTCAAATTATTAAACTTACAACTCAGCTACTTCTTTTCCAACTCCCCGGAACTCTGCTAATTCATCAATTGCTTCTGAAGTTATTAAAGTACTGTCAACATCAAAACAAACAGCATCTGCATTTCTCCAAATTTTTTGCCAGTCATTCATAGCAACTTTAAAACTTTCAGTATCTATTATTAAACTTTATTTTAAAAAAAAAACTTAATACATATGCATTAAAAGACAAAATTCTGTTAAAAAAAAATACTAAGTATAATTAGAACAAAGATATAAAGAAACAAAAAAGTTTAAAAAGATTGAACAATCAAATTCAAATTTCTAATAACCTTTTAAATTAGTTAAGATATCTTCAAAAAGTATATCAATCCACAAAAGTCTTTAGCAAATTGAGTCATTTTTTATTATTTTATTCATAGGTTGTAAATATAGTTAAAATACAATGCATTTTATTCATTTTCAATAAAAATTCTACAAAAACTAGGCACAAATAAATTAAAAAAAAAAATCAAATATAATAAATAAAAAAATATCAAAAAAAATTTAAAATAGCTCAAAAAAATTCGAAAGTGGTTTGTATGAGAATTTACATACAAAATATCAAAGATACTATCCTCCTCCTCCTATCCTCCTCCTATCCTCCTCCTATCCTCCTCGATCCTCCTAAAGAAGTTTTATATAAGTTTATATACACTATGAAATAACTCATTTTTCTCTTAATAAATAAAATCACAAGACTTCCATTTGGATTGCCATTAGACACTGAAAACTAAAGATGTTACTTTATATTCTTATTCTCATAAAAACCACTACAGAACAAGAAAAAGTAATTTCATTTTCCACTAAAAAATAAGAACAAAATTCATTTTCTAACTATGCTAAAACTACTTTAATAAAATGATCAGCATTCACTTCAGAGTTCATATTCACTTAGTCTTCAGAGTTTATATTCTTCAGAATCATAATTTCCTCAAAAACACTTTTATGCGTCAGATGCTTTTTTTTTGTAAAGCAAATCTAAGTTTATGGAAAGCTCAGGTAAATGTTTTCTTTTGAGAACATGTGAACGTGAGAATGTTAAATGATCATCATTGAACTCATTTCTTAAAACTGATGGTGGTGATTGAAGAGTATCATTGGATTCCGAAATTGAATTTGGTGAATGAATTTGATCAACTGATTTAGAGTACATAGCAACTGATAACAATGAATCAGAATCATCAGTTTCTGAACCATCAATCTTATCTGTGTTTTTTTGTTGTTTAAAAATCTTTTGTCTTGTATGTCTTGACATATTAGTAAAACGATTAATTGGGGTTGTCTTTTCTAAAAAGGAAGCTTTGTTTACTTCCTTTTGAGTTTTCTTTTGATCCTCTGGATATTTGGATGTCTTTATCACAGGTGGACTTTTTATTGCTCCATAAAAATCACTAGTGCTTTGATGCTCACTGTTACTGGCATATTTTTCTTGTTTTAATAACTTATTGCTATTAATAGACTTATCTTCAAATTCTTCATCAGAAGAATCAGCAGAAAAGGAAGTTAATTCTTTAAGAAGTTGCTTTAAAACTTCACCACGACTCTGCGTTGGCTTTGGACTATTTAAAAAAGTTTGTATTCGCTTAAACACTTCTTGCAAAGACTCATCTGTTGTACTTCCATTTTCCAACTTATAAAAAAAAAAATTATTTCTTATAAAATTATTAAAAAAGGATTAAAATTCAAAAAGAAAAAAAATCACCTTTTTTTTTACAGTAGGAAGGAGTGGAATAAACAAAGCTGTCTTATGATGGATTGTAAATTCTATGAAATCCCATACTATCAGAAAGTCTATACAAATAAAAAATAAACAAAAAAATAACAAGAAAATTGAAAACAATAAACTACTAGTGCACACTCACACAATTACTCATATAAAATGAATTGTTACCTTGATATTTGTTCAAGTAGGACTCAAATGCTTTTTGGACTGAATTTCGATCTTTCAATATAAATGAGTTTGGGTGGATTATAGACAATATTTTAAATCCTTTTAAATAAAAATAGAAATAGATAAAAAGAAAAGAAAAAAACAAAAGCTGTTATTAACTTATTTGTTATGATTTCCAAAAAATAATTGTTTACCAAGAAAGCAAACCCCCAGAAAATTTTTTTTTAAACTTTGCTCTGTCGGATTAAAAATATTAAGAAGATTATTCAACTCCATATGTAGACTATTCGGAACTTTTTTTAGTGGTGTTAATACTGACATCAAAATAGATAACACAAAATGTATATCATTTAAAGCCATTTGAGGGTAATCTAAAAAACAATTTTTTAACTTTATTTTGCGTAATTTCTAATCATGAATAAAATAAACAAAAATCTAACAACAAATAACAAATATTTTGTTTTTATATAGGTTTTAAAAATAATTTTAATCAATCTATTTTATATATATCAATATTATATAGACAATAGGGTGTCCCTTATTTTTTTTTTTTTTAATATTAAGTTTTTATTTTCTAATTAAAAGGTCTCAGTTTTGCTCATTTGCTTTTAAAACACTCAGAAATAAATTTTTAACTTTATAAAGTAGAATAACCTGTGCCAATGATAACCCATAGCAAATCATGTTCATACTAGTTTATATTGGTATTATTCATTCATTCTTAGTTATGGAACGAATTAAAATAGAAGATAAAATATTTTTCCTCAAACCAAAGAGAACATTCAGTATGTTTAGTTGGTGTAGACAAAAAGTTTACCAAAAAAGATAAGGCAATACAGAGAAATTAAAAGACATGAGAAAAAAAACATGAGCAAATGTGTTTCAGGAGTTTATTACTACACAAGATTTTATAGAAATGGAAAGACATGACTATCAATATAACAGCGCTTATAAAAGTACAAACAGTAAGGTCTGGAACTACTACAAAAAAAGGAAGAAAAATATTATCATGCCTAAGTTAGTTGCAGCTTTAGATAGATTCTAATAAGCGTAAGAGATTCTGTCTATATACTGCAGTAGAAGCACTTGATCTTGTATTGTTTCCTGATAAACAAATGGTTGATTCAATTCATTCGCACACATAGTTGAAAATACTGTCTGTCAGTGACTGTTTACTATGATGGAAAATTATTGCCTGGACTGAATATAAGGTGTTCTAAAAAAGAATGCTTACCAATTCTAATTTTATTCGGAGAAAAAGAACAGCTTCTGGCTGTACATAAACTAGAAAGCTCTTCCAGTCAGGATCAAGCTGAAGCTGTGTTAAACGCCCTTTATGACTGGAACCTTAATAACAAAATACAAATAATGTGCTGTGACACAACTGTGTTTAATACAGGGTGATTTAAAGGAGTTTGCGTATTTTTGGAATAAAAATTAGACAGGGAATTACTACTCTTTGCTTGCTGCCATCACGTATATGAACTGGTTTTAAAATGTGTGTTCGAAACAAAAATGCACTAAATCATAAACAGCTCTAATATCCCAATGTTCAAAAAGTTTAGAGACAACTGAAAAACTATTAGTCCTGTTGCTATTGATATATTGAGAACTGATCTATTATTTTCTTTGGACAAGTTAATGAGATAAAAATAAAAATAAGATTTCAAGCATCAAGCAAAGTGGATGTGATCCAGGAGCGATGCATCAAGCAAAGTGGATGTGATCCAGGAGTGATGCATCAAGAAAAGTGGATAACTACAGCTATTTACTCTTTAAAAATATGCTTGTTACAAAAACAGTTTCAAATTAGTGCCAAGGATAAACAAGCACTTGTTTAATCATCGTGGTTATATATGTGAAACCATGGCTTCACTGCAGTCTGGTGGTGAAGGCATTTGTGCTTTTTAGAGAATTAAAAAATATGACATTATTAAAAAATTGATCTCAAAAGCAGCCCTGAGAGAGTTTAGTACTTATCTTAATTTTTTTTTCTTATTTATTTTTAGAGTTTGTCTTTAGTACTAGCCAGAAAAAATTAAATTCTATTACCTATAAGCCATACAATACATTCAGAAATATAATTATAACTTGTTGTTTCAATGAGATTTTTTTATCAATGGTTGTATAAGAATTGATTGTTAATGATGTTTGAAATACTAAATTTTTTAAATATTATTTTTAGAATAAAATTTTACTTATTTTTGTAAAAGTTTGTAATACTAGTTAAGTGAGGCTATGGCTCAAAATTGCTTTGATACTATGGTATTGCTAGGTATAGGTTTTAATAAACGTACAAACATTAACTTGCAGATATGGAAAAGCATAAATAAATGTACCAGAGCCTATTCTAGGAAAAATATTTGGGTGGCAGTACCCCCTTGTTTTGGCGGACTTTAGCGGAAAATCAGCATTTTTTCGCAAAAAAAAACAATATTTGCCATAAAAATGTAAAAAAATGTAAAAAAACTTATTAAAAAAAAAAGAGTATCAAATTTTAATTTGGACAGCCCAAATACGGTCGACGCTGTCAAAAATAGCCCCTGCTTACATACACTTACTGATGGTTGTGTGCATGTGCCTGTGTGTATGTGTGTATGTGTGTAAAGAAAGAGAAAAAATTACCAAAACATGTATATATTTAAAATTGAAAACAGTAATTCATGAAAAAAATACAAAAAAAGTATAGAAACCAACCACATCTACCAGAACCCATTCGAATGCATAATGGAAATATCCAGCTCAATAAAAATCGCTTGAGTCTTTTTGTTTCACAGTTTTGAATATAAGTTGAAAAATTCTTTTCCAAGTTGAAATCATTTGGACTAATAAAAAGCAACCGAGATGCCAATTTGATAACAGTATTAGAAAACATAAGATAAACAGGAGATTTCATATTAAAAGCATCATTTGGTAAATTTTCACCAGAAATAATTCGAACGCATGAGAGCAAAAGTGACTTTTAAAATATAAAATAAATAAATAATTCATTAAATACAAATACATAAAACATAAATATAATAATAACTAAAATTTGTTTTTTACTTTTATTTCAGTAACAGCCGCTAAACTTTCTTGCCTTTTAATAGACAGATATATTCCTAAAAAATTAAAAAAGCATAAACATTCTTTTTCACAAAGATTTTTTATGTTTATTTTTTTAAATTGTTATTTATTATTAACACAAAAAACAATAAAAGCATTGAAACAAATGTTTTACTGTTGCCCTGAACACCAAAACCCTTTTTTTGCTGTCACCTTACACTCCAAACTCTGATCTACAAACATCGTATGTAGCTTCAGCTTTTAAATGGCATAACTGAAACTCATAAGGCAAGCATGTATATGTGCAGCAGTACCATACATGGTCTTTAACATTGTTCATTTCTCACAGTATAATGAAGTTGTAATGCAAAAACTTTAGCCTGATAGGTCATATATATACCCCCCTATATACTCAAATAATGAAAAATTCTTGAAGCTTCCGCAACTTTCTAGAAATTTTAGGAAAATTGACTAATATTTTTTAGCAAAAGCAATAGGTTTCCCATGGATTTGCATCCAAGTATTGCAAAGCAAATAACTCACTGTGTAAATTAGCATTATTTTAGATCATATTATATAGAAAAGATACTATTGATTCAAAAAAAGTTTCTAATTAACAGAAACCTCTCTATTTTTTTAATAAGACTCAAAAACTTAAATATAAAACATTATTTACCTTTTATTAAAGTCTCCAACCCATCCCATTTGACAAATTTCTATAAAAAAAAGAACTTTTTTAAAAATTTGTCATGTTTTTGCAATAAGAGTGTATTATTATTTCACTATTTATTTATTTTTTTTTTAACAATTTAGTTTAGTAAAAAAACTGTTGATACTAACTGTGCTGTCTAATTGTTGTTTGTTTGTTTTCCAATAAAGTTTGTTGTGCTTGTTTTACAATAAAGTGATAACTTAAAAGATTTTTAAAGTATTTTAAGAATAAATGCACTCAAAAAAAAAATTTGAACTAGCTTAAATTTTTTTTGCTATTATTCATGTTTGGTAAATGTTACCAACAAAAACATAACTAAACATTGGTTAAGTTACAAAAATATAAACTAAACATTAATTAATGTTTGTTAATGTTTTTGTTGACACCTGACATAAAAATGATCAATCCCCACCACTTTACTGGCAGTACTGCCCTTAACTTGTTTCTCCGCACAGCTTCCCTTTATTTTGAAGCTAAAGGGTCAAGAGAGAGCTGGGAATTTAAAAAAAAAAAAGAGCCTCCTTGATTGTTCCAAGAAAAAAAAAGAGAAAAAAATAAAAACAGCAACATATAATAATTAGACAGTACCTGAAACATATAATATAAAAAAACATATAATATAAACATATTAAACAGTACCTGAAAAAATAAAAAATAATACTGAACAGACAAAATAAATTAAAAATAAAAATTACAAAAATATTTTGTAAAATACTTTTAAAAACTTTTTAAGAAAAATTTTTTTTTTCTTATTTAAAAGTTTTTAAAAGTTATTCTTTGTTGACTCAACTTCTGTGTTACATTTAAAAATTTAACTATTTTTATATGTTTGTATTTTAAGTTAAAAAAATAAAATTATATATAATTATTTTATAACCTCTATATAACTTGTTATACATATTTAAATTTATACATATTATATGTTGAAAAAATAAAACATTGGAGAAGCAAAAAACATTTGAAAAAAAAAAAATACACACAAGCAAATCTGGTCGCTTTAACATTTTCAAAAATGTTTGATTAATTTTCTTCACTAATGAACCAAAAGGTACCAAATACTCTGACCAATTGATTAATGGCATAGCTTCCAACAAAAATCTAAGTATAAATCAATTTATCAATGAGGAGGTAGAACTCTACTAAGGTATTGGATGCAAGATTAACACAATGAACTCATCAAAAAATTGAAAAACTTACTTAACAAGCCCGACATTCATTAAAACATCATGATCATATAAAACTAAGTTTAACATTGAGTTAGCGATATCTAACAACACCTAAATAAAAATTATATCTGATAACACCTAAATAAAAAGTACATGTAACAACACCTAAATAAAAATAATTCCTAAAATAATATCTGATAAAAGTATAATTAGTTACATATTCAATTATCTTGTAAAAGATAATTGAATATTATTACAAAATTATTATCAAAATAATTTTGTAGAGAATAGACTGCTCTACAAAATTATTTTGATAAGCACAAATATAAAAGACCAAGACAAAATAATATTTATAAAAAAAAGGGTGTCTGCCAATATTTTAAGGTAGATTTCCCTGATTTATTCCTAATATTTCACTGATTCACTACCAATTTTCCCTGATTTAATTTAAAATAATTATACTTGACTTCAGAAAAATTAAACTTAGATTCTTTTAGGAAAATGCTTTTCAATATAAACAAAAATATAAACATTAATAAAACCACATTTAAAGTTCAAGAGAAGTTTCAGTATTATGTGTACGATATAAGACTTCCTTAGGTTATGTAAGTTTGATGAAGAGCCATTTTTACGATTTCTCTCTGATTTTTCTAAAATTCAACCTAATTTCCTTGATTATTCCCTGATTTTTTTGCAAATATCTGAATTCTTTGGGTTTCCCGTAACTTCCCTGATTTTCATGATCTGGTAGACACCCTGTAGTTAAATGCAAAAATAGGCATTTAAAAAAAATAAACAAGAAAACTGGTTACCATAGCTTGGTCCTCAACTACAACTGACTTGATTACTTGTTTTGTGTCATGCTGCAGTTGGGCATAATGGTCAGTAGAGTTCACAATAAAGTCAGATGCAAGAGTAAGTAACACAGTCCGTGGTTGATAATACATGTCAAGAGATCGTCTTTCTTCTGAATGT
>NC_061165.1:27495496-27510496 GCF_022113875.1 Hydra vulgaris
AAATTAACTTGTGATTCAATTTTATTAAGTTTATGTAAGATGACATTAGATCTTTTGTCTTCATTAAACTCAGTGTCTGGAATTATATTTGGACAAAAAGGATAAATTCCAGATGTACGAAAACCAGAACAGGCAATTTCTACAGAGGCAGCCTTATTATAGGCTTTGGAGAATATACGTTCTCCAAAGCGTATAATAAACCTATAAGCTTTGATCAAGTGGTTGCAACTTTTTTTTTTTTTTTTTTTTTTTTATTTGCATTCACTCCCAACAAGGCTGCAAGCAACCACTATTAAGTTGGGAGTTATTAGGAAAAAAAAAAGAACAGAATTATAGAGCAAGGAAACGGTTGACAGAAGACTCGAAAAGTTGAAGGTTGTATGAGTCAGGAAAACATAATGATGGGAGAGAGTTCCAAAGGATTGAAGTGCGGGAAAAAAAACTAGATGAATAAAAGTTTTTAGAGCATGCAGGAACAGATACAGTAAACGAATGAGACTTAGCTGAATGACGAGTAAAACGAGAATGAACTTTAGTTGATGGAACTAGAGATGATAACTCCTTTGAGCAGTGACCATGATAGTATCTGTAGAAAAGAGAAAGAGATGCAACTTTACGACGATGGGAAAGAGGTTCAAGCTTAGCAGATAGTCCAGGTCCAACAACATTTACAATGCGTTTTTGGACCTTGTCAAGAAGAGAAAGTGAATCGTTAGAAGAACCAGCCCAAATATGACAACAATATTCCATACAGGGACGAATAAGAGATTTGTAGAGGTAGAGAATGGAATCAGAAGTAAGGAAATGGCGAGCACGATAAAGAGAAGCAACCTTAGCAGAAGCTAATTTAGCAATCGATTGTATATATGGTTTCCATGAAAGGTCAGTAGTAAGCGATAATCCAAGAAGACGTAAAGAGGAGGACTCAGTAAGAGGATTGCCATTCATTCAACTTATGAGAAGTATGAGGTGGTAAGGTTATAATAACTAATCCATTTTCCTTTGCAAAATCTAACAAATTAATGTTTTTTGTATGAGCTTTGTGCCCATCTAAAATTAAAAGAATTTTATTTTCTATAGAAGCTCTAGTGTACTTAGTAAAGTGTTTTATATACTCTATGAACAGATCAGTTGTAATCCATCCATTTTTAGAGCAACCTCCAATTGTTCCAAAGGGAGCATGGTCGATTAGTTCTAATTTCATTCGCTTTCTCTTAAAAATCATCATTGGTGGAACAAATAGTCCAGTTACATTCATAGCATAAACAACGGTTGTTGTTACACCCCGTTCACCACTTGTTACAGAAGAAATACAATGTTTCCCTTTTTTTGTTATAACTTTAACAGGTTTATGTACAGTTGTAATGCCTGATTCATTGCAGTTAAAAATTTGATGAGCTTCAAACTTATATTTTTTAATAACATTTTCTATATTATTGAAAAAAATGTTCACAGAACTGCGATTTAAACCATAAATACGATTTAAAGACAACCCCTGAGGCTTTCTTATTAAAAGGTCTGGATGTCTCTTCAAAAATCCACTTACAAAATCTCTTCCTGCAACACCATTATATTTATTAAATGGATGAACTATGTTATACTTTTCTACGTACTGGAAGACAATTTGTTGAATGTCACTTATCGACAATCCATAATAAACTAAATCCATTTCTTTAATGTAGCTAACTAATTGATTTTCAGTATCATCTGGCAATACTTTTTTAAATGAACCAAGTGATCGTTTACGAATATTACAAGATTCTAAATTCTTTAATTTTCTTTGAATCCTTCTATGTAAAGCATCTTTATTTACACTAAATGTCAAAGCTGCTTTTCTCAGTGACATTTCCTTTAATCTTACAGAGTCGATTGCCAATAACATGCTCTGCTCAGAAAAATTGCCACAATCAGTTTTTCTTTTATAGTTTCTAACCATATTTCACTCTCTCTCTCTCTCTCTCTCTCTCTCTCTCTCTCTATATATATATATATATAATATATATATATATATATATATATATATATATATATATATATATATATATATATATATATATATATATATATATATATATATATATATATATATATATATATATATATATATATATATATACATACACCAACTACAAGAATTATTAAACCATACATGCATATATTAAACTTAAGTATTTAAAGTACACATAACATTCATTGTATTATGTTTATAGTTTACTGCAATAACCTATATGCTATAATCTACTCACTATAAATTTTATATACTACTTATTTAGGCAATTATTTGCTTCAATTTGATTAAATATTTATTATATTTAAATATAAGTTAACAAAATATAAAACATAATTCTATACTAGATAACAACTAAACATTTCAATTAATAAAACAAAAAGTAAGTAAATACAGTATAATAAATTTAAATCTACAGCATGTAAATGTTAATATTTGCTATGATTGTTGTTTTAATGTAAAACGTTAAATAAAAATAATATTAGATATCGGCAAAACAAATGCAAACAGAATGTCTCGTTTTGCCCCGCATCATGTTGGCATCGAATTGCTTAATTTCCAGACTATTTTATTGAAGAAATAAAATAACAAAGAATGGAAATGATAGAAAAAGGCTTAAAGATTCTAATAAAAAAAAAAATTTAATATAAAAAGCTTTTTCACTCAGTGAGATCAAAAAAGGCTAGGAAAAAATATAACAACAAAACTTAAAAATTCTTAAATTTCGCGAAGCAGAGGAATAAAATAATTCCCATCTACTCAACTTTTTTATTTCAAAGTGACTCAATATATTTTTCTTGACACAATATAGTTTTAGAACACAACTGCACTTTTAAAAATCTTGCAAATAATAATTTGTAGGGCTGGCATCATGATAAACGCGAACTGTCTCATATTGCCCCGCAGTCTCATTTTGCCCCGCGTTACCCTAAAAAAATAAGCAAAAAAGTTATGAAAACATATACTAAACTCCATAACTCTTTTTTTTTAAATTAAAAAACATATACTAAACTCCATAACTCTTTTTTTTATCTAAAAATAAATTTTAGCAAAAAAAAATTTCAAAAAAAATCATTTTATTATACCACAGCATGGTTTTTAAGTTGTAAGGGTTAAATAAATAAATGTGTTTCGATGCTTAAAGAATTTCAAAAAAAAAAAAAAATTGGTATGTTAAGAAACCTAATTACAGTTTTCCGCAGTTAATTACTCAAAATTGTTTACACAGCTTGACAGTTAATTAAACTCAGTGTCTGTGTGGTTTCTATATCTTAAAAACAAGTGTTGTTATCAACTTCGACTAAACCAACTAAAAGTCAACTAGTTAAAGTTGAAATTAGTCTAAAAAAAAAGGAATAATTTCTTCAACTTAAGACTTTAATGAGACTTTAAATAACTTTAATAAGACTTCCTACGAAGGGACTAATAGTCAATTTAGTCAAGTGAAAATCTTAAAATCCTTTTATCTTTTTATTCAATTTAACTTTCTAATAGTTTATTTTTGTTTATTCTTTTAAAAACAAAGCATATAACTATAACTACACCTTTTCAAGATGTAAATGAGAACATGAAAGTTGTAATTAAGAAGTCGTAATATGTAATTAAGAAACACAACATGTAATTGAGAAAACGTTATATGTAATTGAGAAACACAACATGTAATTGAGAAAACGTAAGATATAATTGAGAAATCATAATATGTAATTGAGAAATCGTAACTTTTAATTGAGAACACATAAATTAAAATAGCAAATTCACAGTCTAAGTTTGTAGGTTGTTACAAAAGGTCTTTTTGGACATGAATTTAAGTTATAATCTTAAATTTTGCTTTTGTATGCACAAGTAATAATAATGGAATTGAAAGATCGTTGTGTTATATGCCAATACACTATGACCCGAAAGTCTGTGATTAAGCTAAATCCGTGTCAACATTTATGTCACCAAATTTGTTTACGTCCAGTTCTGGAACAACCAGATTCAAGTTGTCCGACTTGTCGGCATGAAATACACACAACTGAACAAGTTGAAAGGAAACGTTACGTTTTATCTTCTCCAAATGACAGGAGAAGAGTTGTTGAATGTGCGGAGCGATTTGAAGATTGGGTGAATCTCGCGCAAACGCTAGGTATCAAATATAAGACAGCATACAATTGGGTTCGCAGCGGAAATTCAAATTTCATCGGAAAAGGAGGTTTTAAACCGAAAAAATTAACCGAAGATCAAATCGAAGAAACATTAACATGGATTGAAAATGATTGTCAATTAACATTGGTGGCCATCAAAACAAAGATATTAAGACAATTTAACATAAACGTTAGCACAACAACAATAGCAAATTACCTCGAAGGCAGATTGTTCTCATTAAAAAAAGTTTGGTTGGATGAAACAAATTGTAACCTTTTTTGTAGAAAAACGCAAGGACGCGCGAGACAAGGAAAAAGAGCAATTATGAAAGTACCTGCTTCAAAAGGTTTAAACATACACTTGATCGCAGCTATTTCAACTACAAATGTCGTCATGAAAGAAACTCGCAGGAGATCATTTAAAGCAGATTCCTGTAACGAGTGGATGTTGGCTATGTTTCACCAGTGGGTTACATCCGGAAATCGTTTGGAGGATTTGGTCGTCGTAACAGATAATGCTCCTTGTCACGCTTGTTTGCAAAGGGTGTTTGATAATTCACCAGCTCAGTTGTTACGTTTGGGACCTTACAGTCCAATGTTGAACCCGGTGGAAACGATCTGGTCCAAAATTAAAAGTAACGTTAAAAATGCAATTCGCATTCCACCTGTATTAGGTGACGGGATTGCGGAACAGCACATGCAGTACTTAAAACGAATTGTAATTGAGGCAAAAAATACTATAATGGGAGGAGATTGTGCACGTGCGGTACAACACACAACCACGCACTATGCAACTATTTTAAATATGGAAGACGTACAAGTTGGTGCTTAAATGATCAATGAAGTGATTTTTAATTATATAATTTTTAATTATAATTTTTAATTAAATTATAAATTTTTCCCTAAAAAATTAAAGTTACGCTACAAATCTTGCGTCATTTTATACGCTCCATTTTTTTACGCGCCCTTTTTTTTAAGCGCCATTTTACACTTACTCCTTTAAAGCGATATCTAAATTAAAATTTTTGTGTTCTCAATTACAACTTTCTATTTCTTAATTACAACTTACATTTTCTCAATTACAAGTTACGATTCTTAATTACAATTTTCGTTTTCTAAATTACATCTTATGTTTCTTAATTACAACTTACGTTTTCTCAATTACATCTTACGTTTCTCAATTACAACTTTTGTTTTCTCAATTACATCTTACGATTCTTAATTACAATTTTTGTTTTCTCAATTACATCTTGAAAAGGTGTAGAGATATAACGGATTGTATTCGGGTAGACGCTTGCCCAAAGCACCAAATATTTGGTACCACTTTCCTATTTAGAGGGTTCCCACCTGGTTCATTGAAGTCTATATCATGGGTATACTGGCAAATAACATCAAGTCAAAAATTGTTAGTTTTGCCTTAATGATGCAGTATTGTAAAGTCTACAACACTCTAAAAACTGGAAAAATACATGTCGAATGTAACATCTTTAAAGATGTTTAAATTTATTTTTTACAGAGAAAAGCTTTTCTCTGGTTACAAAATTACAGTTAACGTTAACTCATAAAAAGGTGTTTTATTAAGGTTAAAAATTTTTAAATTTAAAGGGTTAAAGGGCAGGGAAAAAAACTAGACAAATAAAAGTTTTTAGAGCATGCAGAGACAGAGTTAAACAAGATTGAGTTTTAGTTGATGGAACTAGAGATGATGAACCCTTCGAACAGTGACCATGATATTATTTGTAGAAAAGAAAAAGAGATGCAACTTTACAATGATGGAAAAGAGGCTCAAGCTTAGCAAATAGAGCTGGTCCAACTACGTCTACAATGCGTTTTTGGACCTTGTCTAGAAGAAAAAGAGCATTATTAAATGAACAAGCCCAAATATGACAACAGCATTCAATACAGGGACAAATAAGAGATTTGTAGAGGTAGAGAATGGAATCAGGAGAGAGAAAATGCCGAGCATGATAAAGAGAAGCAACCTTAGCAGATTCTAATATATGGTTTCCATGAAAATTAAGAAGTAAACAATAATCCAAGAAGATGTAAAGAAGAGGACTCAGTGAAAGGGCATGAATCAATTATGTATTTTATTAACTTTTTTTTCATTTGTTTACTTGATGCTTTTGATTTTCATAAATACTTTCATACAGGGCCGCTTCAAGCTGGTTTGAAGGCCCTGGTGCAAAATTAAGTTATGAAGCTTCAAAATCAAAATGTTTTCTATACATTGTAAACATGATTGTAAAGACTTTGATATATAGCAAGTATTTAAGGCAGTCTCTAAATCATTGGGGTCTGGGAATGAATTGTCCAGTTGCTGGAGTGGTCGTTCTCTTATATTGTTTTGCTTCGTTAACAATTAAGTGATATGATGTTAAAAAATAAAAAGTGAAAATAAATTACTTTATCATTTTTATGATAATTTGTTTAAAAATATAAATTATTCCCATATTTCAATTAAATTGACTTCTAGTCAATTTCTAAAATGTATTAGTCGACATTAGAAAATATATTAGGCATCCTTAAAAGTATATATATATATATATATATATATATATATATATATATATATATATATATATATATATATATATATATATATATATATATATATGAATATATATATATATATATATATATATATATACATATATATATATATATACATATATATATATATATATACATATATATATATATATATATATATATATATATATATATATATATATATATATATATATATATATATATATATATATATATATAAATATATATATATATATAAATATATATGTATATATATATATATATATATATAATAGTTTAGATAAAAATTCTAAAAATAAAATAAAAAAAAATTAACCTCCATTATTTGAGATTCTCTCGATTGCATGCTCTTCATTTTCAAGAATATCAGCATGACTAAACATTTGTCGAAATGATGTTATAGCTGAGCGAAATGAATTCCACACAAAATTAGTGTTTATTGCACCTGCATCACTTGACTGATTAGAAGAAGCATTAATTTCAGCATGATATGGGCTAATGAAAAAATTTAATAAATGCTTATAAATATTAACCAAAAAAGATTGTTTCCTTTTTTATGAGTCCAAAAAAGATTGTTTCTTTCTAATTTTTGGTATCCAGGAGCTCTAAAATTATAAAAAAGCTTATGGACTACTCATGGGAAAAAATTAAGACTTTTAGGTTAGAGAAATGATCTATTTTTAACCCAGAGCTCTTAGGTATAATGATGGTAAAGATTTTGGGTTTCTGGGCTGCAAAAAAGTCATTAAATCTCATAAATTTATTTCTTATAGCAGATCATAATTCAACCAACATGTTTAGAGCTTCTGTACACCAGAGACCATGAAAAATTAGAGATATGAAGCTAGAGTCCTTTTGGGACTCTGCATCACTAATTCTTATGAGTAAATTAACAATTACAAACATTTTATAATTTGAGTAAAAAAATTCACAACAATCAACTTACTTGCACAGAAATGTATTTTGATCAATTATTGTCGATACATAAGTTATTAAAGATTTTATTTGCCTTTTCTCATTTTTCTTAGCTTGCTCAATATCCCCAGAACATCTGGAAGTTGTCAACTGAAGGTGTTTTAAATAACATGGCAAAAGTACAGACACAACAAACTAAATAATAATAATATCAATAATAATAATAAGACACCAAATAACTATAAAAGGGTGTTGAAATTCAATTTTCTAAAAATTTTAATTAAATGTATATATATATATATATATATATATATATATATATATATATATATATATATATATATATATATATATATATATATATATATATATATATATATATATATATATATATATATATATATATATATATATATATATATATATATATATATATATATATATATATATATATATATATATATATATATATATATATATATATATACATATATGTATGCATATATATATATATATATATATATATATATATATATATATATATATATATATATATATATGTATATATATATGTATATATATTAAATATATTTTAAGTTTCTTTTTAATAACCAACTCGAGGTTACAAATTCAAATTACGCAAATTAAAGAGTAAACTCAATGTTGTTAAATATTCTTTCTCCCTCGTGTTTAATATCATTTGAAATATCTTGCCGTCTAACGTCATTAACACCAATCTTTGAAGGTCTTTTTAGGAACTATATTTTTACAATAATTTTTACTTTTTTTTATTTTGCATTGAACTTTTTAGATTTAATTCATTTCGGTTGCATAAACCTAGGACATTATCTAAAAAAGGGTGCCTAGCTGTTTGATTTTTGAACTGCAAAATTACAATAACCAAGGTTATTTTATTGCTCAATATGTGAATGAATAAGTTTAACTTGTTTTGCTGTACAATTGTTGATACATCTTAGATGTAAAACAAAGAATGAAGATAATTTTTGCTGCGCTTGGAAACAAGAAAGTATCAGAGTGAAGAGTGACTTAAGTGCATTCTTTCCTCCTAATGCAAACTGTATATACATTAATATATACATTAATGCAATTTACATTAATGTATGTATTGCAATTAATTAAATACAAGCTGCTATAAGCTTTTTAAATCCAGACAGGGTAGAACTTAAAACAATTGGGTTCGCAGCGGAAATTCAAATTTCATCGGAAAAGGAGGTTTTAAACCGAAAAAATTGACCGAAGATCAAATCGAAGAAACATTAACATGGATTGAAAATGATTGTCAATTAACATTGGTGGCCATCAAAACAAAGATATTAAGACAATTTAACATAAACGTTAGCACAACAACAATAGCAAATTACCTCGAAGGCAGATTGTTCTCATTAAAAAAAGTGCACAAGGAGCCTTCTACGATGAACAGTTATGAAAACAAACAAAAAAGAGCTGAATATGCTAGAAACATCAACGAACATATCACAAATGGTCGTCAGATAGTTTGGTTGGATGAAA
Source organism: Hydra vulgaris (assembly GCF_022113875.1). Lineage (NCBI taxonomy): Eukaryota > Metazoa > Cnidaria > Hydrozoa > Anthoathecata > Hydridae > Hydra > Hydra vulgaris. The sequence goes on from NC_061165.1 coordinate 27,504,626, forward strand.
CAAATTGTAACCTTTTTTGTAGAAAAACGCAAGGACGCGCGAGACAAGGAAAAAGAGCAATTATGAAAGTACCTGCTTCAAAAGGTTTAAACATACACTTGATCGCAGCTATTTCAACTACAAATGTCGTCATGAAAGAAACTCGCAGGAGATCATTTAAAGCAGATTCCTGTAACGAGTGGATGTTGGCTATGTTTCACCAGTGGGTTACATCCGGGAATCGTTTGGAGGATTTGGTCGTCGTAACAGATAATGCTCCTTGTCACGCTCGTTTGCAAAGGGTGTTTGATAATTCACCAGCTCAGTTGTTACGTTTGGGACCTTACAGTCCAATGTTGAACCCGGTGGAAACGATCTGGTCCAAAATTAAAAGTAACGTTAAAAATGCAATTCGCATTCCACCTGTATTAGGTGACGGGATTGCGGAACAGCACATGCAGTACTTAAAACGAATTGTAATTGAGGCCATATATATATATATATATGGCCTCAATTACAATTCAATTTACATTAATGTATGTATTGCAATTAATTAAATACAAGCTGCTATAAGCTTTTTAAATCCAGACAGGGTAGAACTTAAAAGTATGATCTACCACTTAAAAGTGTGAATAAAGTATCACTTAAACAAATACTTACAGCACTTAAGATTAATTTTTATTAAAACTTCTTTTAAGATAACTGGTATGTATGTATGTGTGTATATATATATATATACATATATATATATATACCCATATAGTGTAGTCGAAAGAGCGTTTTAATGTAAAAAAAGTCTCTTACGACTACAATTTTAATTACCTCGTCTCTTAAGCTGTTTTTGATTGTCATCGAAATGTCAAAGCAATTAATTTATGCGGAAGTACATTAAATTTAATTGTTTTTTAAAATTTTTTTAAAAAACCGCAATTATAACGACTAGAAAGTTTTTTTTAATTAGTGGTGTTTTTGTTATTGATTTAATAAAAAACATTTTAAAAAAATGCGTAAATGTTGCTACATCAACTATCTTATAGCCTGACTCGCAACGGAGTGCTGCTACATCGACTGATAAATAGCCTGACTCGCAACGGAGTGCTGCTACATCGACTGACAAATAGCCTGACTCGCAACGGAGTGCTGCTACATCGACTGAGGGTTTAGTTTGGCCAGGCAGTCTATCAATTAAAAAAAAAAAATTAATTTTTAAAATATTTTCTGGTCTGGTTTATTAACGCGCTCTTTAAAACTACAGTTTATGGGAAACTTTTTTTGATGCCATGCAAGAGACATGCAAGAGTATATATATATATATATATATATATATATATATATATATATATATATATATATATATATATATATATATATATATATATATATATATATCCTTATAGTGTAGTCGAAAGAGTCTTTTAATGTAAAAAAAGTCTCTTTCGACTACAATTTTAATTACCTCATCTCTTAAGCTGCTTTTGATTGTCGTCGAAATGTCAAAGCAATTAAATTAATGCGGAAGTACATTGAATTTTATTGTTTTTCAAAAATTTTTAAAAAACCGCAATAATAACAACTAGAAAGTTTTTTTTAATTAGTGGTGTTTTTGTTTTTGTTTTATTAAAAAACATTTTTAAAACATGCATAAATGTTGCTACATCGACTATCATAGCCTGCTGCTACAAGGGAGTGTTTCTACATCAACTATTTTATAGCCTGACTCGCAAGGGAGTGCTGCTACATCTACTGAGAAATTGCCTGAATCGCAAGGGAGTGCTGCTACAACGACTGAGAAATAGCCTGACTCACAAGGGAGTGCTGCTACATCGACTGAGGGTTTGGTTTGGGCAGGCAGTCTATCATTTAAAAAAAAAAAATTTAAGTTTTTAAACTTTTTCTGGTCTGGTTTATTAACGCGCTCTTTAAAACTACAGTTTATGGGAAACTCTTTCTGACTACCATGCAAGAGTATATATATATATAAATATATATATATATATATATATATATATATATTTATATATATATATATATTTATATTTATATTTATATATATATATATATATATATATATATATATATATATATATATATATATATATATATATATATATATATATATATATATATATATATATATATATATATATATATATATATACACACATACATACAAACAAATTTTAGTCACCCTGGGATCTTTAAATGAAGAATTACCATTAAATTATATACTATTTATATTACAATTTACCAATTACCAATTAACCAGATATTTAGCCTCTGAACATGTGCCCTTTTTTTGTATAATTTGGATTTATTGTTTGTTTTTTTAGCATCATAATAATCATTTCTTAAAAAAGTACTGATTTGTATCTAGAACCAAAGTGTTGAAAATGAATAGTGTGTTGTAGTGTTTTGGAATATGACATCCATAAAAACTAAATACATACAGAAAAGAAAAAGGGATGGGATCGCATTACTATACCCTTTATTAATTAAAAATGAGTGATATTTAGACCCATATTGCAGTAACAATAGTTGAATCAATTATTCTTTTAAACAGTTTTCAGTTTTACATTTGATCTTGCTAAAACTCAAAACTTTCTTATTTAAAAAAAAAATGCTCAAGAAATTGAGTCACATATGTTAGATATCTTTTAGTATTTCAATTCTTTTATGTGCTTTCGTTTAGCACTACTTCACTCTATTGCCTTTCTCTTTGATCTATATCACTCTACTTCATTTCAAGACTGCACTCTTTCTGAAGTAATTTCTGATCAAATTGACCAAGCCCTCTCTCTTTATCCTTCAGCCAAAATTGTTGTTGATGACTTAAATGCTTATCACACTGATTGGTTTGGCTCTGGTGTCAGTGAATTTGCAGGCGTTAAGGCCCACAACCTTTGCCTTTGCACTTGTTGCATTCTACCTGATATAGTCAACAAACAGGTTGATCCATTGCTTGACATTCGTATCACTCCAGCTTCTGTATCTAAAGTGATTTCCTGCTTAGAATCTACTACACCTTGTGGTCCACACAACATATCTGTTATAGTCTTGCAGAAGTGTTTTCCGGAGCTGTTATTTATACTTTCAAAACTATTTAACAAATGCTTATCAAAGTCTTGTTTTCCAGCCTGCTGGAAAGCGGCATCTGTTATCCCTATTTTCAAAAACTCTGGAAAACGATCTGACTCCTCTAACTCCCGCCCCATTAGTCTTCTTCCTATCATAAGCAAGGTTTTTGAATCTTTTATTAACAAACGCTTAATCTCTCATCTTTAATCTAAAAACATACTTACTGATCATCAATATGGATTTCGATCTTCTCATTCTACAGCTGATTTGCTAACAGTAACAACCAATAGGTTTTATTGTGCATTAGATAGATGTGGAAATCCTAAGGCTATCGCTCTCAACATTTTTAAAGCCTTTGATAATGTTTGCCATACTAAGATTCTATCTCTTTATTGTGCTTGCCACTTTCTGACTTCAGATTCTAATATTTCACTTCCTTCAACTTGTGTTCCAGATTCATACAATTTGCAATATTTTAAATTGTCATTCAATCGTTATCTTGCTTTGTAAATTTCATCTTTTCTCTTCCAGTAACTTCCAACTTTAATAGTGATTGGTTGCAGTCTTTTTGGAAGTTCCAACTTTAATAGTGGTTGGTTGCAGTCTTTTTGGAAGTTCCAACTTTAATAGTGGTTGGTTGCAGTCTTTTTGGAAGTTCCAACTTTAATAGTGGTTGGTTGCAGTCTTTTTGGAAGTTCCAACTTTAATAGTGGTTGGTTGCAGTCTTTTTGGAAGTTCCAACTTTAATAGTGGTTGGTTGCAGTCTTTTTGGAAGTTCCAACTTTAATAGTGGTTGGTTGCAGTCTTTTTGGAAGTTCCAACTTTAATAGTGGTTGGTTGCAGTCTTTTTGGAAGTTCCAACTTTAATAGTGGTTGGTTGCAGTCTTTTTGGAAGTTCCAACTTTAATAGTGGTTGGTTGCAGTCTTTTTGGAAGTTCCAACTTTAATAGTGGTTGGTTGCAGTCTTTTTGGAAGTTCCAACTTTAATAGTGGTTGGTTGCAGTCTTTTTGGAAGTTCCAACTTTAATAGTGGTTGGTTGCAGTCTTTTTGGAAGTTCCAACTTTAATAGTGGTTGGTTGCAGTCTTTTTGGAAGTTCCAACTTTAATAGTGGTTGGTTGCAGTCTTTTTGGAAGTTCCAACTTTAATAGTGGTTGGTTGCAGTCTTTTTGGAAGTTCCAACTTTAATAGTGGTTGGTTGCAGTCTTTTTGGAAGTTCCAACTTTAATAGTGGTTGGTTGCAGTCTTTTTAGAAGTTCCAACTTTAATAGTGGTTGGTTGCAGTCTTTTTAGAAGTTCCAACTTTAATCTTTTATCTTTTTTTAACTTTTATCTTTTATTTTTTTACACTAAATTCAACTCAACAGGTTTTAAAAGTCAAAGTTCAAAGGTTATGATTATATAAAGTTTACATCCAAACCAAATAAGGTGGTTGTTTTAACATTTTCCAAAACATTGTAATGTGATATAAAAACAAGAACATACTTAAGTTTGGCACTTAAGTATGTTTTATTTATCAAAAGTATATTTATTAATCAAAATCATTGGTTTTTCAAAACTATATGCGGTAGTGGTGTAGTGGTAGAGCGCTCGCTTCATAAACGAGTGGTTCCGAGTTCGATCCCCACCACGTCCCTGGTAGTACCGCGCTCAACTCGTTTCTCCGCGCAGCGGCCTTGTTCGTCAAGGTTCGTGTTTCGGAGTTATAGAGTTGAGAGAGGGTTATAGCCACAAAATAAGTAGCCTCCTCGTCTGTAGTGGCCGTCTCGGCCTTGAGGAGGTGAATTAAAATTAAAAAAAAAAAAAATATATTAATACTACATCTCAAAATTTACGCAAGTAGACACCACTATATTATGGGTTACTATAAAGTCTTTAGATGAGCTTAATATGGTTTTTAACAACACATTAAAAGACCTAATTTGTAAGTAACTATTAATAATAGTATTAGTTAAAGATGCTATTGATTAAGTAATTCTAATCGGTTTGGTGATAGAAGGATTTGCTGTATTTTCAAATTATGAAACCTTTTTACATTGCTTTTGATGTGGTATAATAGCACACGATAATTGTATTTAAAATCAATTAAATCTTGTATTTTGTTTAATCTATATTTTCATTAATAATATTTTTTTAAACCATTTTATTTATATGTTAATAAAATAAAATTATTCTAAAATTTCTGTTATTAATGCAATATTTCTTCTATTTTAGTATAGAAACAGAAGAAATAGATATATATTCTATAGTAGAAGATTAACCAGCTTTCCTTACCATCTTTTTTCAAATAAATTATATATGATAAAACACAATATTAGATTATTTTGATTAACACTTCTTTAATCATATAAATTATGAGATAGTTTAAATGACTTATAATTTTTTGAAAACTGTTTTAGCAGGCAATGTCCTTGCAGATACCAAAAATGTAAAATTGCTTCATATTCATAAATGTAAAATTGCTTCATAACAAAATTGATTGAAAAAGCAAATACAAAGAAAAAAAACTGGAGAAAAAGCGCACTATAACAAACAGTGACTTAGTCAAAGTTTACATGAATTACCCATAGCTTAGAAACTATGCCTCCTTCCGCCCCCTTTCTGCCAAAGTTACTTTATGGTCACTAACCAATTTCTGCTCAAGAAAAAATAAAAAAAAAATAAAAAACCAATGATTATTTAGCAGCTTCTATTAACACTCATGCGGCTTACCATTAAAAATAAGTTACATTTACAAGTAAAAGCAAAAATGCAAGTTAATTTTACATGTAAAAATAAATTACTTTTTCAAGTAAGTTACTCATTTAAAAAACTTAAC
>NC_061165.1:27512996-27685496 GCF_022113875.1 Hydra vulgaris
TACTCCCTTGAGGAGTCAAGGCTGAGAAGGCCACTACAGACGAGTTATAACCCTCTCTCAACTTTACAACTCCAAAACATAAACCTTGATGAACAAGGCTGCTGCGCGGAGAAACGAGTTGAGTGCGGTACTAACCCAAAACGATAATGGTACATACCCAAAGTTGTAAAAGAGCAGTCAAAATAGTTACCAAGGCAGCTGAGTCAGTCTGTGGTTGGGATAAAAGAGATGGTTTTATATAAACTTAATTGTAAAATCGATAAATAATGCCTGTGATGATAATAAAGAGACTTTGTTGTGGCCAATAATAAAATGAATGTCGAATTATTATTATGAAATTAGAAATTAAGTAAGAAGCAATTGCTTGCTTTTAAGTTTTTTTATTCACACACTTCTCATATGTGAGCAATTGCTCAGAGTAAAAGCTTTTGTGCAAAAAAGAGCAAAATTTTTATTTACGTAAAGTAAAATTTAATCTAAAACAAACTAAAAATGCTGAGTAAAAGCAATTGTACTTTATTATTCACCTGGTCTTTTCCAGAACTACAAATTTTAATTTTAACTTTGCTGCTAAAAATCACCATTAACACCTTTGGGAGAGAGATTTGTAACAAAATTGTTAATTTATTTTAAATTTAATATTTAACAAATGCATTAAGTTGAAACCCTAAAAATGTTTTATTTAAAAAAAAGTTTATAAAATTTAAAATCTCAAGCTCTTAAAATAATAAAGTTGTTTCAATATGTAATTTGATCTAAAATCCTATGTCATCCTATTATAGTAACTTAGCTATATTTGGCAGGTATCTTATCACCTTTTGATTATTTTTAACAAGTAAAAATATATATATAACAAATAAATACAAACAGATAATTTAAGAGGTTTTCTGCTTTCTGGAACCAGAGCCATTACATCCAAAACATCAAGCACATCTCTATTTAAAGACTCGATTAGCGAAAACAAACAACTCGCAGGAACCTTTATATAAAAAATTATATAAATTATTTTTTATAATATAACATGTACAAAATAACTCAAAGATAAATAACTTATCTCAAAGATAAAGAAGAATCCTGGAAATACTTGTTTTAATGAATCATTGGTGGCATCAACCATATCTTCTGCAATCACAATTGGAGCAGCACTTGCAAGTAGCTAAATAAAGATTTACTTACTTATTAAAACTTCTATTAATGAGTTACCTTATAAGACATTAAATAAAGTTAAATAAAAATGTTGAAATGATAAAGTTGTTTCAGTTTTAAAATTTTACTGTGTCAGTTTTCCTTCCTCTTTTTGTAATATTTTTTAAAATAAAAATACCTGCACTATAAAAGTTACCTGCAGAATAAAAGGGCACTGATGAATAATAAACATTTGGGATACTGCAAACTAAAAAATATAAAAAATACTTTTAAAAAACTCAAACAATGAACACAATATAACTATGTTTATTTTTTGAGTTTATTATTACTATAATAATTAGTAAGTTTCTTGATTTGAAACTACTTTTTTTAATTTGAGATTATAATTAAGTTTCTCTTTTTAAGATTATAATAAATTTCCTTCATTTGAAAGGATTTCTTGATTACACAAAGTGGTTGAAAAGTTTTGAAAGCAACACCTCACCAGTAGTGAAATCAAAATTTATACAATATTTTAAATTTTATTTTCTGTTTTCTTTAATTTTTTTGGTAATTTACCACAAGCATTACAAGCGTTAAAAATGAACCACATAGTAGAATCTAAAAACTGTAATAACACCAGAAATCATTGGCCAAGTCTATAATGATTTTTGAAATTATCAAACAAAATGATGTTCGTAAAGACCAAATCTTGATGTCTGAAATTTTTAATAACACAGAAATCTCAGGAGAATAAGTACTCAATATTTTACTCAAAGTATCACATTTTTTACATAAAAGATAATTTATGTTCACACAAGTTTTTTGGTAATGGTTAAATTAAATAAATTAAACTAGAAATTGTATGGTCATCCACTATATTCATTTAACTCTTACCAAATATAACCTACAGAAACTTAAAAAAATACCATTGTAAAAGATTTTATAAGGTGATAAAATTATTAGAGAACCATTAAAAGTTTTATTTTGTTAACCATAATTATGTGTTTAAGTTGGAAGAGATTAAAAAATATAGTGTATAAATCAGGGCTGTAGAGTTGGAGTCGGCGCCATGGAGTCGCAACATTTTTATCAGAGTCGGAGTTGCTAAACAAAATCGTGACTTTGACTCCAAACTTCTCGGTATTTCACGTACATGTACAAAATATTCAATTAACTATATATTCAAATTAAACCTTCATAGAACTTTCATAAATTTGGCAAAACAAAATTTTTTTAATTATCACTTAATATCTTTTAAAGAAATCAAAGAATTTTTCGAAAGTTTTGCTTTGGAACCAGAGTCGGAGTTGGAGTTGTACTCTGAAAATTTTAACAATTGGAGTCGGAGTCGGTACTTTTTTTTTACGACTTCACACCCCTGCTATAAATAAAGATTAAGAAATAAAAAAATAACTTCATTTCAAAACTTTACAACCAACCAAAATCAAAATTTAAAAAGACACAAAAAAATTGTTAAATAATCAAGTTGAAATAATTTTAACTTGAAAGATTTTAAGTTAAAATTACTTCATCAATCTTTGTGTTTCTCAGTTGAACTTTGATCCTGTTGGAAATAACTTTTATGTAACTTAATCTGTAACTGTGATAAACATCTAAACATGATAATATAAAAATATATTAAAAAATAAAAATCACACCTCAATGGCATCTTTGACAAGAGCATTGTGTGATTGGTAAGAATAAACTTTTAAAATAGTAGGAAGGATTTCTAAATAACTAAAAATGAAAAATTTATAATATAATATTATTTTAAAAAATCCTAAATATAACTAGATATACTATTATTATAACAATTAATTTATTAAAGATTAATAATTTTTTTTAATGGTTTGTTATTTTTTAAGATGTCTATAAAACTTTAATTGAAAAACAAATAAATTTTTGATATAGTTTTGTTATTTTATAACATTATCTAATACATAATAAATACCAAGTATTTATATATATGTATTATTTGGGTTATATATATATATATATATATATATATATATATATATATATATATATATATATATATATATATATATATATATATATATATATATATATATATATATATATATTATATATATATATATATATATATATATATATATATATATATATATATATATATATATACATATATATAAATATATATATGATGAACAAAATCACCCAGCACGATACTTCACGCTCGTAATACTGAAACACGTTATCAATGAGCGTGATTATGCACGCTCGGCATCAAGTCTTCGAGAGCATTATTCAGTGTTGGGAATTGGTTGCCATGGGGCCGTTCATAAACTACGTACACAAGTATGGGGAAGGGGGTCACTCAAAAGTGTACTAGTGCGTATAAGGGAAAGGGTAGATGATTTTTTGTTTGAATTTTTTTCATGTGACATGCGGGAAATTAGACAAAAATGCTTTGGTTTTTTAGTTAATGCATTTGTCTATCTACCGAAAAAAAAATGTTACTGCAGCTTTAATATTAAATAAAAACAAATCTCGCCATTTACTAAAAGTCAACAAAAGAACATGACATAATATAATTATTTCCTATTGGAGTTGAATTAACATGCTTGATTGCAGATATTCAGAAATGTTTTTAAACGTTTGCAGACAACAGAAATGTTTTTAATTTAATTTAAAATAATAGTTAAAAAAAGATATAAAAAGATTAGGAATATTTCTTTTATTTACAAAAAATGTGTGAAAAATTGAAAAAAAATAATACAAAATCTTGCGTTTTTACAAAATCTTGCAGATTAAAACTTTTGATTTTTTTAAAATTCAATCAAGTTTTAATTTTTTAATTTAAACTTTCTATTCTCATTGGGATGAAACATTTTGAAAATAGTAAACATTCCATTCTATTTGGTAGCCGTAATGATTTCATAACTTTCCATTCATTGTTTTTACAAAAGAGAAAACTGCATTCTAATTTAAACTGAATGTACAATTTAATTATAAGCAATTGAATAATTTGTTATAAAATTGATTATATACTTAATAAATATATAATAGAATTATACTAACAAAATATATATTAGTGTAAGTATGTACATACTTATACAAATATAATATATAAATAACTTATATACTGACGTATATTTTGAGAAATGCATTTGTGAAAATAGTGACATTACATTTTTTTCTTTTGTTGAAAATAAAGACGATACATTTTTTCTTTCGTTGTTTGTGAGTACGCTTTCAAAAGTTTTAACTCAAAGTTATATAACAAATATATTTGATATACATATTGTTTATTGAAACTTTATTCTTTTATTTTTAGTTTCATAAAGCTTAACTTTTTTAATAAATAGACTTTAATATAAGCTTAACCAATTCAAAGATACCAGTGATGAAGTTTTAATTTGATAAATTTTACGTTAGATATTTATTTATAAGATAATTATAATTAAATTTGCTGCATAAATCAAAATTAAAGAACATCACACTTAAATTATGCATGACACACTTTATTACAAATATAACTTCTTTATTTAATAATATGCAAACTCTACTGTTTAAACATACTTTGGCTTCAGCAAAAAAATTTTACTAAAATATTTTCTTTAAAATTAACTTATAATTTTGTCCCTTGCAAGTTCTTCAGACAAGCACAGTTTTTTACTCTTGTAACAAAACTAGCAAGGGCTATTTGTTGCTCCTGGAAAGTCATTTACAAACGTGTTTCACATGCGTTGAGTGATTGCTCTCGCTTCATCACAAGGCCTGCATATACCTATATACATATACATATATAATATATATGCATATATATATACATATATATATATATAAATAAATATGTATAAATATGTTATACATATTAGAATTGCTTTTTTCCATTAAATTAACGAAACAATTTGTAACCACAAAAAAACCACAAAATTAACAGAATAAAATTAACTATTTACAGATTATTCAAAATTACGTTAATCAAACAGATTAAAAATTCAAATCCGTTGAACAAAAACTGAACTTTTTATTACAAAGGGTTTCCAAAAGAAACTATGATGTTTAGATGATATTTTTCTGTAGATTATATCTTTCATCATTATGTGTCCTTTTTTCGCATTTTTGAAATTTTTATGGATTGATTCCGACATGTTCAGAAGTCAAAATAAACTTTCGAAAAATGCAATAGAGTTTTCATTAGTTTCAAAAAGTTAAAAAAACACTATGATACCCAGCACTCAACAATAATTACTGGTAAGATCAAAGCTGCAAGTTCAACTACCACTAGTTAGTTTTTCTTTATTTGCTTAATTTATATATATATATATATATATATATATATATATATATATATATATATATATATATATATATATATATATATATATATATATATATATATATATATATATATATATATATATATATATATATATATATATATATATATATATATATATATATATATAAATTAGTAGAAAATCACTTAGTAAAATTTTTTCTCATTTAACACTGTGTTTCAGCAATCTCTGATGAGTCTTTATTGATGAAACACAGTGTTAAATGAGAAAATATTTTACTAAGTGATTTTCTACTAATTTATATATATATATATATATATATATATATATATATATATATATATATATATATATATATATATATATATATATATATATATATATATATATATATATATATATATATATATATATATATATATTATGTAAGTGTATTCTAAAAATAGAGTGCTCAATGTTCTTGAAAAACAGAGTAGTAATAAATTAGTAAAAACACTTATCTAATTTTTTTCTTTAACAATTTGTTTCACCATCAGTAGACTGATAAAGAAGCTTCCTGATGAACCTACTGACGGTGAAACAAGTTGTTGAATAAAAAATAAATGATTCTAATTTATTTATCTAACTAATTTATATATATATATATATATATATATATATATATATATATATATATATATATATATATATATATATATATATATATATATATATATATATATATATATATATATATATATATATATATATATATATATATATATATATATATATATATATATATATATATATATATATATATATATATATATATATATATATATATATATATATATATGGTGAGTTTAGTTTTGTTTTCTAGCTGGTGGATGCCATCATTTTGTAAATTTTTTTTTTCTCACCTTATTGGTAGCATTAATCCACTTTTTCTGTCTTTTTATTTTTTGTTACTGCACCTGTCTTATGAAGAACTCCTTAAACTATTGAAAAATCTTCGATCTTGTGTTCTTCAGGACAATTTGGAGGATTCGCATCTTTAGAAACAATTTTCACATAATTATCTTTGCACCACTGTAGAACTTTTTTAGAATAGTGAGAAGCAGCAAGATCTGGCTAAAAGACATTGGTATTTCTGTTTTTTCATATATGACAACATTCTTTTTTAGAGGCATTTTTGATATAGAGATAAGCAGCCAAGGTCTTCTTAGTGACAAACAAAAGGACTGCATGCCACAGCTACAAATAGCTTGCCACACAAGGAACTTGGATGAAAATTTTTCTTATCGAATATATACTTAAATTGATCATTGATAGGTTTATCTTTCTCATATTAAAATTGTTGACCAGGCAGTTTTGAAAAATCCGCCTTGCAATATGTTTCGTTGTCTTTAATTATGCACAAACTTATATCTGTCATTATTTTAACCAACTTTTTTAGCGTGGTGTATTTTTTTTATGAAATGCTTTAAGTTCAGCAATTTATAAGTACTTTTTTATATGTCTTGAATTTTCTTGCTAGATCTTGCACTGGTTCAAATTTGACATGAGAATTGCCTTTACCTCTTTGGATTTAATTTATTTAAATTTCATTTTCAGGGTTGTGGTTTTTTCATCAAAACTGTGGGTGGTCAAAATTTGAAACAAATTTGAGGTGTTATCCTGGGGCACTTTTGAAAAACTAGATGATTTTGTAGGGAATAACCCAGAGGAATTTCAACTAAATGCAATTAACATCTGCCCAAGATGAGTAATTTTATTAAAATGTTATCTTTATCAGGGGAATTTTAGGTTGGAAATGGATTTTTAATAGGTTTTCAGGTGCTTTTTACTGCTGCATCAGGGGATTTTTAAGTTGAAAAAGCATTTTTAATTTGGATACTGGATTTCTAACCCAGTACTATCTGGCCCACGCCCTGTTGCCTACAAAGCAGCAAGGCAGGGGGTAGGTAGTAGTGAGTTACATGATACCGGTATCAGGGTATTTATTTATGTAAAAATAAAAAAGCCTTTTATTCAAGGATAAAATCATTCTAATTTGAATTGTTCATTTTAGTTATCATTTTATTAAACAATAATAAAAATACTTATTACTTGAAATTATTTAAAGTAATATATACTACATATTATTAAATTTTATACATACTTCAAACTGTAATAAATGTCTAGTTTTTAATATTTATATATAAATAATAAAAACTAATAAATAAATTCCATCTTTCAATTACATATTTTAAAAATATGCAAATCAAAAAATTCTCTTTATTTAAAGATTAACTTTATAATAAAGAATTTAGTACATAATAAATAAAACAAACCCATTAACTGCAAACATCTTTGAATAATTCAACGCAATGTTAATATAAGCAGCCAATACTGATCTTAAAATGAGGACATCTTCAGCATGTAAAAGAAATGCGCCATTGATTGGATCAATGAATAAATAAACAGGGTCTTCCCAATATGTCGTTGAAACCGATAAAACACCAAGAATGTTGCTTATCAACTTATTTTAAAAATGAAAAAGTGTTTAAAATAATAAATTCAAGTTACTATTGTAGTTTACTAACACTATTACAATTTTTATATCTCAATTACATTTTTTATATAAGCATTAAAAGTTTCTTTATACAAGCATTAAAAGTTTCTAAAACCAAAAATAAGTAAAAAAAGATTTATTTATTTTATATTTTTTAGTTTAGTTTAAATTTCATATTTAGAAAAAGTATTGCTTTTACAAATAAATATGACAACATTTTCAAACCTTAATCCAGTAATCTTTATACACAACATCAATATCAAATATTGCCTTAAAAAATAAATAACATGTGCCAGTACATTTCCAATTCGGTATGAATGAAACAAATGAGTTAAATGTAATGATAACAAACAGACACATTGACAGTAAAATAATAAATAAAATGCAATGCAATGATAAAAAAAAAGAAAATGCAATGGGTACCTTTCCTACTTCTGTGTGTAAATTGCATAGATCAAACTCAATATCAATAACTTTGCGTGGATATGTAGGTTGCTGACATAACTCGTTAAATAAAAAAACTGCTGATTTCTGTAAAATAAAATAAAAAAATAACTAATACAAAATAAGTTAATTTGTTTTGAAACTAATTCAAAAGTAAACAAAGATAATAAAAAGTACTAACAAAACAATAATCAAATTTTAAAAAACCTTTTTATCTTTATTTGGGAGAGCATCAAACATAGATTTAGCAAAACAATAATCAAATTTTTAAAAACCTTTTTATCTTTATTTGGGAGAGCATCAAACATAGATTTAGCAAAACAATAATCAAATTTTAAAAAACCTTTTTATCTTTATTTGGGAGAGTATCAAACATAGATTTAGCAAAACAATAATCAAATTTTAAAAAACCTTTTTATCTTTATTTGGGAGAGCATCAAACATAGATTTAGCAAAACAATAATCAAATTTTAAAAAACCTTTTTATCTTTATTTGGGAGAGCATCAAACATAGATTTAGCAAAAACTAGCTGCACTATCTGAAGTTGTTTGTTGATAAGAGCCTAAAAAAGAAAATATATTTATCTTAACTTTAAATAACTGTCAACCAGCATTTTACTTTTATAAACCAAAAAAAGCCAGAGGCAACCACTATTTTAGTTAAAAATAAATAAATAACGAAAAAAAGAAAAGAAAATAGAGCAGAATAAAATAATGATTAAAAAAAAGTTAAATAGACTGCATACCAATAAAACAAAACAAAAAAAACCAAATAAATCTAACATCAATTTATCATTAAATATCAATATCATATTTATCATTTCAATAAATAGTAATACTGTTTACTAATATTATATAGTAATATATAAATATATATATATATATATATATATATATATATATATATATATATATATATATAAATATATATATATATATATATATATATATATATATATATATATATATATATATATATATATATATATATATATATATATATATATATATATATATATATATATATATATATATATATATATATACATCGGCCACAAATGTGCTGATAGCACATTTGTGGCCGATGCCGAGGGATGGGAAAAGGCTGATACCGATGAATTAATTATCAAAATTTTGAAAATGTAAGACCATACAACCTTAAATTGTGTAAAGTTTTTCATGTAACCAGAACTGGTAAACAAATACTTGGACCCAAATAAGAGCCAAACAAAAATTTAAAAGATATTAGAAAAACTTAGTTAAAAAAATATACATTTTTTAGTTGTTTTTTTTACTATGAAAAAAAAAATTAAAAAAATTAAATACAATTTTAGAGGAACACCTTTTATATTAATTTTAAAAAGAAAAATGGTATTAAGATAAGCTGTTTACTTTGAATTCTGCAACTTTATTAATTTATTAGTAGTTTAGATATCTAAAAAATAATCATATAGAAATATAGAAGGCTATACTTGAATACATATAGATAACAATGCTTAAATAGGTTACTTTTAGGTATAAAAATAAACCAACACAAAATAAAATTATTCTAAAAACAACATTATGGTAATAAAAGTATAAGTACATTCAGTTGTTAAATTAAAGCTTATAAACATCTTAAAAATAAACAAGTTTGCCTGTAAACAAAGTCAATACAAAAAATTTCTCAAAAAAAAGTAATGCATAAAGTTTAGTTTATTTATTATTTAATTATTATTATAATACAGGATAAAAATAATAAAATGCCATCGGTGGGAAAATTGGTAAATTAATAAAAAAGGTCAATGCTGATACCAATTCTTATTGTGCAAAGTGGCCAACTAAGCAATTTAAGCAGATGCCTGTTAATCGGTACATCACTAATATTTATACTAGCTGAATAAACCTGTAAAAATATGGGTCTTTGTAAGTCTATTCCACACCGAACTTTTGCTTTACTTTTTCTATATATATATATCCTAGCTTTCTGGACTGGGTCTTTACCAATCCTACCATTTCTATACTTATCTATGCCACACTGATCGATTCTATACCTATTTCTTATTTTTTAGTAAAATAATTTATTCTGGAAAATTGCTTTAAGAGCAAAAAAATTAACATGAGCACTTTTTCCATGTACATAGAACTTATAAGAGATTTATAATTAGGTTTGTTTTTCTCCTAAACACATATAATTGATAGCTCAGTGGTTTAGTGATGTCATCAGTGTTGTTTTGGGGGGTTTAAGACCTCTCCATAGCCAAATAAATTTTGAAATTTTTTCAATCTTGCTTATATATTTATAGCAAAAAATAATAATATAGGAAAAAAGATTTCTAATTCTCAAAATAAAATGTGAAAGTTTTCTGATTTTATAGTTATTTTTATAAAAGGTTGTTCCATATACCATCTGCAAACTCAACATATGCTAAATACGTTTACACTGAAAATGTTTACAAATAAAAACGTACAGATGTTATACGTAACGCTACACAAATGGCAGAACTAAGATCTTAGACCATTAAAAACTATAGTCTTGGGTTAGCTATAAAACATTAATCTAAAAACTAAGGCAAAAAAAATTTGTGCAGTGACGCCAGTTTGTGGTAAAAAATAACTTTTATACATCAAGTTTGCTTTTGCATTTATCTTTTTTACATTTAGATTTTTTAATTAATTTTATTTTTGTTGCATACAGTTGCAAAAAAAAAAAAAAAAACTTGTATTTCATATTCAAACTGTGGACATTGTAGTATAAAGAATTGTGGACATTGTAGTATAAAGAATCTTGAATATCAATACAATTAAAGATTCACTTTAGCTTACCAAGTATACACGTGTTGTTTCCCACTTAATATTTGCCAAAAAATTGACACCTTGATCTTTCTCATACATAGACTTTTCCAAAGTTATTATATCACCATTATTCAATTCAGGTATAAAGTTATCATACTTTGGATTATTTTTCACAATAGACATAACATGACGCTTTTTACTGTTAAACTTGATAAGAATTTTGACCATTTAAATGCCTTAAAGAGCTGGTATAGATCTGAACTTCTACGTTGTCAATGTCATCTTAAAGAGTAGTTTTCTATGTTGTCAATATCATCTTAAAGAGTATTCTTTTTTAGAGTAGTTTTAATTAGTGTTGATACATCATTCCTACAAACAACACATAAGATAAAATCTGGAGAAGAATTTCTTTAGTTTGCCATTTGAAACAGTTTGTTTCAGGTGCAGCAGAATATTCCATACAAAAAAAATATATATTACTATTAACCTAATCGTTGAGTTAAAAATAAAACAACTTCTAATTATATATGTTGCAAATTTAATTAATAATTTTAGTATTATCAGCAAATAATTTAAATGAAAGCTTTTTAGGATGTCACAAAGTAGATGACAAAAGAAGCGGGCCTAAAGTAAAACCTTGTGGAATACTACTAAAAATATCTTTCCAATTTGACTCAATTTGGCTATTTAATATATCTCTTTGTTTCTAATTTTCTAATAATGATGTACTCAATTAGACAAGAAAATTATTGATACTATAATTTCTAAATTTAAGTCTTTTGTGAGGGACTGTATCAAATTTTTTGACAAAGTCGAGGTAAATAACATCAGTTATATTATTGTTCTCAATAAATTTTGATAGACAGTTAATAAAAATTTGTCATAAATGATTTTCTAGGTATGAATTCATGTTGTTGCACATCAGATTATTTTTTGTTAAGCAATAATCTCTTTGCATATGATTAGTTTAAAAGTCTACGGGAAATATATATCAAGGAAATAGGTCTATATTTTTCTGGTATTAGTTTATTACCTTTTCTGAAGATATTTACTTTTTTCCGTAGACTTTGCATTTTTTTGGAAGATATCGATTCTTCAAAGATTAGTAAAATTGGAAAAGTTAGCAATGACAAGCATTCATCTTTAAGTTTTCTTAGGTAAACCTTGTTACAATATAATTATTCAAATTTATATTGCTTAAAAGTTCTAATATTTGATTATATTTTATTAAATATAATCAATTATTTCCTTTTTTTTTCTTTTAATTTTTTCGCAATTTAGTATATTTTTCATCAATTTCGTATATTTATGTTCTTGATCAACATGGGGTTGATCAACATGTGGCTTGATGTTAAATTTGCTCATTGAATATGCTTAAGAATACCTGTAAATATGACTTGGATTGCATACTCTAATTATAAATATCATTTGGAAGTCAGGAAGAGTGTGTTGTATATGGTTGCATATATATATTAATTAAAGTGATTGTCCAATAATCTTAAACTTCAGATTTTGAGTTTTCCAAGCTTACAGTTTGCTATTGGCATTTCTGCCAAAATCTGTCTTAACACAGTCATTGGACACAGGTATTCGAAGATATATAAAATATATTACTCTATAAAATAAAATACTTATTGAATATAGCAAATATTTTTTTATATACAAAAAATATACCTGCTGTTGTCTCTTCCTGAACATAAGTTGTTTATCAACTTTTTCTAACTTTACTGTTGGTGAAGGATGACCTCTTTTATACATGAAAATATCCCGAATTCGATCATCTTTATTCATTACAAGACCTTATCCAGAGAAAAATAACAAAAACAAACATTAAGACAGGCTCGTAAAAAACATTTTTAAAAACCTTTTAACAAAAATAATAAATAATAAGAACACGTTTTTCATCTTTTAAAATAAATTATAAGGTAAAAAGTACTTAAACCATTTATTTTGAATAAAAATCTGTTAATTAAAACTTAAAATTTATAAAACATACAACATTTATAAAATAATATTTTGATATTTAATAATTATTATAATTTAATTGAAAAATAATTCAAATCTAATACAACAATAAATAACAAAAAAAGAAAAATAATCAATAGAACCTTAACTTATTTCTTAAAAAATTTTAATTTTTTCTTTCTAAAAATTTTGCATCCTATTGATTATATGATAAAACATGTAAAATAATTTGTGAGGAGTTATTGAATTGGAATAGGCAAACAAAAATCTTTCCGATTATGTTTTGGATCTAACAATTTGATTGTATAAAATTTTCTCTTATTATTATTAAAACTTATATCATTACTAAAACCTTTGATAAAGCCTTTGATAAGAACATGCTGGTCTCCTTCATAAACTTTCTTCTTATGGTGTATCAGGTATGATAATTGAATTCTTCCTTACAAATCGTAGTATAAAAATGGACCTCGATAGACAGCACTCTTCTTCATATCCTATAATTTCAAGAGTTCTTCAAGGTTTTAATCTTGGTCTTAAACTTTTTTTAATTTACATTACCGATCTCCCAGAAATTGTCACATTAAGGTGGCGTTGTTTTCTGATGATACTATCATTTAAGAAGCCGACAATTTCTGATTGCTTGGAGGGGGAAATTTGAGCTTGAAAAAATTCTCACTTCTGCTGCAGCATGGGGCTCTCATTGGTTGATGAACTTTAACTCAGATAAAACTCAATTTTTTTCAGCTAATCGTTAGCATCTGCTAAGGTTGCATCACTTTATTGTGCTTGCCAATTTCTTACTCAGGATATTATTCTTTATCTCTCTAAATCTCTAATCCATTCTTGTATGGAATAGTGTTGCCATATCTGGGGCAGATCTTCCAATGACGCATTGTAAACAATTGGACCTGCTCTTGCAATTAACCTCCAACCATTATCACATTGTTGTAATGTTGCTTCTCTTTCTCTTTTCTATAAATACTATAATGGGCACTACTCTAAAGAGCTAGCGTTTTTTGTGCCATCTACTAAAATTCATTCTTGTCTTACTTGTTATTCAATTAAGTCCTATCCTTTTACTGTGACTGTTCCTAAGTGCTCCAAAAATTCTTATTTGATAGTTTTTTTCCTCGAACATTTATTCTTTGGAATTTGCTCCCTTTAACTTGTATTCCTGATTTATATAACTTGCAATCTTTCAAGTCATCTGTTAATTGTTATCTTGCTCTTTAAACTTCATCTTTTCTCTTCCAGTAAATTCCAACTCTAATAGTGGTTGCTTGCAGCCTTGTTAGAAGTGAAGATGTTGAAAAAAAAAATTATAATAATAATAAATCATTACATAATTATTAATATACAATAAATTGTTATTATCATATAATAAACTATTCTTATTATATAATAAATAATTTTGTAAGTAATTAATTTCAATGTATGCACTAAAGTTACTGGATCGTTTTTTCCAAAACACCTTTTTTTTATTTCTAAACAACTATTTCCAGGTTGGAAATATTTTCTGATAATAACTACTAAATAAAATTGTTTGCATTTACCCGAATGCTTGTCCACAAGCCATAGATCAGAGCTGTCAGAAGTTGGATAAGATTCTTTGCACATATTTAATAAATGTTGAAAGGTCATGTCCTACAAATTTAAAATTGATGACAATATTTGCTGTTTACTATAAAACTTTGTAAGTGTATAAACTAAATAAAAAAATGTAAAAACTAAAAATCTACCTCAGACACCTCAAACTTTTTTTTATTAGGCATTGCAACAATGATTTCCTAAAATTTCATTTTTAGATTTCAATAAACAATTTCAATACACAATATTGTCAAGTACAATCACTTCATAAACACACACACACACACACACACACACAAACACATACACACACATAAAACTTTAGCGTGAAACTACAAGAGACATGGTGGAATCATAAGAGAATCGCTTTGCACCACTGCTCATAAATTTCTCTTTTCATGACCTTTTTATGCTTAAATTTGATATAACCTTAATTTACCACTTCTTTAAACTTTAAAATGTGTGATCTCAATCATTTCTTTAAACTTTTAATTTTATAGCCTTAAAATTTAAAACTTTAAAATGTTATAACCTTATCCATAATTAATCATCATTCTTTGATGACTCTTCTGTATTTTTAAAACCGGAATAGTTCTAACACATATAAAAATTCTCAACAGTTTACCAAAAAGAGTATTTAATTTACTCAATTGTAAATAAAACAAGATCGCTTCTATAAGTTTTTATTAAATTTAATTCTTATCAAAACTAACAATTTATTGTAGATTAGTAATTGAACACAAACCTTTGTCCCAACAATATTAGCTGTCATCATGATAATATTCTAAAAAATATTTTTTTATTACAACAATTGCATAGTTTTAAGTATGACTTCACAAACATAGAATATCAATTGATTCTTAATATAAAATTAAATCATTTTTAAATGTTTTATATATGTCAGTAATTTCTACATTTTACTTAATTTATTTAACCATAAAATTAAAAATTACAAATTTAAATATAATTTACAAAATTAAGCTCATTTAGTTAAAAACTAGTCAATGGAGTGACACATAAATAAAATGAAATAAATAAAAAAATATTTAGACAAGGAAATAATATAGAAAGTAAACTACAATAATACAAGTAATAAAAAAAAAGGTAATAGTAACAATAATAAGAAAAAAATCGGAATCTGTACAATAATGTTAAAGGAGTAAGACTAACAAAAACGTAAAAAAGAGAGAATAAACAAATATGATAAGTTTAGTGAGAAAAAATGTATTAGAAAACATAAATTTCATTGACATAAGTTCAGAAGGATAGAGCAAGAGAAAAAAATTTCCGTAGACAAATATAAAAAAGCAAAATAAATGCAAATTAAAAAAATACATACACTACTACATATAATATAGGGTATAAGTTTATAATGAAAATGAAAACCCAACTCAATTTTAAAACTTGTATCAATTCATAGAAAAAGCAAAATCGTGGGACATATCCAGTGAGGAAATTCAGGTATCATTGGACGTTATAAACTCGTCAATTCCTCTTAAAGAAGCAACTGAAGTACTCATAAGTTTATTGGAGGTGAGCAATTTTAAAAAAGCGACAAAATTAAATATGAAAAAAATAAAAATTCTGATAGAACTATGTTTATACCAATCATACTTTTAGTATGATTGGTATAAACATAGAACAATGAAATACATGAACTTAAAAATTCAGGTCCGATCGGTCTTTTGTTTATGGTAGTTTTAGCTGAATCTTTTCTTCAACATCTTGAAAAAAGAGCACTTAATACAGCGCTGAAAACCAACCCAAATTTTAAATAGAATACTCAAAGGTTTCGTACATAGAGCATTTAATGTATGCAGTCAGAAACATTTAGAAAATGAACTGAAATTCTTTATTCAAGTATTTATCGAAAATGGCTACAAACACTCCAATCTCATAAAAATCATAAAAGAAATAAAACCAAAGAACAAGAAATCACTAGTGACTCTGAAAACATTGAAAACATCACCAGTACGTATCCAACAATTTCATTACTTTGGGTACCAATATTGTCTCCCAAATTATGTAGGGTGTTTAGGAAGGCAGGATATAAAACGGTCTTTAAATCAAACTTGAACCTAGAGGCAGTATTAACATCAAAAAGTAAATCCAAACTACAAATGAACAGCCACCCAGGAGTCTACCTTATTAAATGCCATTGTAACAAAAAGTATATAGGTGAAACAAAAATGCAAATAAAAACACGCATGCAACAACACAAAAACAGTACAATAGGAAATAAAACAGAACGGTCTGCAATAGCCACACACATGAGATATTGCGCACAACAATATATAAATAAATTATATTATATCTTTTCATTGGGACAGTTGCAGAACTCTAAAAGTTGATTCTAAAAAGTTTGATTGGAAAGTTTGTGAGGCACTTGAAATACAGTACCACCAATGTACCCCTCAACAAAATGGTATCAATTTAGATAAGGAACAATAAGTGTCAACAAAATTTTGGACACCATTTCTGGCACACTTACGTCAGAAAAAAATGAAACCATCCCATTGACATAAAACAGAACTGTTGTTTTAAAAATAAGATATAAACAAACAAAAAACTTTTAAGCTGAAGATGCTGGTCACAACAATTCAGCTAAAATTTCTTTTAAAAAATAAATTTAGTATTGAGAGAAACTTGTATTTATTGATGTTTATATAATAATAACTTACATACTCTCATACATGATGTCTACATTCAAAAAAAAAAAAAAAAAAAAAAAATATATATATATATATATATATATATATACACACACACATAATCATTTTTTTAAATCAATTTTTTTTTCATTTTACACTGTATTTCATCTATAAAGATTTATCAGAAATAATCTCTGGTTTTTTAATTTAAATTAATAAAGACTCATCAGAAATGAATCTCTGATGAGAATTTACTTTTGATGAGTTTTTATAGATAAAACACAACGTAAAATGAAAATAATTTTGATTTAAAAGTAATTTTCTTTATATATATATATATATATATATATATATATATATATATATATATATATATATATATATATATATATATATATATATATATATATATATATATATATATATATATATATATATATATATATATATATATATATATATATATATATATATATATATATATATATATATATATATATATATATATATATATATATATATATATATATATATATATATATATATATATATATATATATATATATATATATATATATATATATATATATATATATATATATATATATATATATATATATATATATATATATATATATATATATATATATATATATATATATATATATATATATATATATATATATATATATATATATATATATATATATATATATATATATATATATATATATATATATATATATATATATATATATATATATATATATATATATATATATATATATATATATATATATATATATATATATATATATATATATATATATATATATATATATATATATATATATATATATATATATATATATATATATATATATATATATATATATATATATATATATATATATATATATATATATATATATATATATATATATATATATATATATACTATATGTATGACTTGCGCTACCCTTAAAAATATTTTTTATTGCAGTATTATTTTATTACATAGAACACATTTAGAGGGTGGGATGCAGGCATTAATATAAATTATTAATTCTGATAACTTACATCAACATGCTCTCTTCTAAGAATAGGTTTCATTGTTGTAAAATGAACTTCTGGCACACTGGGAACAACCTAGAAATATTATATGCCATATTGAATTAAAATCATATTTAAATACTTACATAAAAAATTGTATTTCTCTAGTTTTTCTTCCATAATAAAACTTATAGAATAAAAGTAATAAAACTTACCTCCCATAATAACGACATAACACTAAAAATTCTTTCTTGGGTCATTTTCTTATTTGTTCGGTTATGATATATTATAACACCAATCTTAAAAATGTTATAAAATATATAATACAATACACAATAAACTTTTATTTAGTCAAAATACTTTGTCTGATGAGTGTGCATAAATCTCCCTCTCTCTTTGTGTTCAAATCAAGAGCAAATCTATATTTATATGGTAAACAAATCTATATTTATATGGTAACCATTTTTATTTATATGATAATTAACTTATTTGTTGTTTTTTTCTCAATAACTTCATATATTAAATGTAAGACCTTCCCTAAAAAGGATAATTAAACATTTAAAACATTTTAACAATTTAGACTATTAGTTAACTCAATTAATCTAAATCCAACTTAGTAACAACAAGATTTTGCTAAAAAGTTAAAAGTATGCACATTTCATCAAATCTACACCTAACTTAATGCCAAAAAAATAATTCTTCCTTTAATTAAAAAAGCAAAAATCAACTTTATTTTAACTAGATCTGGCATTGATCCACTATTTCAAATAAGTAATGGAGTGGCATAAGAAAAATAGAGTCAATGTTGTTCTAAAAAATGCTAATCCACCAAACTGTACTGAGCAGCAAAATTTACTATTTAACGGTGAACAGATTACCATGGAAAAAAGTTAAATGTGAAAATGGTGTTGAAAAATTTTAGATTAAAACAATTTAATTTAAAAAATTTTACTTTTCATAAAATTATATAACAAAGACTATATAAACCCCTGACTATACATAACAAGCTTTTCACTACAACAAACCCTTCACTATATATAACAAAACCCCTCCACTATAAATAACAACAAATTAAAAAATATTAACCAAGTTATTTAACAGCAAATGAGCAGCACTCGGAGGAAGCATGGGAAAGTGAAACAGCAATTTACGCAGAAGCAAAACTATTTCATCCTAAAAATTAATGAAATTACTAAATAACCATTTTGTATTTTGTTTTGGTTTTGGATAAAAACAGTAAAAGATTATAACCAAGTGATAAAAAAATATAAACATTTTTAAATCTGCTAGTGCGAAGCTTAGAAACAATCAACATCAAACCTGTTTGTCAAGACGCGTAATTTTATCAAAAAACTTTCGAAAAAATGTTTCAGGATAGTCAACAAGACATCTCCATACAATTTGTCGAGCTAGAGAACTAACTGAAATTTAAAAAATTGAGATATCATTCTGTATAGAAGTTAAATTATTTTTAATTCATAACCAACAAGAACACTAAATACAACGTAACTTATCAGATTTATCAAAGTTGAAATATATTTTAAAACAAAAACCTGATTGGTTGTAAGTTAAACTCAATGAAGTATCATCCAGTAATCTAACAAGGCTGTACATTGACAAACACATTGCCTCAGGAAAGAAAGGTTGAATTTGATGGCGTGCATTTTCTAAATCAATTAAACTAATTTTTACTTAATGAATATAATTAAACCTGCTACAAAAATAGTTAAAGACACACTTTTGATAAAAATAAATAGTTTTCCATTTGAGCAACTGTATAAATATAAACATTTGAATTTTATCATAAAACTGTTAAGTGTTAAAAAACCAGTCAACTCAATTTAAACAAGAGTGAAAATTTATAACTAACTCAGGATGGAAAAAGACATGACTTTTTTAATGTGTCTGAATTTGTTCAATTTGTGACCAAAGATGTGTGCTTTTAATTGTGACACTTCTAATTAATATTATTTATATTATTTCATTTTTATTTTTTGATCTTATTTTTTATTTAAAATTTTTCTTACAATAAAATGATGTTTTTATTTAGTCTTTTTTTTTTTATCCTTTTTTAACCTTGTTAAGGTTCCAGAGGGGCCTTAATAAAGTCAAAGAGACTGTTGTTGGTTGAGTGTTTTTTTAATTTTATTTGCAATTTTTTATTTTACTATTACACTCGAAAAAGCTTTTCATAAAAATTTATATAATTTAATTAATTTATACAACTTAACTAATTTATACAATTTAACTAATTTATACAACTTAGTTTATACAATTTAGTTAATTTATAATTATGATTTAGTTTAATTTAATTATAAATTAACTAAAAAATATTTAAATAAAATAATAACAATTTAGTTAATCTATACAACTTAATTAATTTATACTATTTAGTTAATTTATACAATTCATTTGATGCTAATTTATCTAAAACAAGTGGAAGATGCTATCAAAAAACTATTAATAGGAATCTGTGACATGGTTACGTGAATCCGAAATTGATCAAGCTAAATAAAAATATGGTAAAAAAAATCAGCAAAGCAATGTCACAGCCAGCAATAATAAATCCATTAGGTTGCAAGTTGCAAGCATGAACATAAAACTCTTGATCAACTAACAATAATTAATAAATTAAATAATGAGCAAAAAAAAAGTGAACAATAAAAATAATTTTTTTTTTTAATTTTACAAAAAAATGAAAAAAATGTTTTTATATAACATTTAATAAACAAAAAAGCGATATGATCTTAAAAAGACAAAAGGATGAAATACAGAAATGTTACACATAATATACAAAAAATACACAAAAATAATATGTAAAAAATGCACAAAAAGGAAAAAATACTATCACATTTAACACAAAAAACATTTTTTAACTGAATTAAAGCTTTCTAAACCAAAGCAAATGATTGTTGAACTTTTCTATCTAACTTTATTTTTTTTGTTTTTTTAAATCTAACTTTTTTTTTTTTTTAATTGCTTACAGCACCAAATAAATATCCAGATAATAAGAATGATTTTCTCAGCTATGACAATACTCAATTCAATATGCAATAAATTGAGTATAAAATCAATTAAAAGCAATTTAAAGTCTTCAAGACTCAGAGTTGTCAAACTTAAAAAACTCAAAACTGTTGAATAAGCTTATGCTTCAGCTAATGTTGAAAAATACTGAAGAAATAACAAATACATTGTCAAAAAAAAAAACTGCTGTTCTTGTTAACAACATTTAAGTTTATGGCCCAACAGACTGGAAATAAACTATGAAAATTAATCTTTTAAGATTTTTTTTTAATCTATTATTACTTAAAAATATTATTTTTCCTTGTTCTTTCTAATCAAATGAACTTTATTGATACAGATATCTCTTTATACGGTAGTGGTGTAATGGTAGAGCGCTTGCTTCATAAACAAGAGGTTTAAAGTTTGATCCCCACCAGGTCCCTGGTAGTACCGTCCAACTCATTTCTCCACGCAGTGGCCTTGTTCGTCAATGTTCATGTTTTGGAGTTATAGAGTTGAGAGACAGTTATAACCACAAATAAGTAGCCTCCTTGTCTGTATTGGCCTTCTCAGCCTTAAAGAGGTAAATTTAGAAAAAAAATAATAAACTTATGCAAATAAAAAAAAGGTGACAATTGTGGTACAATCATTAACATTGCTTCTTCTACTGGTTTAGCACAAAAGGATTTGGATGAATCAATGTTAATTCGTCCTAATCCCTTTGAAGACATTATTGTGTTTCCAAATCAATTATTATTTATAATGTCTTTGGCATACTCCAATATAAGAATAAACTTCCGCATACTCCTTATAAGAATAAACAAAAATCTTGAAAATGAATTATAGTAGAAATTCATTTGATTGTTTATATTCAAACTCTTTTTTTTTCTTTTTTTTTTTCGGAATGATTGAAATAAATTGCATTAATGAATAGCTCATGGGAACAACAATCACAATAATATTTGCGGAAAAGAAAAAGAATTGAATTGTTATACAATGAGACAAAGCTTAATTCTTGTTTGCGTTAGCATGGTCAACAAAAATTAGAATGGGTCCTTTTAAAATTGCCTAAAACTGAAAGCACATCATTAGAAAAAAAGGATAATGTTTGAATCAGAAGTATAAGAGTGACAAACAGAATAAAGAACTTTATAGGATTTTATAATGGAATTTATTTTTTCTAGAAGATTTTAGTAGTAAATTATAAATTAAAAAAAATTTATAAAATGAAATTAAGCTAGTATGTTACCATTCGTAGATAAAGGATTAAAATCTAACCATATTTAACAATATAAAATCAAACTATGTACTTATTGTAAACTATGTGCAAACTATTTAACTAATTCAAAGACCAGACAGATTGAAAAACAGAGGCCATATAAGTCCACAACTTTTTTTTAAATCATAACATTTACTTGTTTAATTTAGTAAAAGAAAAAAAAACTCACCATCTTCATCTTGAAAAATCTCATAATCTAGCGACGATTGAAATGAAAATGGAACTGTACTCATAAGAAACTTTTCACGCAACCCTTTTAGTTTTGCAGCTCTCTTGTTTTGTGCAGCTTCACTTTGTTTATTACTCTCCATAAAGTAATCTTCATCATCAGAAATATCACAATAAAAGTTGTTAGAAGTTGCTGGCACCCATGGAGCATCTGGCACAATATCTGGTACTTCACCAATACGACGACTTGGTAAAGTAAACTCAACTTTCAACAAAGGTATCTAAAATTTATTTAGATTTAATTTGTTATCTAGATTTATCTTTATTTTGATACAGGCTCAAATGTAAATTATGTAAAATAAAATATAAAAAAGAAAAGCTAGTTACACTACATTTTTAACACATTTATAGGTATTTATGTATGTATGCATGTAAGTATAAAAAAGAAAAGCTAGTTACACTAGATTTTTAATATATTTATAGGTATGTATGTATGTATGCTTGTTAAATTTTATATTAACTTACTTTTTGTGAAAATTTGGCTAAATCTTCTAAATTATCATAAACTTGATGTTGGTTGCTCCACAGTACCCCAAAGCTATAAGGTAATAAAATAAAATAATTTTCATTTTGGAATTAAGGTGTTAGTGAATTATTTATTAAATTTAAACCTGCCTATTTCTTGGCTTTAATAGGGTTCAATATTTGATATTCATATATTTTTATGCCAGCGAAACCTCATTGAAAATTAAATTTTAAAGAGATCAAACAAAAAAAAACTAATACTTTGCAGTATTTTAAAGTCTCAAAGAGACTTTTAAAACTTAAACTACCAAGCCATTACCGCAATTGTTGTTACCACAAACATTGTGTCTAGAAATTATTGCTAACTATGAAAAACAATAACCTTTACATCAACAAAATTTAATTATTTTTTGTCAAAGTAAATTGTAATACTAAGAAACATAATATCTACAATGGGAACCTGTCTGCAGATTTTATTATTTTTAACAAAAGATTAACAAAAGTTACAAAAATTTAGCAAATTAACTAAAGATTGTATCATCTTTAGTATACAACTGGGAAGACTGCTTCATCAAATGAAGTCTACTTAAACTTGATCAAGTACTTTATGTAGTAATGGATAAAGAATTTAGGAGAAACAACATGTCACTCAATATTGAATATCGATTTATCCTGGAACTTGTAAAAAGTACGAACAGCTTTAGAAGAATCTCAAGAATGATAAAGATCACTGAAACAGCAGGATGATGAAATTTCTATTTCATTTATCTCAGGTATTTTTTTGAAGAATCTGGAGTATTTCCTAAATTAAAGTTTCAGAAAATACCTAAATTAAATTAGAATTCCCGAGGCAGATACAGCGGTTACCATTGTGACATTAGTGCCTCTTTCCCCAGATGTCATAGCAATACAAACACTTTTGGCATTTATTTTTTTTACCAGAAAGAAGGGACTCATTACTTGACATATGTCGATTCATCTCTTACAGATAGGTGGACCATTGGTTTATTGACTAAATGTACAATACAGACGATTATCGGAATTATTATGTAGCAGTATGAACGTTAAACTTAGTAAAAAACTTTTAGAACCACTGAAAATACTCAAAAAAAATCAGAGTATACAACAAGCATAAATTCAATCAATTCTGTAAAAAAAAGAAAGCCTCCAGCTTATAATTATTTTGTCTAACAAAGCATAAGAATTGTATATTACGCTTTAATTAAGCTGAATACTTCACAACATTTTTCCGATATATACTGTAGCTTTTTGTACTTGTAGAATTACTATTTAAGTTTGTAATTGTAATTTAGAGTGTAAAGATGTAACAAAAAACTGTTAAATGCGTAAAAACTATATAATAACTCTCCAATTAAAAAATTAGAATTCAAAAATAACGATCATAAAATTGTTTAAAATTTCATCCATACACATATTTGGTAAATTCAAAGTTTTGGTTTGTAGGTGACCTTTTTCAACAAGAAAATCAAAAGTTTTTTTATTTTTTCCATGACTTCGGTGCAATTATTCATTGTCATAACGTTATAAATAATTATTTGAATAATCATACTTTTGGATATAAGATATAAAGTTTTATTTACTATTGGGAGATAAACTGAAAACAAAATCTATCGAAATTATATGTTAACTTCTTATTTATTAAGTTTACATACAAATTAATATAATGTCCCATTAGATTAGTTTATAATTTACTTGCCTATAAATCACCCTTAGTGACATTAACATCTATACATATTCTTTGCATTCTACTTAACGACTTTTCCAATTTGTCAAAGTCAATTTTATGCCACTCACTAATAAGACTGTTCAACATCTTTTGCATCAATAGGTATTAATTTTGACATTACTTTTAATTCATCACATTAAAATCGGATTGATGAAATATCTTGTGATTAGAGAGTCTAAATCATTATATTAAATAATTGATCATTTTTGAACTAAGTCAAAAAACTTGAACAAATTTTTTTTTTTAATTATATGTTTTGAAGATTTGAAACTTTAACACATAGGTCCAATGTTTACAATCATTTATGATCCATTTTTTATGTAGTTTTGCCTACTTTAGTACTTTTTTGCCTACTTTAAATTAAAACATTTTTTAAAAAATTTTATAACATTGTATTATCATTATAATGTGTTATTAGGGTTATGACATTGATTATTTGTATATATTCATTGTCATAACCTGAATTTAAATATATATACCAAGCTCTTCTTAACACCTAAAATGACCATGCTTATAGCACTTTGTTTTGACAACATAGCCATGGCTCTTTGCATGTTTATATAATTAGCATGAAAAAAACGCTAAAAAAACACAGCAAACTCAAATTAAAATAAGTATTCCATAAACATAAAAAAGAATAAAATCTAAAAAATAATATTTAAACTAAAAAAAATAAAAATTTTAAATAACAAAATAAGTAGTAGAAAAAAGAAAAAATTGAAACACTTATTAATTTATGTAAACTTAATCATAAACGAAAATTTAAAAAAAAAATTATCACAGCTCTATCTGTTCTTGACCATGAATAAATAAGCCAGTTGCAAAATTTTATAACAAAGGAATGTATAAAAGATTTTCTTTTTTGAAAGTTAAATCGTTTTAAAATATCCATTCAGCGTTAAGTTAATTTTTGTTTTTGGCAATTATGAGTAAACTGCTTTTGATAATAAATGAGCAAAAGTAAAAAATATCAGTCCTTGTAACTATTGCGCAAGTTTAATTTTTAAATGAATGAACTTTTGATCTTTAGCTTGCTATTTTAGTTTACGTGAGGAAAACGAAAAAACTTTTTCAGACAGTTTTTTTTCTTTCAATATTCTTTTTAAAATAATAATAAAAAAAGATTTCAATAACTTAATAAAAGTTTTATTTAGATCTGTTTAAAATAACCCATAGGAAATTTAATTTATTTATTCATATGTAATTTTTTAAATTATTCTTAGTAATTAAAAATATGTATTTTTTTGAATATATGTTTTTAAAAATATAATATGGTTTTTAATCATAATAATAGAATATTTTTTAGATTATTTTTACTGTAAATATGTCTTTAACTATCTATAATTTAAAAGGCGACTTAAAATCACTTTTAAAACTAAACCTTTAGTAAAAGTTAAATAAACAGATTTACTAATATTTAAATCAAAATTTTAAATTTAAAATAACAGAAAATAAGTTTATCAAATGCTTTTGTTTTTAATTCAAATACAAGACGTAAAACTATTTTGTTAATTTTACAAATATTATGCAATATATATATATATATATATATATATATATATATATATATATATATATATATATATATATATATATATATGTATATATATATGTATATATATATATATATATATATATATATATATATATATATATATATATATATATATATATATATATATATATATATATATATATATATATATATATATATATATATATATATATATATATATATATATATATATATTATGTAATGTAAATATTGATTAAAAATTGTTTAAAATATTTTTGATTATTATTTTAAATTAAATTTACTAAAATATAGTTAATAACTGTTTAAAATACTTTAAACAATTTTCAATAATTATTTACTGATAGCGTGGTATAAGCAACAAAAGCGTTTATTAAAATCTAAAGTAAAATAGTTTTCTTTTAGCTAAAGTCCACCAGTAAATTCATGTATCCAAAAAATGCCTTTAAATCAACACCTTATTATAGGATAAAACTGAACAAGATAAATATAAATGATTATTAAGAAAATGATGATTAAAAATTATTGGTGTGGCACCCGTTTAACTAGGGGAGAATAAGGGGGGAGGAAAATCAAAAACATAATTCCCCCCCCCCCTCCTCAACGTTGCTGAAAAAAAAATGGTATCCCCAAATAAACTCTGGGTTCTTCACTGTTAACTAAAACTAAAATAAAAAAAATCAAATTAAAACATTATAAAAATAAATAATAAACTATAAGGATAAGATTATCTAAATTAGGTTTGGAATAAATAACTTGGAATTATCTTTATTAATGTTTTTATAAAATAATATTATGCGAAAACCGTTTTTAAATAAAGTTACAACTTACATTTAACAACTGTTTCTTAAACTTTAAAATGTTTGAAAGTTTAAAAAAAAAGGATTCTTAACAATTCTTCACAGTAACGTAAACAAAAGAAAAAATAATTAAATCGTTTTTTTAAAAGTTGGAATAATTTTGTTTTTTTATTTAAAGACATTTATAATAAAAAATAAATACTTATATAAACATAAAAAAATATATGAATTATTCATTATTATTTTTATAAAAAATCATTAGCAGTCATTTGTTACTTTATTTAAACATGTCTCAATAATATAAAATCATAAGTAAAGATCAAAGTTATTAAATTCAAACAAATATTTAAACTGCTTTCAAAAAAGTTTGTCTTTTTTTTTCTTCTCAACAAAAACTATAATGATTCTTATATAAAGTTTATTAAAGAGACCTGTTTAAAGTTGTCACATAAAATTTAATTTTTTTCTTTATAATTTCTTTAACATTTTTTATTTTACTTATAAAAAAATCTTAAATAATTAAATAATATAATAAAAGCTTATACAATTTTCAATGATACTTTACTTAAAATCATTAGCTACTTTCTTTAAAAGTGTTTTGCTAATATAAAAATGCTAGTAAAGGATTTACTAACGTTTTTATATAAGCAAAATGCTTTTATAAAAAAAGGAAGTTTTAATCATGTTGAAAATAAATAATTTCAATGTTTTAAAGTTATTTATTTTCAACATGATTAAAAACAAATTTTTTCAGCGCATTTGTTGAAAAACCGTGATTAAATTAAAATAAAATATTATTTGCGTGGTCATATAAAGACTTAAAATTGCATGCTTTCCTGGCCAAGCCTGTGCATGCCTACCTGGCAAAGCTTGACTTATGTAATTAATGCTTATACAAATGGATTTTTTATATTTGCATAATCTTAAATGACATCTTATTATTATATATATTTACACATCTGTATATAAATTTCTTATACCTCTTCAACCCTTGGAATTAGGGTCAACATTCGGCAATGCCAACCTAACAGCCAACCTTAAAGTATTTGGGGGCTGCAAAAAATTGCCGTCCTTGTTTCTATGCTTTATGGTGACTCTTTTGTTTCAAAATTTTTTTTGCTGACCTGATACCAATTCATTTCCAATCTCATTTTTGCTAATTCCAAGGGTTGCCTCTTTATAAAAAAGTGCTGAGAGACTCTTTCTTGCCATTACCTAGGCCTTTAATGGCCACAAAGAGTTTGGTGTTAAATATACTAGAGTGGGCACTAACAGCACTATTAAGTTTAGCATTATTATAAAGAAATAAGTACATAAATTACAATAAACTACTTTTTTTTATGAATTTACCTAAGTATAGCCTTTATTCTGTGATCAACTTTGCTCATTGAAAACTGCTCCAATAAAAAGTTGCTTACATAACTACCCAAACGATTTGCGCAAACCAAAAACAAACTGGCTAAAATAAAAAATAGAATAAATACTCATTCATAAAATATTAATTTAAAAATTGAAAGAAATTTTAAAAAATGCATGCCTGCTGCTGATTTTATGTGCTGGTCAGGATAGAGTAATCTATCCCATGCCACTGTAATTGTTTCTTGAAGTTGTTGATTATCCATCACTAAAATACCTTTACATAACATTTGGAATGGAGCTGCTGCTAGTGATTGAGCCTTACAAGAAAAACTTCAAGAAATAAAAAATTATACTTAATTTGAAGTTGAAGTACTATCTAGAACTGTTGTTATTATACTATTTAAAGCTATTACAGAATATTATTAAAAATAACTAATTACTTTTTCTTTGAAATAGTTTGTCCATGAATTTCTTGCATTTCTAGAATGCTGAAAACCATCATATACACATCGAAAAGCATCTTCTAATTGAACTGACAGTTTAGCATTAAGCACAGAACAATCATGATGACAACCTTCAACTCCATGTTTACATAAAGAGTGAACACTTTTATTCATTTTTAGGATTGTGTTTAACCAAGAGTAATGGATATCCTCTGAACCAACTACAGTTGCAAAACGATGAAATGATTGCCTTTCAAAAGATGGTGATGATGTCCTTCGTGAAAACGATCGAACATTTTTAGGACTTCCTCCAAGTAAATGACTAAAACTAGATCGTGCGTTCTTGTTTGATGAAGGACTAAGTGGTATCTTATCAACTACCATTTCATTCAAAGACAAAAGATGGGTTGCAGAACTTTTGTGCCGTTGAATTCCCTTTCTTAAATTCAAAGCAGTAGAGTTTTTTTTCAACAATCCACTCGTTGAGCCATCTTCTGCATTGCATTGTGTTGATAGTGCATGTGAGTCATAATTAGGTGGAATGGTGACAAATGTTTCACGTAAGTAAGATGTAATCTCATGTAACAATAAGCACGACACATAACGCAAAGATGTAGGACAGTTTGATGAAACAAATGAGATTTGACCTAGAAATAAACAGCTTAAATAATAACAAATTTAACCAAAAGGGATAGTGATATGAGGGAGAATCATTCTATGCATTATAGATGATAGACAAATAGGCATATATAAATAGATCATAGATAAATATTCATCAATTGAAGAATACGCATAACTTTAACTATCTATAATTATTTACATAATTTCCACTAGAAATATGGATTATAGATTTTTTTTACTTGTTATTATTTAGTTTTTTTTTTCTAATTTTTGATGATGTATACGGGCCAAGGCTAATGAAATCTATATTACATATTTTATTAAT
Source organism: Hydra vulgaris (assembly GCF_022113875.1). Taxonomy (NCBI): domain Eukaryota; kingdom Metazoa; phylum Cnidaria; class Hydrozoa; order Anthoathecata; family Hydridae; genus Hydra; species Hydra vulgaris. The sequence continues at coordinate 27,543,208 of NC_061165.1, forward strand.
ATAGAACTCATTGGCCTTGGCCTGTTTTAATCCAATCAAGTCAAAAGAGAGAAAACAGAGTTTGCTTTTTTTACAGATTAGGACTTTGTTTTAACCCTTCAACCGTTAAAAAGTGTTTACAGTTATCAAAGTTTTGTTGTTCCGAAATCCCTTAGATCTTATTGAACTTTTTAGAAGCTCAAAACAAAATCAAAAGTTGTAAAACTTTGTTTACAGCTGTTAGCTACAGATTAAGATCATTATTAACTTTTTTTATTAAATTTAATACAAAAAAATATATATATACTTATAAGCATATATATATATATTAGAGGCTATTCTAGACCGTTTTCAACAGACCGTATTTGGGCACCAATTTGGGTGCCTCCCAAATACAGTCAAATATTTTTTTACGTTATCTACGGCAAATATTGTTACTTTGTTTTTATTTAATTTATTTTTTGTTTTAGTTATTTATTACAAAGCTATTTTTATTTTATTTTTCATTACTTTTTTAAGAAATTTTTTTTCTTTTAATAAAATAAGTTTGTTTTTTTAGTTTTTTAGTTTATATATATATATATATATATATATATATATATATATATATATATATATATATATATATATATATATATATATATATATATATATATATATATATATATACATATATCAGCCCTCAAAATTAGGGTCAGCATTTGGTAATGCTGACGGTGTCTGAGGTCGGCATTTTTTTGTGCCAAAACAAAAGTTTTATTTAAATTCTAAATAAATTAATTTAAAAAAAAAGACAATTGACTATTGTTGAACTTTGCTTATAAATTTTTGCAAATTTATAAGCAAAGGTCAACACTTGAAAGAAAACAACGAACTCAGTATTTTTTTTTACAACTTTTTTTAAAAACTTTTTTACATTTGTAACAACATGCTTCAATTATATATAATTATAAGACTGTTAAATACAAAAACTATTTAATACAGTGAAAACAAACATTATATTCAACTATATTTGTTAGCCAAACAAAAGAAAACATGAAAGGTGTGAAACTCTACATCATAAAATAATGGAAAATGTAGATAATTAGTGTAATACATACGTCATAGAGTAATAGAAGATGTTGATTAGAGCTGGAGTGATAGTAATTAAAAACCTGTTTGTTGAGATCAGGTTTTAATCTTATTTAAAAAAAAAAAAATTAAAAAATTAGTTATAAATCAAGGCATACTGTATTGAAATTTTCACGTTGTATTTTCTAAAAATTGTGATAGACTCATTATATATAGAAATTATTCTTATTTTATAAAAAAATTGCCATTTTAATTTTAATAATGTAAATATTTTAGTACAAGGGTTGTCCCAGAACTACCTAGCCTAACAGAGAAAACACAAAATTTTGAAAAAAAAATTACCATGACTGAAAGCCTTAACCTTTGAAATTAAAATTTTGTGTTTGAGTGAAGAAATCAAGGAAAAACATCTGCATTTGGCAAAGAAGAAATTGTTGTTTCATTAAGACAATGCACTAGTTCACACATCTGTTATTGCCATGGCTAAAATTAATGAATTAAAGTTTGAATTGCTGCCTCATGCACCCTATTCACCAGATTTAGCCCCCTCAGATTATTTTCTATTTCCAAACTTGAAAAAATGGCTTGGTGGGAGAAGATTTTTTATAAATGAAGAGGTAAAGTTAACCATCAACCCCAGTTGATGGCTATTTTGCAAAGTTTAATGGTTGTTACTATAAATAAGGTATCAAAGCAATTGAACATCGCTGGGAAAAGTGTATCGAGCTAAAAGGGGACTATGTTAAGAAATAAAAATAATTTTTTTCTTAAATAACCATTTAAAACATATTTACAAATGTTATTATAAGTGTTTTCAACAATGGAATTCACTTCCATGAAAGCACTTTTAATAAAAAAAAAAGAAAAAAATGAAGAATAATGAAAAAAAGTAGTGCTAATAAACCCTTAGTTAATGTAGAGGCACTCCATTGTGGCAGTAGGCTATAAGATAGTCGATGTATATATTGAAGCCTCAGTCCGCAAGTTATTTCAGTGTGATATCACAGTGCTTATCTAAACAAACATTTATTGTTATATGAAAAATAAATGAAACTTTCCAGAAATATGAAATACTATCATGTAATTTAGTATGAAAAAGTTTCAGCATTAAAGTCTTAAACTTTTTTCAAACACTAATTATATATAATCGATCTTTTACACCAATAAAAAAATCAATGACATCATTTACTAAAACTGTTAGAAATAAAATGCACTTCAATAAATTATCAAGTCTGTAGATTGTGGGGTATATAGTGCTAACTTTTTGAACTACAACAAAACAGAGAAGGCGAGCTTTGACTAAAATAAAAAAGTTAGTTTTTCTAAATATGCATTTATATTTTGTTTTAATAAAAAAAATTTAGCCCAAACATTTTTTTTTATTATTCTCTTTAATATAAACACAATATGCCTCGAAGGTTTGGGATCCCTTTAAATGATATCTTATAAAGAGTTTATTTTTTTATGACTAAAAAAAAACTTTTTTAATGAATATAACTCAATTAATAAGAAAAATTATTATTTTTTGCTTGAATTTACGCTATTTTTCTTATAAAGTTTAACTTTTTTTGTCTTTTACAGATGATTGTCAGCACATAAATAATATTATCTTTTATAAATGATTGTCAGCTAATAAATAACACTATGTAACAAATTAATACTTTTGTTCTGTTTTGGTCAAAAGTGTGTTTTCCTAACCCGTTAGGTCTAGAACAGAAAGGAAATCGCTGTTATTCCAGAAAAACTTTACTTCTTTAACCGGGACATTGAAATTTGGAAAATTGAGTGTTTTCAAAAAATTTCTCGATTTGCTTTAAATGCCAAGCTTCCTCCTTTAATATTGCTGAACAGCTAGAGTTGTCTAGATGTTTCTACAATTTTCCTAAACACTCTAGAATGTTCAAGAAACTTTGAGAACTTTCAAGAAACTCTAAGAACTTTCTAGAACATTCTTGAACGTTCCAATAGTAGCTGTACAGGTATAAAAACACAGATGTCTCAAACCAAGATTCCAATTTATGTTATTGTTTATCTAGACTGAAAGGATAATGATTCGTAGTTAAAGAGAAGTTATTTGTTTGATATGGCATCAAGAAGTTGTTTAAATCCAGCTGATTCATTCTTTTACATGTGCAGACAATTCATAAAGACAGGAGTGAAAAAGTATTCCATGAAACCAAGGCGTATAATGTGCAAGGCCTACAAGGAATACTTCAGCGTGCTGGTTGGAGAACAAGATAAATCTTGGGCACTGCATTTCACATGCAGTGTCCAATATTGCAAGAAAACACTTTAAAGTAAACTGAGCAGTTTCTCGCTTAGATGTGTTTTAATTTATTTTCATAAAATATCAATGCTAGTTCATTTCAAGGTTTCGACTTTTTCGAAAATTTCAGATCTAGTTCATTTCAAGGAGTTGTAATTTACAAAGTTTTGTCATAAGTCGTGTACAGTAGGCAAATATATTCCATCTTGAAATCGTTCCATATTTTAAAATTACCAGTTCTCAAATTATTATAATTATTATGTATTATTATGTGTCATGTTGCAGGTTAGTAAAGAGAGAAGCAAGCCATGAAGTTTGCTATCCCACAAATTCGGCAAGAGCTGACGGACCACTCAAGCAACTGCTACTTCTGCATGGTAAACCCAAAAAATCACCACACCAGCAAAAACGCCCCTCATATCGTTTACCTAGATATACCTTCTTCTAGCGCCCCAGTACTATACAGCCCTAATCTGCCTGTTCTGACTCCTCTTAGGTGGCATCGACCATCTTTAGGAGACAGAAGCAAGACAGATACTGGAGATATGGACTTGGATTCTGCAGATGAAGTTGGAGACAGAAAGTCGTTTTTCCTTAACCAGAAATACGTGAATGATTTAATTAGAGACCTCAGGCTTACAAAATAGAATACTGAGTTTCTGATATCCAGGCAGTAGAACTTGGTTGATGATAGCGTACAAGTCATGGATCAGAGGAAGTAACATTAAAAACTCTCTAATTTCTTCAGTCAGCATGATGGTCTGCACTTTTCCAACAATGTTGCCGGTCTATTGCAGGCTATAGATATCGCATGTAATCCTATTGAATGGTGCCTACTCATAGAAACCCAGAGCCTCAAAGCCATGTTGCTTCACAATAAAAAAACAAGTACTCGTCTTTCCCAATGGCTCACTGTGTGCATCTCAAAGAGGACTACACCAGTGTCAAAATATTGCTGAGTGCATTAAAGTGTGATGATTATGGATGGGAGGTCATTAGTGATTTCAAAATAGTTTCATTCTTCATAGGTCTTCTATGAGGTTTCATGATATTTCCTTGTTTTCTCCGGTTCTGGGACAGCCGTGATACTAAGGCGCATTATCGAACAAAGGACTAGCCACAACAGACCAAGTTTTCTGTTGGGAAGAGCAATGTGAAGTGGGAGCCACTGATAGAACCTCATAAAGTGCTTATGTCACTGCTGCACATCCTGTTAGGCCTCATTAAGTATTTTGTCACTGCTTGCAACAAGGAGTCAGCAGCATTTTAATACCGCCAAGATCTTTTTCCAAAGCCGTCCGAGGCTAAAGTAAGGACTGGTATATTTATTGAACCATAGATCAAGAAGATCATAGAATGTGAGGATTTTACAAAGCTGTTGTACAGGACAGAGCAGTTTCACTGCAGTTGTTCAGGGCTTCCTAGGTAATCACAAAGCTTAAAACTATGTGGAGTTGGTCCAGACTCTCATAAATAATTACGCCAAAATGGGATGCAGAATGCCTCTGAAAGTCCATATCCTTGATTCACATCTAAACAAAATCAAGCAGATTTTGCCTACTTCAAGGAGGAGTGCCAAGGTGAGTGCCAAGCCTACTTTGAGGAGGAAGGTGAGTGCTTTCATCAAGATATATTGGACTTACCAACATCTTACATCCTTACCAACAACAGTATAACAAAAACATGATGGGGGACTCCTTTTAGGGGCTACATCAAGAAAGTGAATCTCTTTAAAGTCATAAATCTAGAAAGTCTAAACATTTCTGAACCTTGTTGAGTGGTTTCCAACTGTGTTTGTCTATTCTTTTTGCAATTTTTGCTTATACCTGATCATAATGACAAAAAGGAAAAAAAATTGTTCTATTTTTCACAAAAAATCAGTTTGCTTTGTGTTGTTGTTGTGTAAGCAAAGTTTGTGATTAATGAAGTAATTTTTTCACATACTTTAGGCAAAACCAATTGAAATATAACATTTAGAAACCAGTAACAAAAATTATGTTACATAGTGTAATTTATCATAGATAATCTTTTACAGATATATTAGAATATTTTAAAATTCTGATTTTAATGTAGGCACTTTTTCAAAAAAAAAAAAATTCTTTACTTTGATGTCATCAGTGGCATTTTGTGCTAAATTTAATCCACAGCATAAGATTACATCTGGTGCAAATACAAAAAAAGTCATACATAAAAGATATGTAAGCAAATTATAATTTTTTACTTTCAAAAGATAGTCAAAATAACCAAAAAAAAATAATGCAGCAGCCTAACCTTTTCTTCCATAGAACAGTTACTAATACAAAATCAGTATTTGTTAAACACTGATTTTTATGCTAATTATATATAACTTATAACTCTATTAGTAATTTATTGAATTTTAAGGCACAATTAGCAAAACTGCATGCTTCAATAAATTTTCATGTGGCCACAAAAACGGTAATGATTACAAGAATATATTAATGTTCACAAAAACAAATTTTTAAAATTTTCAAATTTAAAGTATATACCTTGGTACATAAGTTCCACGTCATCCTTACTTTTTATGCTACCAGAAAGCATACATTCATCATTCTGATCTTGCACTAGTAGCTCCTCAAGTTTTTTACCAATAGCAACACCCCATTTGTGAAAGATAATTCCAGCTTGATATTTTAGCATCTCAGCCGTACTACCATAAGGAAAACCTTTTATAAGTTTAGTCACAGATAAAGGCCATATTTCATGGTTGCAGCAGTGAACAAAATACGCAATCTCAAGTAGATAACAAGCTCTTGAAACAACAGGCGCTTCCTGAATGTTTCAGTAAAAAAAATAAAACAAGAGAAACAGTTTCTGATTAATACTGATTTATATATTTAAAATAACTTATTTTCTTTTATTATTTCTTTTTTTTTTTTTATCACAAAGTTTTTGTTTCAATTAATCTATAGATAACAAGATATTTATTCTGGATTCACTTGGATTATTCATTCATTCAGGATATTCATTCTGGAAACATTCATATGATATTTCATACTTTTTATTTTGGAGTACTTGTTTAAGATTAACATTTAAAAAAATAAATAACTAAGTTTCATAAAATATAACTTACCAAATCTAGCATAGCAGCAATTATCCCTTCATCAATGGCACTACCAGGCTCACCAAGTTCTAATAGAGTTCTGAGATTATTTAAACCTTTGCGAAGTCCAGTTATATTTAAAAGCTTCCCTTTATGAAGATGAGGGTGGAGTACCGGCTTGTTATCTAGTTCATCATAAACAATTTTAGTTAGTGAAAAATGGTCAGATTTAACACTTTGAGATGTTTTAGGTGAATTAACATCAGAAATTCCAATAAACTGGGACAAAGATGTAGATGGAGAATTGCTACCACTAGAAAATTCAGATTCATCTATGGTTTTTTGCGGCCATAGCTTCTACATCACAAAAATCACAACTTGACAATAGTTCATGTATTGGAGTTTAAAGGTTGAGAAGCATAGCAATAATAATTTTTTTTTTAAATGCTTAAGTCAAAATACAAACTAAATTTCAGATATAGACATTCAGCAAAATAATTTTGCAAGATATCAAGATTTTGTACAAAATAGTTTTCATTAGATGTAGAACATTTAAAAATTTTCATCAAATATAGACATTCTGCAAAATAATTACTAAAACTTTTTTTTCACAATCTTATTTCTCTAAAAAAAAATTTCTAATGTGCTACACAGTATATATTTGGAAAACTAATTTAGAGTTTCCAAATATAAACTTAAGATAATTTAAGAAGATAACATAAAATTTTATTTCTAAATTGATTTAATCAGGTAAATAAAACATGGATCATTATTAATATTATCAAAACCACTCATCATTATAGTATCAATGTAGTATTTTTGAACATACGATAAGTATGAACTAAAAAGTTTATAATCATGTCATTCCATACATAACGTATGTCCAATAAATAACCAACTTGGTTCTTTTTTACATTAAAAAAAAAAATATTTCACTTAGATTCTTTTACAATGGCAAGACAAAAATATAAGACAAAAGTTTGTAGCTCAAAACGAAGACTTCAATATACAGATAGACAATTAAGAGATGCTATTAATGTTGTTAAAAAAGGTATGTTTGTGTACAAAGCAAGCAAGACATTTGGACTTCCTTATCAGACGCTTCCTGATAAAATATCTGGAAAAACTCCTCTGAAGATACAACACTGCGGTTATGAATCAGTACTAGGTGAACACATTGAAAATAAATTAGACGAGTGGTTATTATCATGCACCAGAATGGGATTTGCCATGTCTGTAGTACAGCTATTAGATACTGTGTCAAAATACTTGAATTCCAAGAATATAAAAACACAATTTACTAACAACCGTCCTGCAAAAGGTTGGTTTTATGCATTTCTTTGCCGTCACGAACAGCTATCTCACAAACAAGGTGAATACTTAAACCGAGCTAGAGGAGGAATAACTTAAAAAGCAATTAGAAATTGGTTTACTGAAATTCCAAAGCTTTTAGGTGAAAACGCTCAATATTTAAATGATTCGATGCGCGTTTTCAATATGGATAAGAGAGGTTTTCAGTTGTCACCAAAAACTAATTTATTAATTGGTGAACGAGGAAAAAATACATAGGAAGAAAGTGCTCAAAGTAATAAAAAAAGCATCACCACTTTATTTGCAGTAAATGCCAGTGGAACCTTTGCTCCATCATTAACAATTTTTAAATATGTTTGTCTTCCAAATAGAATTATAAATACTGCCCCATCAGGAAAAAGGGAAAATGGTTGGATGACTGCAGAATGTTTTTTTGAGTATATTACAAACATTTTTCATCCATTTTTGATATAAGAAGAAATTCGTTTACCAGTTATTATTTTTTTTGATGGTCATGCGTCACATTTTTTTATCGAACTTAATGAGTTTTGCTCTAAAAATGGAATAATTTTTGTTGCTTTGTTCCCAAAATGCAACACATATTTTGCAGTCGCTCGATGTTTTTGGGCCAATGAAAGAAAAGTGGAAATCTTTTTGCATTGACCATGAAGGACCAGAAATAAACAATGAAAATGTACCAGAAACATTAAATTCATTTATAATTGATCCTTCTATGGCAAATAATGTTAAAAGCGCTTTTAAAAATACTGGAATATTTCCATTTGATGCTAATAGCGTGGACTACACAAAAATCGTTCAAAGATTATCTGAGTCAACTGTGGCTCCGACTCCTTATTTAGAAAAGAATCAATCAAGTGTGACTTTATCAGTTTCCTCTCCCATAAACTTCATTGAAAACTGCATTGATCCAAGTATTTTAGGGCAGTTTAAAATAGCTGACGAACATTTAGGTTGGAAAGGTGATCTTGAATAACTCCAGCTGTATCATTTTTGGAAAAGATCCTCATCTGAAACATATAAGACCACAATTTTACCTGATGAAATACAACAGGGTTATAAAAATCTTTCAACAACTTGTAATTTAGAAAATGTGCAAGTTAAAACCGGTATGGAAATGCCTGATTGCAATATTGCAGCGGTAATAGAACCAAAACCAGCTTGTTCAAGTTTAAAAATAGCAGCAGAAATCATAAATCCAATTAAAAGTGTTTTAATATGGCCAAAACAACCAGTCCAAACGTCCAAGCGCAAAACAGAATGTTTACCATTGGTTGAAACATTTAAAACGTGGCAGCAAATTCAAAAGACAAAATTGCAAGAAAAGTCACAATTAAATGATGAAAAATTAAAAAAGAGACAATTAGCTGTAGATAAAAAGTCTAAAATAGAGGAAGAAAGATTAAGAAAGAAACAAATAGCTATGGAGAAAAAGTTATTAAATGAAAAAACTAAAAAAGAAAGTGAAAACATGAAATCTTTGAAAAAGAAAAAGAAAGTCGCAAAAGAAAAAGTAAGCCTTAAAACTGAGTCAGAAAACGAGTTCCATTGTTAACAATAATTATAATATAAGACTCAGATAATTATGATGAAATTCTATCCTTTCCAGTTTAAAAGATTTGTACTAAAGTAATGGAAATGCTTCAAAAATCTTTAGTTTTAATTCAAAATAATATTTTCATTACTATATAATTAATGTTTATTTAATAGTCTTTTTTTTTAATTTATATACCTAAAAACGTTTAATAAAATGTTACTAATGTATTAAATTCTCATTTGAAACCGCAAGCGCATTTTAAACCAGTTACTAAAGCAGATTTTAAGATATACGATAAGTGTCAACAATATATACGAAAAGTGTGAAACACTTACGAGAAATGGAAAACTGCGCTTTAAAAGTTTGATCAAAATAAGTACATAATTGATTTAAATTTCTAATAAATTTCTACTTTTTGAGTAATCTAACATATTATAAGAACTTTTGTTAAACTCACAGTAAGTGTGGAAACGACCCTATATATATTTGTTTTTTTTTTGTTTTTTTAGGAAAGTGGGGGAGGGTAAAGTAGATAGTATAATAAAAGGTAAGGGAAGTAGGTAGTGCGACAAAGGCAAGAGCATAGAAATAAAAATAAATCTTAGAAATTATTATCAAAATTTATTTTTAAAACATTATCAAAAAGTTATTTACTAAACAACTGAGTAACTATATATAAAAATTATAGAAATACAGTATATAACTTGAGAAAGATTAAACTCTTTCAAGGATTCAGTAGTATATATTTAGAATGTCAATATTTGAAATAAATGCAAAAAACAATTCAATAAATTTCTTAAACATATGAAACCAAAACTTTATTTTTAGTTTTATAGAAAAAATAGAAAAAAATCATGTCTTCATAGGAAAAATGGAGGATAACAGTTTTTCTATTTTATTTTTTGTTTTTTTTATGTTTTTTTTTTTTTTTAAGTGATAAAAGAAAAGTAAAAAAACTTAATTAGGTTTAAATACCTTCTTTCTAATTTTTTTTGCGTCTGATTTAGTAGAACCACATAACTTTTGGATTGGAGATGAAATCTCAAGAGAAATATCAGAGAGTGTATTAACATTTTTTACAGGTTGTAACTTTGATTTGTCAAAAGATGCAAGTAATCCAGTCAATAAAATCTTGCGATAAATAAAAGGATATTTAACTCGTACAAATTTTGTAAGCTTTACAACTAGACTCAAATATTCCTAAAACAAAATTATCAATTTCAAACAGTGTATGCATATATATATATATATATATATATATATATATATATATATATATATATATATATATATATATATATATATATATATATATATATTTATATATATATATATATATATATATATATATATATATATATATATATATATATATATCAGGGCCTATTCTAGGAAAAAAATTTGGGTGGCACAATTTTTTTCCTAGAATAGGCCCACAAATTTTTGCAGCATTGTTTCATTTTTTTACATGAAAAACTTGTTAAAAAAATAATAAAATTTTTCACAAACAAATAGCAATTAGTTTTCTTGCTTTCCTGTCCATTGATAAAAACAGTAAAGTTTAGCAAAGACATTTGAAAAACAAATTTAAAAACTGTCCGTGTTTCTAGCGCAATTTATAAAGTATTTACTTTATTTATAGACTGAAAAAAGTTGTAAAAATTGTATATCAAAAAATATTTTTATTTTTGTTATATTCTTATCTACTTTTTCCTCAACTTGTATCAATTTTGGTAGTGGAAAATAACAAACGCTCTAAAAATAAGAAAACAAAACAGTAAATATTTAGGTATATTATTTTTTTGACAACAATTTTATTTTTTTTTATTAATAAATTTTTTTTATAGATTATTTTATTTAGGTTTTCTATTTCGTATAGTCTTTGGTCCTTTTCTTCGAGTATTGCTGATTTATTCTCTAGCTTCTTATAGCTTTATTTTGCTAAGAATTCTTAAAACCTTTACTATATAAAAATGTGGTCAAGTTATTTTAAAAAATTACTTTAAGCATGGACGTACTAGGTGTGCAACCACACGCGCTTTCCAGGAAGGCTTGATATATATATATATATATATATATATATATATATATATATATATATATATATATATATATATATATATATATATATATATATATATATATATATATATATATATATATTATATATATATATATATATATATATATATATATATATACAGTAATGTGCAAATTAATTCATCATCAAAATCAAAAACAATAAAAATCAAAAAATCAAAAACAATAAAAATCCAAAACAATAAATTTTTAATAAAAATATTAAAAAATTATACATTAATATTCTGTGTGTCCTCCAAGTGCTGCTATGACTTTTTGCACACAATGTGGCATAGAATCTTTTCAAATTTTTACAAATGTTTTGGATTTCAGTGTCTTGAAACTGAATCTTAAGTGTTAAGTTTAGTTTTAGTTGTGCAGTCCTTTTTTATAATTGTCCAGAGATTCTCATGGCATCTGTAAGTAATGGTTTTTTAGAAAGTTTTCTGGCAAACCTTTCAACCTCTTCCACATTATATATATATATATGTATATATATATATATATATATATATATATATATATATATATATGTATATATATATATATATATATATATATATATATATATATATATATATATATATATATATATATATATATATATATATATATATATATATATATATATATATATATATATATATATATATATATATATATATATATATATATATATATATATATATATATATATATATATTATATATATATATATATATATATATATATATATATATATATATATATATATATATATATATATATATATATATATATATATATATATATATATACAGTGCTGGTCATAAGTTTAGAGCCCCCTGTTTTTTTAATCATTTTGAAGCATAAGTATGGTGAGGTTAACATTATAAACATAACAATGCATATAGTATTTTGACAAGGTATGAATCTATTGATATTCATGAATATTTGTGTATTAAACAAATACAAATATTGATTTTCATGAGTTCTTTAATATTATTGCCCATTTTTGAACATTTTAATATATTTTGGTAACTTAATGATGTATTGGTATCAATGTTTTGGTTAATTCAGTTGTTATTTATGCTACTTTTTGGAATGTGAACACTAGTTAGATAATGTATTTAATCTTATTTTTGTTTTTATTTTAGAGTTTAAGTGAAAATATTTTCTGAAATGGGCAAAGCTAAAAGCCTTGATTCAACTGTTCGGGCCCAGGTGGTGGCTTTGAAGGAAATTAGTGGCTTAAGCCTAAATGATATAGCCAAAAAATTGAAAAAAAGTTGCCATGCTGTACAAAATACATATAAGAAACATTTGGAATCAAATACATTCACGGACAAACCCAGATGTGGCAGTCCTAGAATGTCAACTTTACGTCTAGATAGAACCTTAAAACGCCTGGCCCTAATAAATCGTCGTCTTTCTTCCAAAATTTTGTCTCAACAGTGGCATGATGTTGGTGGACCTTTTATATCTCCAAAATCTGTTCATTGTCGTTTGAATAAACAAGGTTTAAATGGTCGTGTTGCTATTAAGAAGCCTTTTATCTCCAAAATTATTCAGCAGAAGCATCTCAAATTTGCACGCAAATTTTTTCATTTTAGTGTTATTGATTGGCAAACGGTGTTGTGGTCTGATGAGTCCAAATTTAATTTAGCTGGTAATGATTATCAATGTATTTTTATTTAGTGTTGTCAAAATGAATCATATAAACCGGAATGTTTGCAGGGAACTGTAAAACATGGTGGTGGTAGCATCATGGTGTGGGGTTGTATGTCATCTTTTGGGCTAGGCCGGTTGCATCAGGTGGAAGGAATCATGAATGGTGCCATGTATAGAGATATTTAGCGAAAGCATTTGCTACCTTCAGCAACAGCATTATTTCCTGCAACTTTTCCATTGATCTTTCAGCAAGACAATGATCCTAAGCACACTTCCAAAGTGGCAAAGTGGCTTTTTTCTAGCTCCTAATGGTATTCAAGTCTTGCACTGGCCATATATATATATATATATATATATATATATATATATATATATATATATATATATATATATATATATATATATATATATATATATATATACATATATATAATATAAATATAAATATAATATATAATAATAAATATAATATATCAATATATATAAACATATATATGTATATATTTATATATATACATGTATATATATATTTATATATGTACATGTATTATATATATAAACATATATATATATATATATATATGTATATATTTATATATACACAATATATATATATATATATATATACATATATATATTGTGTATATATATATATATATATATATATATATATATATATATATATATACATTCAATACATTCAATACAATACCAAAAAATGCTTTGTAAAACCAATATTATTAAAATAATTTTACAGTGAATATAAGTTAGTTTTATTAAAAACTTAATAACAAAGTAAAAATTTTTAACAAAGAGAAAACCTTTTTAAAAAGAATAAAAAGTCAATATAATAAAACTTTTGAAAGTTTATCTACAAAAAATGAACAAATATTCAATAGAAGATTTTATATAATGTAAAATATTTTTTAAACTTAATTTATATATACAGTCCTCAGAATTAGCAAAAATTAGGTCGGCAATATTTTGCCGACATAATCTGTCAAAAGTCTGCAAAAAAAATTTGACACAAAGGTTTTACCATATAACATAGAAACGAGGTTGGAAACTTTTCACCAACCTTAAAACTTCTAAGTCGGCAGCTAGATTGGCATTGCTGAATGCTGACCCTAATTCCGAGGGCTGTATGTATATATACATACATATATATATATATATATATATATATATATATATATATATATATATATATATATATATATATATATATATATATATATATATATATATATATATATATATATATGATGAAACACGGTGTTAAATGAGAAAAAATTTTGCCAAGTGATTTTCTACTAATTTATATATATATATTATATATATATATATATATATATATATATATATATATATATATATATATATATATATATATATATATATATATATATATATATATATATATATACATATATATATACAGGCTTGGTCGGGAAGCGGGAGCGATCGCTCTCGATTGCTGACCACGTAAATAATATTTAGTTGGGAAAAGCTGGCCAGATTTTTCAGCTGTTTTGAGAACATTTTAAAAAGCAAAAAAAAAAAAAAAAGCGATGAAGATTAATTGGACCGATGAGAGACAGTTATAAACAAAAAAACAATAGGCAAATAAAATATCTTTAAACGCAAAAAAACTTAAAGCTAAATAAATTACATTTAAAACAAATATTTTCGAAACATCGCTCTTTTACAATTTTTTTTATAAAGTTAAGCGATATTTTTTATATAAAGTAACAACTTAGATTGTTTAAAAGGGAAACAAATATTCTTTATTTAACTAAGTTTGCAAGTTTTAGTTTTACTTAAGCTTATTTTATTTTATAAATATAAAAGTTAATTTTTTTAATACCTATTTTATGTTTCGCGTAGTTTGAAAAGTTTAACATATTTAAAGCGATTCTTCTTAGTAAGATTAACAAATGAAATAATTAAATCATTGAATTACTATAGGAATTGAATTATCAAGATAGAAATCAATTAAAAAGGTTAAAAATACTTAATGACGAGGAAGCGAAACTGCTTCACAATATCGCTGATGATGTTTAGTGAGTGGGCTTTTTAATTTTAATAAGTATTTAAAGCAGCAAAAAGTATAACGAGTTTTAAGAATGGCAATTTAAGCGAAAATAATTAGAGTTAGTAAACCTATATCGAGAAACTTTTCTTTAAATCTAATTATTTGCTATATATATTTGTGTTCTGTCGTGACCTCAGGCGCGATGCTTGTTCATCCGCGAGTTACTTTGTATGCGTTGTTTGTGTTTAGTAACCAGAAACTTCTTATATGTTGTTACATAATTAGTTTTATTACCTTTAAAGATTATAACTTCATTGAAATCGCAATTATTTTTGTAAGTCTTTGTTTAAATCATGAAAATTGCTTTAAAAGATACATTACGATAAAAAACAAATACACAAAATTACATTTACATAAAGAATACAATCTCTTTTAAAATAAAAAATAAGAATATACTAATAAAATCTATGATTTATAATAAACTTTTAAAATTTTGACAACTTAATTAATATATATTTAAAACATTTATTTTTGTAAACAAATAATATATATTTTTAAAACAATTTATGCTAGAAATCTCAAAACGTAACATCGTGCATAATACAAATTCTAAAACATTTCAACAGAATACTCTAGAACTTTATTTCGCTTAATCAGCGTATTTTTTGAACCAATAGAATTAGTTTGTTCGTTAATTTGGCGGGTTTTTAGTGTTCGCAAATATTCTTTTTATTCTTGCGCTCAAAGAACATTCAAGTTTTTTATGTTTCCATGTATGTCCGTAAAACAAAAATTTTTTGTTTCGTACATAAACTTAAATGTTCTCAAAACGACTAAAAAACCTGGCCAGTTTTAGGCAACTAAATATAATTTCCGTGGTCAGTATTCGAGAGCGATCGCTCCCGCTTCCCAACCAAGCCTGTATATATATATATATATATATATATATATATATATATATATATATATATATATATATATATATATATATATATATATATATAAAATCAGTATATAAAACTCTGTAAGCAAATTAACAACATGTTAATAAGGTCTATCTATAAATATTACTCCGCAAGGCATGCCTTTTTAATTGATGTCTGATCAAGACATGCATTTTTTGCTTGGTCTTTTTATCCAGCACAGATTAGTTGTGGTCTCAGTCTAATATTCTGCCCTTTTGAAGAAACATTAACAGTATTTCACTAATCTAAAACCTGCGGAATAAAAGAGGATGTTTCATGAGTTACAAAGCAGCTACTACTTTAACATTAGATATTGATATAGGAACTGATTTCAAAATGCTATCTTTTTCATATTGATATAGTTTTTTGACAAGGAACCAATGGTCTTATTGTCATGAGATAACATTTGACACTTTTCAGAAATCCTGTATCAAAACTGTATCAAACAAAAGAAACCAAACATGCTGATCATCTCATGGATGAATGGCCTGATAGTGAGTGATTCCTTTTAAAATTTTGCAGTATTGCTGATTGATTTTATGATTATCTGTTACAGATTCTAAAATAATGGCACCATTTTTTTCAACTAAAATGTTACTACTAAAAATTTGTTTATCAGTCCATTTTGCCGAACACAGTAAACTCTTGTAAAGGTACTTGCCTTAAGCCTATATACGCAATTTTGATCGATTTTTTTCATACTCTATTCGATTTCTTAGTTGGTGGAAATTTTTAGCTTGCCAATTACATCAATCTTTTAATTTTACTACAAAAATCCTCTATCGGGAGCAAATCTGGCACATTAGCAGGGTTTATATCTCTCAGCACTTATTCAATATTTTGGCTTTTTAGGTAATCTTGTACTTTGTTTGAATAGTGGTTAAATCAGGCCAGAACACAATTTTGTCAATTTCATGAAACTTATTAATGAACTTCTTTAATTTAACCAGACATTTGGAGATATACACATCAGGCCTTGCGATAAAGCGTCGGGCGATGTGAATTTTACGTCGTCCAAGAGCGATTTTGCGTGTAGCTAGGGCTATTTGCGTCGAGCAAAGTATTTTTTGTTTGAGTATATTTAAAGATATTTTTTAGCGGAATTTTAATGAAGTAATTTACGATTATTTTAAGATTTAATAAAGTATTTTAAAAACCGCACGCAGTTGATATAAAAGTTTGAATTACAAAAAAAAAAAATATGCTCATTATTTACAAGTAGAAAAAATTTGGATTAAAAAAAAAGTTTAAATCTTTTTAAGCTAACATTTTAATAAAATTATTCAGGAATAGCAAAGTTGTCGATAAAATTGAACAAAAATACTTTCTTTTAGTTTTAGATTTTTAACTTAAATAATTATTTTACGGGTGTTTGTTAGGTTTTAAAATTATTCCATAGACTTAAAAATGTTTATTGACTGTTAGACGTATTTAAAGTATTTGAGAGTAATTTTTAAGGAAACTTTTTAAAAATTGGTAAGCGCAAATAAAAAAATAATAAATTGGATTAATATTAAAACGTATTCTACATGATTCAATAAAATAGTACAGTTATTAAAATTTTTGTAAAAAGTAACTCAAAAAAAATTACTCAATTAATAACAATCGCTTTTTTGTTAAAAGTTACTGAAACTCAACGAAGCGTGCTCAATTCTAACATTTTATTTTATTTTACTAGAAATAAGATTCCTTGTAAACATTAAAAATCTATTCAAAACGTTTGTTAAGGTTTTTTCGTAATATGAGTGATAGCGCTTATCAACAGCTTTATGAAAATAAATAAAAATAATTTAAAAAATATTATATAAAATCACTGGTAAAATATTAGCTATTGCACAGTTTCTAATCGTTCAATATTATAATTTCCAGTTTATTACTCGCTGACATTTTAAAAAGAAAAAATAATTATTTGAAAAACTTTAAAATACATATTTGAGCAAAAAAAAATCAAATATTAGCATATTTTATAATCTTTTTTAAATGTTTAGTTATGTTTTTTATTCGTTAAGTATAGACAAAGCGTGTAAAACGTCGAGAAAATAAACGAAAAAACGAAGCATTCAAAAACTTTAAATAATAACATTTCTGCATTGATGATTTGAAGTAGTTTTGCGGTAATTAAGTAAATTGGTGCAGTTAATGTCGATAAATATGAAAAGCAAATAAAAAGAATTTAACGACGTCAAAAATCACGTCGAGCTTATGCGTTGCGCAGTTGCGTCATCACAAGGCCTGACACATCCTTGTCAACTGCTTAATCCAAAGGAGCGATGTAATGTTTTGAGACCCCTTTCTTCAACAAGTTTATCCTAAATAATAATTTTGGCTCATATTTGCTTTTTCTTTTGAGCTTAACCTCATTAGGAGTTGTCTCGGGATCAGAAGTATAATATCCTGCGTTGCCAGAAAGCTGTGTGTTGCACAAAGCAAAATACAATTTGTCATCAATTATCACAAATTTTTTTCAGAAAAGTGCAACTAATTTTCGACACTTAGAATGCACAGCACAGAGTCAATGTTCTTTTTGACACTTTAGTATTTTTATGATACTGAATGCTCGTCTTTTCGTTGATAATTTTGGATATATACTGCTGGGAAACATTGAATCTTTTGGCTAAGTTACGCTGTGAAACACCATCCTTCTTAACAATAAATTTTTGTAGGTATTTAATCTGTTTCTTAGGCTTTTTTTTTTTGCAGTACAACCACTCCCAACTTTTCTTTCTGGTCTTTTTTATTGATCTCCTTTTATTGCAGTATATCATGCAATGTTGATTTTGAGACGTTTTCCGTATGAAAAGATTAACAACAAACATTTTGTTCTCTTCTGGATGCAAATCCAGAAAAGCGTACACTTATTTATGGAGAGCTTCTTGGTTTTTCAATCTTTCAGACATGTTTTAATAAGGTCCTGAAAAAAAAGAGCATGGTATATTGTAGAGGAATAAATTTGAAATATAATAGGCAGATTATAAAAATATAAAACATTGTTAGACATAAATTGAAGTACAAAGTTTGTCTGGATTTTTAGTTGTAACATATTATAACAGCAGCTTCTTTCACAACACTGAATTGATACATTGATGTTAGTTTATGATCAGGTGTAACAGAAACAAACTTGGTCCACCATGTAAGAATTTCATCATTACAAATAGCATAGAAGTTGCTTTAGATTCTGGATCATTTTTTGCCATCCCATATAAAATTCCGCCTGAATAAGCAACTGTTGGTGATGATTTTTACCTCATCAACTATCAAAAACCATCTTTCTGATGATCGTTCTTTACTTTTTTAAATGTTTTTTGTAATACAAGACCAATGTTTGTGGTAGAAATTATCAAGCAGAGATTAAATAGAATTCAATCTCATGAGTAACTGGACATTTTACTGCATATCGATTACATCCCAGCATATAGATTTACACTTTTGAATCAGAGAAATTGCATTCATATTGGTGATTTGGTACCAAGTTTACATTTGTTAGAAATGCAATATGAGGAAATGGCTAAAAAAACGAAAAAAAGAAAAAATTTTGCAAATTGTTGATAAAAAATGTAAAAAAAACAGTTTGATTATGAGCTTAACTCTGCTGTTTATGCAGCTGCTGCAGTTTTAAATGTTTCTAAACTTTACCTCCGGTATCAAAGACTGATAGCTAAAGCCACAGTAACCTCAATAGTAATCTTGGTGATTGAATTAAATAAAAACAAGTGAAAAAAATGATTTGACTGCACATGCTAAAAATAGTTTTACTCAAAAAAGTGTCTGAAAATGAAGCCGTTGATCAGTTTTATCAAAGCATAGAATTGGATCAGGTAGAATACAACAAAACAGAACTCAGCATTGAGCACTTAGCTGACAAAGAAAGAGATTTTATAAATAGTTTGAAAAACCAATACTTACTTTCTCCAACAAAACTAAGTACAATGCATTTTGGTTTGATAAAAAAATGTTTTACAATATACTGACATAATCAGCATATGTTGAAGGCTTTTTTAGCATATGCGCTTTAGTTAATGGAAAAAGAGTCAGCAACATGACAGATGAAACATTAATAAATCGTGCCTTTTTAAAAAGTAACTTACTTACTCAATGAACTGGCTGAATAAAAATATTTTCTTCATTCATTTGTAAATAATTTTCTTGATCATTGTTTTGTTTATGAGTAGCAACTATATTTTTGAAATTTTCTATTGTTTTCTTCTTTTTGCTTTTCTGTTTGAAATGCAATGAAGTAAAAAATCATATTACTGAAAAACCAAATTCTAATTTACACGCAAAATACTCAACAATAATAAGTATGATGAGCTGCGTATTAAGTATTCTACTCAACAATAATGGGTATGATGAGTTGCGTTCGGTTTATTATACTCAAAATAATGTGTGTACTGAGTTGCATTTGAGTATGATGTGTATATATATATATATATATATATATATATATATATATATATATATATATATATATATATATATATATATATATATATATATATATATATATATTTATATATATATAAATATATATATATATATATATATATATATATACATATATATATATATATATATATATATATATATATATATAAATATATATATATATATATATATATATATATATATATATATGTATAAATATATATATATACATATGTATAAATATATATATATATATGTATAAATATATATATATATATATATGTATAAATATATATATATATATATATATATATATATATACATATATAAATACATAGATGTATATACAGCATGGAAAACAACAGTTGGTCAACGACTGCCGAAATAACTAAAGTTGCTACTTTAACCTCCTGAAAGGAATTTTAACAAACTTTAGTATACTTTTATATGGCCGGTTAACAAACTTTAGTATATTTTTTTCAACAGTTGAAAAAACTATACTAAAGTTTCAAAATATCATTGAAATTTGCAACAACAAAAAAAACGTTTATAATAGTTTTATTGTTTACAATATGCTAAATTAACTCGCTTTGTCAATGAATATTACATATGACATAGAAAAATCCTTTTTCCATAAATGAAGTTCTTTTTTTATTATTATTTTAATAAAAAGAACTAATATATTATTTTATTAATAATATAATAATACATAATAATTGCTGTATTTTCTAGAAAGTTTTTGCCACAAACTGCAATAAATGAATGAATGATTTAGAGATAATTTTAAAATTACTAATTGCCTGTTTGAGCTTTTTTTTCTATAATAAGATTCTTAAAAATATATATATATATTTAGAAAAAGTCTTGTTTTATGTAACATTAATAATTTTTATAGTAGTGTTTCATAAAGAAATGGTCGTCTTAGTTCAGTTTAAATATTTTATATTTAATATTAGGAACACTTTCTCTTTCAACTGTACTTTTTTATTATTTTTTTTAATTCAATTTTTTTTTTTTTCTTTTTTTTTCTTTTTTTTTTTCTAGCTTTTCCAATCATTTGCGATGAATAAATTATTTTAAATAAGTTCAAAATTGTCAAACTGTTTTGATATTAAAAAAAAGTCAACATTAAATAACTTAAATGTTATTAAACTTCCTTTTTAATAAGGAGTTATTTTTAACTATTAACATCAGCAGGTAACTTGATTGTTAGTTAATTGTGAGTTTACATTTAGAAAATGCATTGACTTTTTTTAAAATTATTATTTTGAAAGTAATGTAAATTCTTTAATTTTCAAGCATTTTTTTTTTCTAATTATTTTTGTATTTTTAAAGTTTTATTTATTAAGAACTATTAATAAGATAAAAATTTAAACAAAGAAAAAAATCAAAATCTTGACCATTCAATTTCTTATTTTACATACTGTATTTATATTATACCGCATTTGTCATAATTATTATTGTATTTGGAAGTTTTGGCTTTTAATAAAATAAGATAAGGGTGATTAAAAAAAGCATAAATAATAATTAAAAAAAAAAACGTCACTTACAGTACTTAATAAGTCAAAAATCTTGTTCCAGTCATTAGTTAGTTTCAAGAACATCTGCACTCCAATCCACGAAAATACCAATTTTTCATTTGAATATTTTATTTCAAGGTACTCAGGTTTGCTTATTGCATCATACTGATCAGCAGCTAAATCTTTTCTGTCATTATAATTAGACAGAAGGTCGGAAATAGAATTGTCAATTTCACAAAATCCAATTAGTGAATGCAAAAATGAAATGAAATCTTCTGGTTTTTCAGAATCAATATACTTTTTAAAATACAAAGCAGAAAAACTTTTGTCAAACAAGAGAACTCTGTGGAAATATCTGTGCAATAAACATCGATAATTACAATCTTGTAGACCACGAAAACTATTCGGACAACCTCGCTCACATCCTAACATTTTAAACACAGCTAAATAACACTGTAATATTGATCCATGATGGCTAATTAGAGAATTATAAGTTTTATCATCTTGCAGTAAAAAAAGCTCTGAAAGAGTTGTTACTAAGAATATTATGTTTACAGACATTGATACTAACTCAGTTCTCTTAAAAAGAATCTTTAAGACTCCTAATATAAACACCCAAGAAAGTTCACCATTTTGAGTAACAAATCCTTTCAGTGATTCAGGTACTGTTTCGTTAATTATGATATTCTTGAATTTTTTTTCTATTTGAGGAATACTTTTAGAGGCTGAAAAAAGATCGAGGGAAGATCCTACAACGGATATTGTACTTTTTTTAGGCTGCATTTTTAAATAAAAATCTAAAACAGGGCAGTTTTCAGAATTAAGCCCATTACAATGCAGCAACTTTTTTAAATAGTGCTGCAGGTACAAAATACCCCATCTATAACCTTGTTGATTCCAAGAATCTAAAGATAGTACCTTTAAAACAGCCACATCAAAGTAGGTAGCAATCATAACATTTTCATCTAAAGTAGATTCCTTACTTTCACTCGTTTTTTCAGTATTTGCCCTAACAACTGGTACAGCAAAGTAACACTCGTGGGGGCAGCAATGATTCCATAATGCGGGCCATAAATTTAATCCACTTTGCAAACTAAGTATTAAATCAGATTCATATAGATTATGCATATGAGGTACAATCGTTTGAACAAAGAGTTCAACAACTGGCAAAGAAAATGAAGTTTTATCTTCAGGAAAAAGATCAGCTGATTCAAGTAAAATCCAGTGTAGGGTAGCAAAGAGCTTTGTTACAGAAGGTGAAAGTTTGTCAGTAAGACAAAGCTTTGGACGCTTCATTCTCTGCTGGAGTATATTAGAACAACAGTGTATAACATAAGGCAATGCTCCTCTCACAAATGTCCATCGTGATATTGAATTCATTGCATTGTAAACATCAAGAGATCTAATTTGAATCTCTTTTAGTTTAAATTCTACCAGCATTCTCTCAAGAGCCTTAAAAAACAATATACTAGTTATAAGAAATTAAAAAAAAGTAAAACATCTAAAAAAAATTTCATAATTTAATAAATATATTTTGCTGAACAAAAAATTTTGACCATGTGTTTCATTGTAGATTTAACTGTGATGCACAAGTAAGTGCATGCAACTATTTTTGAAATCAGATTTAATTATGTACTTTAATTAATTTTTTTTAATTTTTTAATAAGGCTTTTTTCTGTAGAGAAAACAAAAAAATTATCTATAGCCTGTTTTAGAACCGCTGAAAAGATTTTTATATCAAAAATAGGAAAAAAGTTTTCAGTTTCAAATACAGTAGTAAATAACTAATTTTCTGCTTATTTTACAGAGTTTGTTTATTTTTCAGGACAAATAAATGAATTTATAAGAAATTATATTAAAAAGTAATTATATAACTCGTTTAATGTTTAAAACTGTCAATTAATTACTAACCGAACATTAGTTATAAAAAAAAATTTAAACTTATTACAAAACTTAACTTAAAAACAAATGTATGAATTTTTTTTTTTTTTGAAAGATAGAATGATTTTTAAGTATTTATCCAGAGTAGCATTAACTTTTGGTTGTTGTTAATTAAGAATTAACTGTTTTTAATAATAAATTAATGTAAAAATTTCAGTCTTGAACTCAATTAAGTAATTGCATATTACTTTAGAAAAGCAAAAAAACGAAACAAAAACTTTTCCAGAAAGTTTTGTTTTAATTAAAGTGATTCTCAAGTGCCAAGACAAATTGTGTTCATATCATAAATAATCCTTAAAAAATAAGTTTCATGTTAATTAAAATTTTTAAAACAAATTATTTATCAAGAGATAAGCAAAAAAGTTTATAATTTTTGATTTATTTAATTTTTGAACTTATTCTGATATGCGTTATCAGAATCAAATTTATTCTGACAGGTGTTATTAGAATAAATTTGATTCTGATAACACATATCAGAATAAATTTGATTCTAATAACACGTGTCAAAATAAATTTGATTCTGATAACACGTGTCAAAATAAATTTGATTCTGATAACACGTTTCAAAATAAATTTGATTCTGATAACACGTGTCAAAATAAATTTGATTTTGAAAACACGTGTTAAAATAAATTTGATTCTGATAACACGTGTCAAAATAAATTTGATTTACAGGGTGGCCCGTAAGTTTTGTCCACCCGTTATGACTACTCATCGTTTTTACTGAAAAAGAAAAGACAACATACGATCTTATTGATATGTCTTTGCAAGTTGTTTACTAGAGGTTGTTTACTTTTACGAGGTGGAAAAAGTTTGAAAAATTTCGATTTTACACTTGAACAGAGGTTTGTAAAAGTTATAAATTCGAATTATAAAAAAATTTGTGCTATATAAAAATAGACCTAGAAAAGTAGTGAATTTATTCATTTCAAGATTTTCTGTTAAGTTTTGTTAAATTACATCTGTCTAACACATTTCAGTTTTAAACCAGCTTACTTTGAGGTTTTTTTTTTTGGCAATTTGAGTTCTTTGTTGTCTCCAGTAGGCCCAAAAGTTTTGTCCACTTTAGATTAAGAGGACAATGTGCTATTTTCTATATTTTCTGTATCTGCATCTGTATTTTTAGATGGATAAAGTTATTGGAAAATCAAATTTAACAGCATCACTGAAAGAAACGCATTGCTGAGTTAGGTAAATTAGGAAAGTCTAAGGCTGAAGTAGCTGCTGCAATCGGCTGCAGTGAGAAAAGCGTTCAGCGATACTGGAGAACCCTGTTAATACAAACTTTAATGAAAAGAAACGCTGTGGTCGTCCAAATGTGGTGTCACCAGCATTAAAGAAGGTAATAACCAGTGAAATGAAGGACAAGTGGGGTTCATCAACAAGAAGTTGTGCGAAAAAGTTAAACTTTTCTGAACGATACATTAAAAAGGATACACGTAAAAAACAAATTTCTCGTTCAACATTTTTACGATACACGTAAAAAACAAATTTCTCTTTCAACAGTGCAACGTTTTGTTCAACATCAACCATGGGGTAAAGTGGCTTACCATAAACCAATAAAACCACTATTGACTGAAAAAAATAGAAATGATTGCTTGAAATTTTGTGATTTGTTGGAACAAAATGGTTACCTTCAAGATGACCGTGTTGGTAGACAAAAACGAGGTCATGTTCTGTGGACAGACGAAAGCCCTGTTGAGTTATTTCCAGTTCCAAATCGTCAGAATATGCGAATACGGACCAATGACAAATCAAAGATCACTCCAGCTGTTCGTCCTATGTTTGGATTGAAAATTATGGTGTGTGGTGGTATGTCACGGTATGGATTGACTGAATTGGTTGTTGTGCCAGAGAAGCAGACAGTTAATGCTGATTATTACATGAATCACATTTTACCAAAATATGTTGAGGCTACTACAAGAAACCATCAAGGTGATACTGCTGATAAGAGAAAAATGTTTTTTAATCAAGATATGATTCTTTTTCAGCAAGATGGTGCACCTGCACACTCAGCAAAAATCGTTCAGCAATTTTGTGCAAAAAACTTTCCGTCGATGATTCCAAAAGAATTGTGGCCTGGGAACAGTCCAGATATTAATGTAATTGAACATTTATGGAACTTGCTTCAACAAAGTGTCTTTGAGGCTCCTAAGCCAAAAAATAGAGTTGAACTTGTGGAACGGGTGAAAAACAAGTGGTCTTCTGTGACTGGTGACTATCTCTGTTTGTTGGTTGAATCACTACCAAAACGTGTACAGGAAATTCGTGCTGCCAATGGAGGACACAGTAGTTATTAATAAACTGTAACAGTCATTTTGTATGACCTGACTTGTAAAATGATTGAAATATAGTGCTTATTGCGTATAAACATATTTTGTCTGATTACTAGACTAACTGAAGTCATGCAAGGGGGGGACAAAACTTATGGGCCACCCTGTATATATATATACATATATATATAATAATGTCATTAACTATAAATAATTTTGTTTTCTGTTACTAAATTTTTCGATAAAGTAATTAGCTTAATAGAGATTAGGTTTTTGTTGTTTTTAATTTTATTCAATTTTTTTTTCATTAGTAAATAGCATTTATATCTAATATAATTGTCATTTAAACTTTTGTAATAAACTTTTTTAAATAATCGTCACTCAAAAGTTAATGTATATCCTTTTTTTTAGTTAACTACTTTTTTTATTTTATTGCTTATTAAAAAAATTTAAATGCTAAAAAATGATAAACAATCGCTTAATAGAAATATATATGTATATATATATATATATATATATACATATATATATATATATATATATATATATATATATATATATATATATATATATATATATATATATATATATATATATATATATATATATATATATATATATATATATAATATATATATATATATATAAGGGTCCTGTAAAGCTTTAAAATTTCGAATTAAATTGATTCAATAAAGTGATTCGAGATTGGAAAGTTCTTTTTTTAATGAGACAGTTTTAAAACAGGTTGCTATAAGTAAACTTATTTCTTATAGGTTGACTGTTTTTAGTGGTTTGTCCTTAACATATGTAACATTAAAAAAAATTTAAGGTAGAAAAATTTAAGGAGATCATTTGCTCTTTTGCACAGAGATTTTTGTTGGTAATAAAGCTAATTACTTAAAGTCTCAATGCAAGAAAACTAATAATCTCCTACTTCAATTTATTAAGAAAATTCAGTATTACCTTTGTGGATGACCCCGTGATTAATAAATCACCTGTTACTTATAAAGTAGCAATTACTTTTTTCAACAATTTTAAATTTCCACTGTACTATAAAAAAAAATTTGCAATTGCTATTTCGATTTTTGACATTTATTTCATAGAGGACAATTAATATTAAGAAACAATCTTTAATAAGTTGATTTCATAAAGAGACAAATCAAAAAAGATCTGTTGCACGTTTATTACTGGGAAGACAATTATTTTAGAAAACGCTTTTTTTTTTATTCATTTTTAATTTTGTTAACTCTTTAAAATTACTACATTTCTTATTTATGCAACCACGAGAGTCATTAAGTTGCACTTTGAAGTAAAGATCAGTTTTACTTTGTAAAACACTTAAGTGCAAAGCTTCTATATATGTACAAAACTCTGGCAAAACATCACATTTCTGGAGTCACTTGGAAGGAAAGCAGAAGGGGCTTCATACTCAAACAAAAGCAGATTGAACAAAAAAACGTAAATTGTCGAAATTAAATGTTTTGGAAAACATTTGTTTAAAAAAATCTATGCAAAGCGTTGTCAGATTTTCTTAACAAGCCTTAATTGAACACAGGAAAATATTTGACCAAGCTGTATTGAAATTTATTGTTGCAGATGGATGTTCTTTTAAGACTTCGGCTGTTAAGGGTTTTTTAAAATTGTGTTCAACTCTTACTAATAAAAATTATAAACCTCCCCATCCATTTACGCTTTCACTGAAGATAAATGACTTGAAAACAGTGTTGAAAAGTAAATTTAAAACAGTAACTTGTGGAAATGTCAGGTTGTAAATGTTGCATCACCTTTGATAATTGGAAAGCTACTAACTAATAACTATTTAGTTTTAAAAGTACATTATATAACTCTAACAGAATGGAAGCTAAAATCATGTAGCTTATCTGAGGTAAATCTTGAAGATATCAATGCAGATCATACTTCTCAAAAAACAAGAGGTTATTATTAATCAACTGCAAAGTTCAAATACTGAAATAAAAAACATTCTATGTGCAACCACAGACACAACAAACACATGTCTGTCACTGTTAGTCTTTAAGAATTTTCATGGCAGAAATGTGCTGCAATTGTTCTTTAACTATGCATTAAGTGTGCATCAAGCTGAAAGTTCAACAACAAGTTAAAAACCTTATTAGTTTGGTACACGAAATTGCAGGATTTTTCAACAGTTCTTCTATAGCTCTAAAATGTTAGGGACTTTTGAATCTGTCCACCACTTTATATGGTAATCAGGTTTAACAGTACATTTAAACTTCTGAATTGGTCATGTGAAAATTGTACGGCAATAACAATGGTTCTTACAGAAAGCACTTAAAGTGGTTGATGCGCAAAAGCTCATTCACAAGCTTTTTTGGCGATGAAAGATATATTAAAAAAAAAAATGCATTCCATTTTTAAAACCAATATCGAATGCAACAGCACTACTTAGTACTATATCTAATATATATATATATATCTAATATATATATATATCTAATATATATATATATATATCTAATATATATATATATATATATATATATATATATATATATATATATATATATATATATATATATATATATATATATATATATATATATATATATATATATATATATATACTTTGTTCATCTCTAGGACGCAATTTCCTAATAGCATTTTTGAAAATGAAAGAAAAGATTTCCAGCCAATGTCAAACCCTTGGTCAATGTAGCACCACTCCTTTGCCACAGCAGGTAAAGATAGTTGATGTATATACTAAAGCTGTCACAACTTCCTGTTTTTTTATGATTATCTGAGTGCATCTAATGCTGCATTTATATACGTATGTATATATAAAAACAGGTTAATATACTGTTAAACATCTAAATCACTCAAACTTTCAAAGCTGAAGCTATTTCTTGATTAAACTCTTGCACACCTGTGTTTCAGACAACATTTTCTCTTTAATGCTCACTAATTAATAATTGGTTTAATAGTTTAGTGAATATTAAAGAGAATTTTTTTTCCTTATCTATAAATCTCTTCCTTTCTTCTAGAAATAATACCTTGGTCAATGATAAAGCAAGCTTCCGTCTCTTTTTTAACATCCAAATTTTAATCTTGCAAGGCTCTGTCATTCATTAAAAATGAGCTTCTAAAAACTTGGAAAATTGGAAAAAAATACAAACTATAATGATATTTGATAAAAAACAAAAAGTGAGATCTAAAGCAGAACAATATTATTTTTCATAATCATTTTTTTATTTTTTTTTACTATTCAGGTTTAATCAAAAACCACCAAAAGCAACTACTAAAAAGACATGTTTTTTACATTTAAATATATTGCCTAATATATTTTTTTAATTCACATTTGGATATATGCTTCAAATATATATGCAAATATAAAATATTTAATTTCTTCATATCTATTTACTTGAAATATTTATTTAAAAATAATTTTATTCTAACATTATTTAACCTTTATAAAGGAGAATCACTTGATTTAGTCATGAAGCAACCAAAAGATGTACATATAAAATGTATGTATATTACATACATTTTATAAAATATATGTATATTAATTCATTTTTTTAAA
This sequence comes from Hydra vulgaris, assembly GCF_022113875.1. Taxonomy (NCBI): domain Eukaryota; kingdom Metazoa; phylum Cnidaria; class Hydrozoa; order Anthoathecata; family Hydridae; genus Hydra; species Hydra vulgaris. The sequence goes on from NC_061165.1 coordinate 27,572,892, forward strand.
CACTAGAGGTTTTTTTTGTTTTTTTTTTATATTTTTTTTTTATAAATATTAAAAGTTTAAATTACTCACTGTACATGCTGATTCATATTTCCCATGTTCTAAATCACTTCGTAAAGCACTCCTGTAAAACAAAATGTTTTATTTTAGTATTTAATAAAGACTTTTTATTAACAAAATATTTTATTATATTTTTATATTTTATATATTTTTATACTTTTTATTATTTCATATTTATATATTTATATTATTTCAAAATTACTAAATTTTTAATTTTACTAGTTTATTCACTATAAATTATGCTAAATTAAATATTGAATTAATACTCAGAAAATAAGTTACTGCACTCTAGATAAAATTATGCTAAATTTTTAATACTCAGAAAATAAGTTACTGCACTCTAGATAAATTTATGCTAAATTTTTAATACTCAGAAAATAAGTTACTCTAGATAAAATTATGCTAAATTTTTAATACTCAGAAAATAAGTTACTGCACTCTAGATAAAATTATGCTAAATTTTTAATACTCAGAAAATAAGTTACTCTAGATAAAATTATGCTAAAATTTTAATACTCAGAAAATAAGTTACTGCACTCTAGATAAAATTATGCTAAATTTTTAATACTCAGAAAATAAGTTACTGCACTCTAGATAAAATTATGCTAAATTTTTAATACTCAGAAAATAAGTTACTGCACTCTAGATAAAATTATGCTAAATTTTTAATACTCAGAAAATTACTGCACTCTAGATAAGATTATTGAAGTTTTTAATTAAGGACACAAAAATTTATTAATATTAATGAACCATTAGTAAGAAAATTTCAGAAGAAATACCTAGTTTGTTCCCAGAGATACTCCTGTACAAGTAGTGGTAACAATGACTCTGTACTTGTTTCACTCAAAAGCATTTTTATTCTTTTTTCTATAGTTAAAAAAATTGCATGCATTTTATAACATTACACTATAATTAATAAAAATGAATATTAATTTTGATTAAAGGCTATGCATTATATAACTAAAATGTCAAACTAAAATAAAGTCTATGGCAGTTGCTGTTTGTTTTTTTTTTTTTTGTTAAAAAAGATAAAAAAAATTATTACCTTTCTTTGTTTATCTTTTTCTTTATTCATTTTCTTTCCATAATTTTCTAAACCCTTTCTGTCAAAAAAGAAAAACAAATTACTTTCAAAAACTGACCTAAATCAGCAGTAAATATGCTACTGTGAAAATATGCTACAGTAAGTTTATTTCAGCAATATAATTATATATTCAACTTGCCTTAATATTTGAATAGGGCATTTAAGAAGAGAAAAAAAATTTCTAATATAATAGATGCCCTCCATACAGTTCTAGAAACTACATGCCTAAAAATGTAGCCGGAAACATTATACTGAAATAACAATCTACTGGGACTTGAGAATGACAGAGGCTTAGGTTCTAACAAAAAGTATATACAAATGAATTTATTATAACAAATTATGTGTATATATATATATATATATATATATATATATATATATATATATATATATATATATATATATATATATATATATATATATATATGTATATATATATATATATATATATATATACATATATATATATATATATATATATATATATATATATATATATATATATATATATATATATACATATATGTATATATATATATATATATATATATATATATACATATATATATATATATATATATATATATATATATATATATATATATATATATATATATATATATATATATATATATATATATATATATATGTATATATATATATATATATATATATATATATATATATATATATATATATATATATATATATATATATATATATATATATATATATATATATATATATAGTTTGACATAAATGTTTACTTTTTGTGGTAAAAAAACAGCTCTTAACAAATTTGTCTTTAAAAGTGACAAAATCAAGTACAAAAAAAAACGCAACTTACAGGTAGACGGGCCCCAAAAACAACATGATTTTTTCTTTTGTACAAAACAAATAATTTAAGTTTTTTTTGCTTTTTTATATGCGTTTATATGGTAAAAGTTCTTCCCAAAGGTTTCGAAGTATTTTAGTATTTTTATTATTTTTTTTTTTTCAGTAAAGTTTCTCTATATTTTAGTATGGGACCTCAAAAATCACATGGCTTAAATTGTTTATATTTTTTTAAAAATAGTTGTAACTTTCCCATATTTTGAATGCTTGTTATATTAAATTTCACTTCATATAGTATTTTGATAGCTAACTTATATTTTAGGGAAGTATCTAAGGCGCTACAAAAACCACATAGTTGGGACCCCAAAAACCACATGAGTTATTTTGGCTTTTAAAAAAATCTATGTGATATTACAAAAAAATAAGAGTCAGAGTAGATTTGTATTAGTTGTAACAAGCTTTTTGATGATAAAAAAGATTTTATTTTATATTCTTGCATAGAGGACAGATTTAGTTCAGTTCATTGAATTTTTGATAATATTTTATTTTTAGGCAAATAAATAAGTATGAGTAGCATCAATAAAAAATTCAAAATACGCTTGCTAAATGAAGTCTCTAAATCCAAGTTCTAATGCTGAAGCACTTATAAAGAGAAAAGCAACATTAAAAAAACAACAACAACTTGAAGTTGCTGTTCAATGGTGTAAAGAAAATAATGTAAGAGGACATGCTGCACTTAAAACAAGACAATTCCCACTTATTAAAGATCGTGAAACAATAAACGTAGACTTGATGGTAAAATAGTCAATGGTCTTGAAAGACAGTACTGTAAAATTCTCTTGGAGACAGAATAAATGTCAATTGTTTCATGCATTAAAAATAAAAATCGAGCAATCTATTGATGGGCATTGTTCACGCTTTAATTTTGATGTCTTACAGTTTTTACAATCAAAAAACATACGTATGTTCTCAACTCTGCCAGATACCACTGGTGTGACAACTTTTACACCAACTCAACAAAAACCCTAATCATGAGTATCATAGTATAAAAGTAAACAATTTTACTGATTTTAACTCACTAAATAAAGAAGCTTTTATGATGATCTTAGGATGTATTTGAAACAAATGGGCCCCAAAACAATCTGTAATCAAAGCCGTAAGACATGTGGGAGTAACTTCTACATCATTAAACACCAATAACATGCAACAGGACAAGTTTGCTGGAGCTTCTTTATCTATTGATACTTCTAAAAGTGTTTCACCCAGTATAACAACCCCTAAAAGATACACCCTTGAATCTCATGATAGAAGAAAAAATTCACCTTAATATTGGAAAGAAAAATTTGAGCATTCACAAGAGCTTATTTAAGAACTGAGCAAAAAGAGCATTCAACTTGAAGAAATCCCTGGCTCACTGACAGTGTCGAAAGTTTAGCCAAAAATTTCTAAAGTTACTACAAGGGTTAAGCGGGTTCATGGATCAATGAAAGGAAAAAATGAGCTTCTGCACTTTTTTTTCACATAGTAATCTGAGAAACAGTTTGTGAATCATTCAAAAAAGGTCAAGGGTCAAATGGACTGAGTGTCTCGTCGCTTCTACAAGGAACTGTATCTAAATGCTTTTTAAATGTGCTAAATACAGTAACTTCTAGTGAATTTGATGCTTCAATGCGCAAGTGGTTAAAAGCATGTGTTAAAATAACTTCTCTAATGTGATGACAGCATGCATACCAGAGCAATGCACGACGAATTCTTTGCTACAGGGTCACAGACACGGCACTGACATGTCTGGTTTAGCTGGCTGTAGTATCAAAAGCCATGTTTACTTTAACTCAGCACAACTCCAATACTGCAACAACTGCATTGCAGGATTTGTGATGAGATCCCCAGATCCTTGATATATTTCTGGTTGATAAGCACGTACGCCAAAGCCACAATTCTTGGAGATTTGATAATGTACATACATACATACATACATACATACATACATACATACATACATACATACATACATACATACATACATACATACATACATACATACATACATACATACATACATACATACATACATACATACATACATACATACATACATACATACATACATACATACATACATACATACATACATACATACATACATACATACATACATACATACATACATACATACATACATACATACATACATACATACATACATACATACATACATACATACATACATACATACATACATACATACATACATACATACATACATACATACATACATACATACATACATACATACATACATACATACATACATACATACATACATACATACATACATACATACATACATACATACATACATACATACATACATACATACATACATACATACATACATACATACATACATACATACATACATACATACATACATACATACATACATACATACATACATACATACATACATACATACATACATACATACATACATACATACATACATACATACATACATACACTACATACATACATACATACATACATACATACATACATACATACATACATACATACATACATACATACATACATACATACATACATACATACATACATACATACATACATACATACATACATACATACATACATACATACATACATACATACATACATACATACATACATACATACATACATACATACATACATACATACATACATACATACATACATACATACATACATACATACATACATACATACATACATACATACATACATACATACATACATACATACATACATACATACATACATACTGAAAAATATCGCTAGTAGCTCTTCTATGTATTTAAAACATTAAATCATTTAGCAAAAACAAACCTTAAACTTACTTTAAAGTTACAGAAAAGCTTTCCATTAAAATACTCAAAGTCAAAATAGTTCATTTTTTATTCAAGAAACAAAACTTTTTTAAAATAGAATTTACTTTAAGTGTGAGTGAATGGCAACAGGATTAAAGCATTAAATGGATAATAAGTATGTGGTTTATGCACTAAAATACTTTGTTCTAAATACTATATTGTTTATTAATTACTTTTTTACCACTGTCTGATGTGTGGAAGTAGGCTAAAACTAAAAGTACAATTTAGGTGTTGCATTAAAAACAGTAGAATACATCGCTAACAGAAACCCATACTAAGATCCAATTTAAAAATTTGTTTATCTTAACAATAAATTCACTTCAAATTTCTTGTTAAAAATTAGGAATATTTTGCTTGGCACATTCTAGCAAAGTGATGGATAATTTATACTTACCTGTGGCTCACTTTTACTCATCCTCTTTTACTCTGTTATTTCTATTATAATTAAAAATTAAAATACCTTTGATACTACTTCAGATTAAGTAATTCATTAACTTTATGTTTTTAATCTGTTAATACTTTTGATAATTATTTATAGAAAATGTGTGATAATCAAGCAATGATCCCTAAAACTATGATTTTGGAAACATTGCTTGGTTATCACAAATTTATTTATAAAAACCTATATTCATTATTAAAATTAGATTGTAAACAAAACTTTATATGTACTAGTTAGCTATTAGCAACAGATAAAATGTTTTTTATAAAAAATTAGAAACAAGATTACTATATAAATTAAATTAAATATGTGCTGAAAACTCAAGATAGTAATAATTATCATCTTCATTAAAATTGACAGATGATAATACAAATATAAACCAATATATATGCTAAATTTTACCGATTTTCACATAACATTATGATAAAATAAATATTTTAAACAAGGACAGGTGAAATTTAAAAACTTAAATGTAACGGATATATTTCTCTAAACGGATTTTTCTTTTTTTATTGTTGTTGTTATTTTGTATTGATAATTATTGAAAACTAACGTATTAAATTGATATTGTAAACATGCATCCGGTATAGACATATCGAATATATTTAAATATTCGGTATCAAAACGGATTTATAGTAAACCCTATTATACTCTTTTTATGGTAAAAAAAAAAAAGTTTTTAACTGGTAACACAATAACTATGTTATCAGTTAATAAACTTTTAATTAGTTAATAATTATTATAAACCAATATATATACAGTGGCGGACCTAAGGACACCCGGTCGGTGGGCCACTTAAATTAATTTTAAAAATGTATTCATACCAGAGAAAAAGAGATAATCACTTAGGCTTTGGACTTTTTGTCTATTTATTTTGTTTAGTTCTAGTTTGAACCCCGTTATATATGAATTGTATTTCAGTTGGAAACTAGACCTAATCAGTGACGTAGTTAGAATTTGACCTTATAACAAAATCATCCACGGGCCCCCAAATATTTAATATAAATTCCTATCTGATAATTCGCTTCCAACCACGATTTCAGGTTTTGCGTAGTATATATACGCATAATAGTTGCACACGATTGAAGTGTCATGTCAATCAATAAATTTATCAGCAGTCCTCAAACACATTCTGAGTGTGTTGTTAAAACCGATGTTGTTTGTTTTACATTTATGATTAAGTTTACAACTGTTTTTGAAGATTTATAGACAAAATACGTTAGACTTTTGTGAAGCTATGCTTCATGCTTAATAAAAATACACTTTTTTTTTTGTATGTTTACTGTAAAAACCTAGTATTTGACGCTCATATTGGTAAAACTTGAAATCTGTCAATTAATAAAAATTTGGTTTAAATAGTATTAGTATACTACTAAAAAACTTTTTACAACTTGTGCCCCTTACTTTGCCCCTTTGATCCACATTTGAGGTTGGAGTGCATAAAATTTAGACTTATTGTTTCAATCGTTGCATTTTTTTCCACGACATTTGATAAAGCACAAACGTGACTTGTTCTAAGAGTTATCTATCTCAAACATCTAAAAAAAAACCAATTGTGGAGCAATGTGGTTTTATGAAACTAATATTGCACTTTCTTGATAACACAATTACTTGTGATTTAAATAGCTGCTTGTTATTAAAAATGTACATATTTTTATAAGTATCTACTTATTTTTTAATTAACATTAGAAATAAAATAGAAATAAAATTTATGTGTAATGCATATTTATTAGCAACAGTGATTTTTGTTAGGGAGGGGGGGATGTTGAAATACTTTTGCATTTTGTACCATATTTGCGTCTCCTAAAAAAAAAAAGTTCTTAATTTCTAAAATATTTGAGAACATTCAGGCTTTGGAGGGGAGTAGGGGATGCATACCCCCATTAGCAAGCTAATTTATTAGCATTTCATGACGTTAAAATTTCAAGAATCCAGCAACAGCTTTTTTGAAAAAAGCGATTCTTAAAAAAAGCATTGCTAATATTTTAACATAATTGACGAAAATTGAATAAAGTTTTTTAATATTTTTAAATTACAAAAGTAAACGCATGTCATTTCAATAGAATTTCTGTTTTTCAACTTACTTAACACTAAGTAAATCTTATTTACTCTAGAATTGTTCAAAACAGTTTGAAAAATATTTTTTTTATTTTAGAATAAAAATATTTCAATTTTTATTTTTATTTTTTATTTTTAAAGTAAACCGCTTCTCTAAATATATTTATTCATTTAAATATATTTATTCATTTAAATATATTTATTCATTTAAATATATTTATTCATTTAAATATATTTATTCATTTAAATATATTTATTCATTTAAATATATTTATTCATTTAGGTCAAAATCTGGAGCATAAAATTAAAAAGAAAAACTTCAGCAAGAGAAAATTTCTGCAAAGCAATGCAAAATAAATTTTTTGCCAGTACAACCTGAATGTTAAAGAGATTTTGAGTTAAATTCACAGAGTATATCAGCAAAAATACAAGCGTACTTTTTTGCCAAGGACGTAAAATGTGTCCGCTATTTCTTTGAAAACGTAAAAATCTTTGAAAAAGCAAGTGGTTCAGTGATCAACGCCTCAAAAACTAAGGGTCTTGCTCTTGGGAGTTTTAATCCCGAAATTTACAGAGAATTGGATAACATAGAGTGGAACGACGACACCAGTTTTTAAATTTTAGGTGTTACCTTTTATACAAGAATGAGCAATACTACCAATTTCAATTGGCAAGTAGCTCCTAAGAAAATAGAGAAAAAGCTAAAGTTTCTGGGACTGCGTACTTTGTCACTTAGAGGAAAGGCTAATTTGATAAATACGCTAGCAATGTCAAAAGTGTGGTTTCTAGCAAACTTGTTGCCCACTCCTGATTGGGTAATAGAGCGTTTGCATAGAGCCATTTTTGAAAATCTGTGGCAAAAAACCAATTTTAACGTGGTCAAACGAGAGAAACTTTTCCTACCCGTCTTTTGCGGACTTCTGGTAAAGTGACCTCTATATGGCAATAAGCCGGAGGAGGTTAAACCACAATACCAGAGCTCATATAATGTAAGACGACAAAGAAAGTTGAGGAAGAGCTCATGTAATGTGAACTCTAATCACAACTTTGTCGGCTTACATTAGTTAGGTAACCTAACTAACAGTATGTATTTCACCCTCTAACATCGTGTGCAATCCTGTCCGCTAACTCTATGCTATTTTTCTAACTCGACAACTTTTATCTTTCACTCTAACATATCTTCGTTCTTCCAAAACTCAACTTACTAGTCTTTGCGTACTTCTGGTAAAGTAAACTTTATATAACAATTAGCCGGAGGAGGTTAAACCACAATACCAGAGTTCATGTTAAGTGAAAGAAAAGGTTATAAAAAATGATGTAACAAATCTTTTAAATTGACCGCGATAAAAGTTTCAGTGTTATAATACAATTCTTTATTTGAATAACAATCCATTTTTGCCGTTTGCAGGACACTGAATCAAGTATTTTACACTAATTTCTAACAGTTATATTTTGCCTTTTGGAAAAACAAGTTTTGGTAAACATGGCGAGTACCCTTAATACCGATAGCCGCCCTTTGTTTTCTGGTAAAACGTTAGAGTATGTCTAAACAGTATGTTCAGTATGTTTTGGTTTTATAGGTTAGAATTTTATTATATCATTATTATTATTATATTTTTATTGCATCACATAATAAAATGATTTTATGGAAGAAAGTTTTTTTGCATAAAATATTATGTCTATTTATGATTAAAAAAAAAATATTTTACGCAAGGATTGGCTCACATCTGTACTAAAAGTCGAGCTCTTGGTAATCTAATTAAAGCAGCTGAACAGCTTGGCCCTAAATATTCAGAACTTATAGCTTCAGGCAAAATTTAAATTAAATTTTGCCTGAGGCTATAAATTCTAAATTACATTTAATTTAACTTTAACTCATAATGTTTCATAAATATTTCATCATTGTCTGTTTCCAGGTATACTTAAGCGTAAGATGGAAGTTGAAAATACTTGTAAAGAGGTTTCGGCTTAAAAATTCTTAAACCCCATAAGTTCTGAATGTCATAAATAATGTCTACTAATGTAAATCCAACTAATGAATAAGAAAAATCAAAATGTGAAACGTCTGGGGTTCCATCGATAATGACTGTAAAGTATCCAGCTTCTCTCACCTCCTTTAAAAGGGCACACTGAACCAATGAAGCAGACTCACGTATGAACTTATTTTGTGATTTGCATGAGAGGTAGTGTGCCTGCATTCGAGTTCCCTCTTTTTGGTGACGAGCTACGTTTTCTAGATGGTTTTTTAACGTTTTGTTGTGGTTTGAAATCATGTCTAGAGCTCCTTCAATTGCCATTTTCTTGCTCTCGAAGAACAGATGTTTGACCTGTTAATAATACAATAATCTGTAAAAACTACTTCATTTCTACTAGGCTTTTCTATTGATACAATTGCTTTTGACTTACAGCTAGTACATAATTTCCATCCAGGTAAAACTCTTAACCCTAATGACTCAAAGTGTCTAGCCAACATTAAAGAGATTGTAAATTTACCTAAAAAAAAAAGGATATTTAAGATACGTGTTTTATACTTTTACACGTTGTATTCATATATTTGAAATCAAATTACCTTTATTTTTTTTTAAGCACTTTATAAACATTACAACAATTGCCATTTTTCTTTTCAAATATTTTTCCAAAGTAGTGAAAATGGTGATTACAAATGCTGAATAGTTCTTCACAAGAACGCAACTCAGATCTTCATAAAATGTTTTGACGAGTATCAGTGTCTAGGTCAAGTAGTAAAAAAATCTCTTTCTTCTAGAATATGAAGTTTTATGGCATTCTGACTTCAAAACTTTACCAATATCACATGAATTCATTTTGATGTAGAATTAATAAATTTTTACTTGCAAATTTTAAAATGCACAAGTATAAATTGCATAATTTATGTAGGATTAATTGCCACATTTAAATTATATGAATTTCTGAATTCAGCAATTAAACTTTGATAATTGGGAAAGACAAGGAAACAAAAAGGAAATAAAAAATACATTAAAAAACAATCATAACCTAAAAACCATTTAGGAATGCTAATTTTTTCTAAAATACTATGGCGAAAATTTGAAAACAAATCAGAGAATTACGGTTGCATGGCCTGGTTGTTTAGGCGTGGAATTACTTTTAGGTAAAGAAATAAAAACTACACGTTTAATTTAGGGGCCAATCCGCAACTTTTTGGTGTTAGTGTTAAATAATTTCCAGGTAAGTTCTATACTCCAAACTTTTGAATGTTTATACTTGAATCATTTAAGGATTTTTCGCAAAAAATTGCGCCGCAAAGAGCCTGGGAACAAAATTACCCTAAAAACTGCCCAAACGTGGGGAAACCAATTTTTTGAAAAATAAATTCTAATATCCTAAACTAGATAGAAATTTCTTTAAGTTAACAAAATTTCAAGAAAAAAGAATGATTTTTTTAGAAATTATACCTAATTAGAATTTACAAACCCTCGTTTTGAGGGGGTTGTAAACTTTTAATGGTTATAACTTTTGAATACCAGATGATTTTTTGACTAGATTTTAAATATATGTACATTTTTCAGTCTTATTAAAGAAAATAAATTTTTTATTTGGAAAATTTAATTCCCCTCACGTTTGGCCCGATGATTCCTACTTTTGAGGGTATTTTGTTCCCAGGCTTTTTTCGGCGCAATTTTTTTGCAAAATATCCTTAAATGACATAAGTATGAACACTTAAAGGTTTGGAGTGTAGAACTTACCTGGAAGTGATTTAACTGGAACACCACAAAATCGTGGATCCGCCTCTGCCAATTAAATATACATTTTTAGTACAAAAGTAAAATATTTACATAACTACGCATTTGGCAGAAATGATTTGGCAGAAATGATTCACATAATGCTCTTCAAACATATAATGATCTAATTTGAAATGTTAAGCTTAAAAAATTTAACGCACACCCCAAATTTTTATTTGGGCAGGTGTCTATTATTTTAACATTTATAATTGATATAGATGATGTTTTTTATCTATATATTCAAATTCCTCACCTAAAGATTAACTAAGTCACTTATTTTTAGAATTCACACGTTTAAAGACTTGGTTTTATAAGGAGAAATGTAAATTTAAAAATGGCGGAAAATGACGAAAACAATAATAGTAGCTTTAACTGAAAGAACCATTACTCACGAACCGCTGGGAGTTAGACCTTGAAATTTTGAGATTTATTATATTTTATAATGTACTAACTATGGTTAAAGTATAAAGAAAATCCAAGGACATAGGGTTGCATGGCCTGGTTGTTTTGACGTGGAATTACTCTCATGCGAGATAAAAAATAAACTTTGAGCGAAAATGTTTTACTTTACTTGCAGACTTAACTCGAACATTTTTATGAAAAGTCCCTTATTAAGAATACGTTTTTCTAGCTTGGTTTATAATGAAACATGTTGCTTTTTTCATTAAATTGTAGAATTAGAATTGTACTATCGAATTGCAATGAGTGTAATCTAAAAATGTTTCAAATAAACTATTTTAAGTTGATTTATAACCGAATTATTCATATATAACAGCAGAAAACAATCATAAAAATCAAAATATTTTTATAATAAATAACTTTTTGACATGCCACTCTTTTCTAATCTATAATATAGGTTACAAACATTAACGTCGGAAAGTATGGCAATGTAAAACTTCTCCCTTGATGAGCGAAATAGACAAATATGAGCGTTTTTAACAACATCTCGTGCAACTTAAAATATTCAAAAATTTCAAGTTTACTTCAATTTTTACTTTATTTTTATTAGCTCAATATAATTAAAGAGGAGCTAATTTAATCAGATTTGGTAAAAAATTTATAGTCTTATATTTGGAACCTGGCAAAATAAAAGCTTAACTTTTCGCTTTTGAAAATCGTTTTTTACAAGTGTCCTTAACTAAATCGAGGTAGTACATCAACAAGTATTTATTTTCTAAAAAGTAGAAGTTTTCAATAGTCTTGTTTTAATATTGTTATAGTTATAGAATGGTCTCCCATAATGCAATATTTTATAACAATACTTACTTTAATGTTAAAATATATTAATTGATGAATTAATATGACTGTTTTTGAGCTTACATAAAAAGGGGAAATATATAAATAAGCAAATTTATTTTTTGATTAATTAAATAACTTAAAAATTTAAAAAATTGTTTTTGTTATAAAATTATAAGCAAAAATGGATGATCTGATGTAAAGCTAAAATGATTTTTTGCTAGACAACTATTTACACTAATGAATGAAAGAAAACATACATAATAACATTTTTTATAGTAAATATCTTTAGTTTTTTTATAAACTAGATTTTATATATAACTTGATATAATATTAGGGTTGCCAGACGTCCGGCTTTTACGGAGGAGAACACAGTCAAAAAATATATTTTTACAGGTTTGGCGCTGTATTTTCCTCCGTAAAAGCCGGACGTTTGGCAACCCTATATAAAATGATATTAGCAATAAATGTAATATACATTGAGTGAAACATTTATTTTTCATAGATTAAAACAAACTCTAATTAAATATTTTCGCTAACAGATTAAGTTATTTCCTATTTATTTTTAATGCGAATATAGCACGAGATGATGTAAGTTTGTTAAACTGTATTTGTTCAATAAAATTTTAAAACGTGTATACGCTAACATCATTTTAATGCGGTTATATATAAATTGAGCAAACTCTAGACTACCTGACATAATGTTCAATAGTAACATAATCCAGGATTTGAAATATTCGGTATTTTTTTTTTAGTGTATGTATTTGCCAATAAAAACAATAACCAGTAGCTGTGAACCAAGAGAATCGTGGTTTGATGTCGGCTCTAGCATTATAAGCAACATCGGTAAGAAAGGAGGCGTGAACTTTCTGGTTATATGCTTCTCATGTTAATGTAAAGTTTTATATTTTTATATTATAGTTGATGATTCTACATTTAATTTTAACATCGAGACTTATAAAGTCAGCATGCGGATACTGATAAGTTAAACTTTTCCCAATGATCAAAACGTTTTCGACGCTGTCTTAAATTCGTATCTAGACTTATAACACGTTTTATTACAAGATAAACTTTTCTTTATGGTATTTACACTGTATATACCATAAAATAAATGTATTTTATACAGTATAATGTATCAAAGACTTTTTAGCTTTGTTGAAGATTATTGGTTCTAATAATAATTTGATACAGCCTAAATTAACAAGATCGAATCGCAAAAAAAAAAATTGTAACTGTCAGTTTTTCAAAACAGAGAAAACGCGGTTTGAAAGTTGAGATGTTTTGCATCGATGAAAATCTGAATTTTTTTTATTTTTTACACTATTTTAGTTATTAAATAATTGCTCTTTTTATGAAATAATGTCTTCAAGTTTATGCCAAACTTAAGCAACCCGGATTCATTATATACAACCCGGATATTCATCAGAGATTAAATTTAAAACATATAAATCCTAATCTACGTCCTCCATGAGGAAAATTTTTGGGATAATTTACCCATATTCAGGTACTACCCCAAAGATTACATGAAGTTGTACACTAATCTCAATTTTTGCCTTTATTTTAGTTACTTTTATGCTCAGAACCTGCGAAATGTTCAAATTCCAAACCAAACAAATGATACCATTATTTTGGAAATCAAGACAATATAGAAAATAGAAATAATACTGGGCCTAAAGCTATTCCTGAAGGATCTCAGAATTAAAAAAAGAAGTTAATAGGTGGAGAAAATCTTGTAACACTTGTGATTAATGTAGATGGTGTTAAGCTTCAAACCTCAACTGACAAATCAATGAAACGCTTTAAACAATCTAAAAAACAACAAAAGTGCGGGCTTTGATAATATCAGTAGCTTTGTCGTAAAATCAGTATTTTATATCATTGAACCATCATTGCACCACATCTTCGATCTTTCGCTAAAATCAGGCATTGTCCCGGATAAACTAAAAATTGCTCGAGTCACCCCTATTTTTAAATCTGGAGATGATTTTAATACTAATAATTATAGGCCTATATCAGTTTTACCATGTTTTTCCAAATTACTAGAACGCGTCATGTATAATAGACTTTACAATTATTTGACGGAAAACAATTTTTTATCCGGTAAACAATTTGGATTTAAAAAAAACCACTCAACCGACCATGCTATAATTGAGCTAGTTAATCAAATATCTAATGCTTTTAGTAATGATTGCTTTACGCTAGGAGTTTTTATTGATCTTTCTAAAGCTTTTGATACCGTTAATCACGACATTCTTCTAAAAAAACTCGAAGTGTATGGAGTAAAAAATAATAACTTACTTTGGTTTAAAGATTATTTATCAAACCGAAAGCAATATATTCAGCATGAAACAACAAAAACAAGAAATAGCGCCATAACTTGCGGGGTTCCCCAAGGCTCGATCTTGGGACCATTATTATTTTTACTCTATATAAATGATTTATATTCAACATCAAACTTATTAAATTTAATCTTGTTTGCGGATGACTCCAATTTGTTTTATTCGCATAGAGACATTAGGACACTTTTTAACATAGTTAACAAAGAATTACATAAAATAAACGAGTGGTTTAGGTGTAACAAACTCTCTTTGAATGTCAAAAAAACTAAGTTCATCCTATTTCATAAACCAAATAAAAACGAAAATATTCCTCTTAAACTACCTGATCTTAAAATAAATAATACTAATATAAAAAGAGAAAATTTTATAGACTTTCTAGGTGTGGTCTTGGATGAAAATTTGTCGTGGAAGCTCCATATAAACACTTTAGAGAGAAAGCTCTCAAGAAATATTTCATTAATGTATAAAGCAAAACCTTTCCTAAATATCATTTCCTGAAGAAGTTTATACTTTTCATTAATACATAGTCATCTAAGCTATGGTAACATGGCCTGGGCAAGCACAAACTGTACTAAGCTTAAAAAACTCTACAGTAAACAAAAACATGTCTGTAGAATTTTCTTCGGAGTAAGTAAAAAAGCGTCTAGTGAACCTCTCTTATGCAAACTTGGAGCATTGAATATATACAAAATTAACATACATCTTGTTTTACAGTTTATGTACAAAATAAAAAATGGACTATCTCCGCCGATATTTCAACCCTATTTTAGCGAAATAAGTCATAAATACCCTACTAGATTCTTATATAACAACTTTGTCATCCCAAAATTTACATTAAAGTTAAATTCATACTCAATCCAACACCGCGGACCTTATTTGTGGAAAATTTTTCCCCAGATTGTTACTATCAAAAGAAATACTTTTGAACAGTTCAAATCTGAATCAAAGCGTTTTTTATTATCTACGGACTTAAATTTTCTTTTTCTTTTTTAGTAAAAAAATAAACTAGCACAATTTATTTCTTTTATTTGTTTTAACTTTTACTTGTTCTAAATTTTACTAAACGAATTTATATATAAACAGTTATATCAATTGTAAAACGTAGTTTTTCAAATTTTTACATATTTTATCACAAACAATTTATCACGATTTTATATATTTTGTTGTAAAAAACGACCTGTAATAAAGTCACTATGGGGCTCGGTGATAAGACAAACTGATGTCTTCTTCTTGCTCCAGCCATTTGTTTTATTATTTATGTTATTTTATAAATTGTAACTTTCTACGGCAAAATTAAATTAAAAAAAAAAAAAGTGAAATATGTTCATATTACAAGAGTTTTCAAATCATGAGTTCGATTCTTAACGGGACCAAAACAACATATTTAACGGGACCAAAACGACATATCTAACGGGACCAAAACAAATGTTCGATTAAAATGACTTTTCGATTTATAGGAGTTCGAATTACATGAGTTCAACCGTTCCTATAATTATCACCTTCGTGACGCGTGACCAGTATGGCGGTTTATAAAATCTAAATGACAAGTGACCCGCCTGGCGGTGCATAAACAATTTTAAATATTTCAAAACATCTATAGCAATTGGGAAAAACTTTAAAATTATCTTTGAATTGTGAATAATTTCTTTTAAACCGTTTCTTAATTTTAAAAAATGACGAAGAACAGATTATGTTATATTGATATAAATGAAATCATTTATATTTTTTTCAAAGATGGTGGCTGATATTTTTTTTGTTTGATCAGCACTATAAAGGCTTCATTAACTTAATATCAAAAAAAATGTTCATCTATTTTTTTTTTTTTATTTGTTTAAGTTTACGTAAAGAAACTATATATTTTTGTTAATTTTAACATGTTATTTAATCACGTAACTAAAATAGATTTTTTTTTTTTAGGTTTTTGGACATTCTGAAAGTCAATTCTTAAACAAAAAAACAAGGTCTTGTTTTTAAAATTCTGACTAGTAGTTTTTATTTTATAATCTTTTATTTAATCATGATTCATGTTTTTAGCTCAGTCACGAAAGGGTTAAATTAATCGGTTGTCTGCCCACACCAAAACTATGATGTATGTAAACTCATTGCTCATATTATCCACACTCCGTGGAGTTTACGGCAAAATAGAGACTTAAATTTGCTGCGCCTATAGGACAGTAATTAAAAAGTTAATCGGATAAAGCAACAGAAAAATAATAATAATAAAAACAAATGAAAAATAAAGCAAATAAAAATTTCCTTGCGTTTGTAATTTTTTTAAATTAATGTAGGTAAACTGCATACTTAGGCAATTTATGATCTAAGCATAGTAGAATGTTAATTAAGAGAATTCACCATTTGCAGCTTCAAAAAGATATAGACATTGACAACAAGGAAATAAGTTTTTAAAACTGTTAATAAACTTTTTTAACTTTGCAATAAATATGTGTACATTTTACACAAAAAAAAATTTAAAGTTTAAAATCTCATGTGAAAACATGTATGTAATTTACATTAGATAATATATAGCAACCCTAGGTATTAGAAAAAATGAGTGTGATGTTTGTGTAACAGTTTGAGGTCGGCAATAAATTGCCGTCCACAAACTGTTAGACGTCGGCATTAGTTCGGCAAAAAAGTGTTTTGACACTAAAAGGTTACCAAAAGAGGTCGGCGATTTTTTGCCGATCTCAAACACTTTTAATTCGGCATTGCCAAATGCCGACCCTAATTTCACAGGGGTGATATTTTAAAAAATATACTAAGTATCTTGTATATTTTTTAAAATTGTTTTTTGTAAAAGGAAAACAATTTTATTCAAAAAATCAGATATAAAAAAGCACAAATAAGTTATTCTAAAAAAATCATGTTATACATATCAATAGAAATTTTTTTTTACAAAATTAGTTTTTAAACTCTGTCTTCTACACAATCTTTAGTTATCTTCAAAAAGCATTGAAACTAGTTCTTCATTTGCGCATTGATCTTCGACAAGCCGCTCATGCTAGAAATATACCCATAGTTTTAATATAACAAAAATATATGTAAACAATATGTACAATCTAGTAAGAAAAAACCATTAGTTTTAATATAATTAGAACAACAAATATACGTTCTAAAAAATACGTAGGTCCATACAAAGATGTACACTAACAACGTGCCCCTACATAAATTAAAATGCTCTACCACACAAAATATGACAAAAAACTAAATATAATCAAATTAGTAAAATATTTTTTTCAGAATAAACAGTTTCTTTTTAAATTGGAAGTTTTACTTAAATTTTTGTGTATAAAGAGATTCTAAGAGACAATGTTGTTTATGTATTTTATAAATGTTGTCAATCACAAAGAACATAGAACTTTAATACTAATTATAGAAATTTTAAAGGAGATTGTGAAAAGTTTTGAAACATATTACCAAGTCAGATTTTATACACCTCAATTCAAGTGAGTCTGAACCAGACTCACTTAAAGGAGATTGTGACTTATGATTGAGATTATGACTATTATGATTAAGATTATGACTATTATGATTGAGATTATGACTTTTTTTAACCAGCAATAACAAATCGAGAAACAGAGTGGTACTTTTTATGCAATCCTTTCAATAGATTGAGCAATCAATTGGACAAACAAGCTTAGCAAAGTTAGCTTACTCAGTTGACTAACTTCGTTGTTTATTTAGTAAGCTGACTATATTGCTTGTCCAAAATATTTCTCAATCTATCACAAGGATTGCATAAAAAGTTAGCAGAGTTGCTATTTTCTTCTTAACGTTAATTACGGCAGGCTTAGTTGCCTTAAATAAAACTAGTCCTTCATCAGCCTTGATTTATCTAATACTTTTGATGCATAATTGCCAAAAATTATTACATTATTTTCACATTCTCCCTTTTCTTTAATTTTGACTATAACAACATTTGTAACTGCTAACAGATGGAACTGCTCTGTGGATTTAACTGTTCTGTGGATTTCTTTATTAAGACTTCTTTATTTACAATACTGAAAATATCAAGTTAACAAATTCAGCATTTTCAAGCTTTTTCTTTCAGATAAACATTAAGTTGGAACTTTTTAGTTTCTTGAATGTTTATTTCTTTGATTGATTTTTGTTGCTTAACTTAAAACCGATTGATTGAACATTTACCATTTGAGTATCTTTATACACAGGAACTTTTTTTATTAAAAAAAAAAAATCACCATGCTGCACTAACACGCCCTAGTGCTACATATGTGGAAGACTAAAATTTTAAAATAAAAATTAATAAAATACTTAATATTGTACAAACATTTATATGTATTTTATCTAAAAATTATATGTGCCATATTTAAATGAGCTCTCGGAATTAGGGTCAATATTCTGCTGACCTTAAAGTGTTTGAGGGCGGCAAAAATTCTCCGACCTTGTTTCTATGTTTCATGGTTAACCTTTTGTCTAATTTTTTTTTGCCAACCTGATGCCTACCTCTAACAATTTTAGGTCAGCAATTTATTGTCAAACTAATTTTTCCTAATTTTGAGGGCTGATGAATACAAAACTTTTGGAATTTTTGCCATCTTAGTTTAATATATAAACGAACAAAAAAAACATTTTAGGCTAACCTATAGTTCAAACATGTATATTGCTATAACTCTTAGTTATGCCAAGAAACACTTTAACTAATGAATAAAATTGCAACTATTACAACAAACACACAATAAATCTCATAATAGAGCTTATATGTAAAAATATTCCAAATATGTTAATTTAAAAATCAACTTCTTTTTATTTTTTATTATCTTTTTTGTTTTGTTATTGGGTAAGAGCTGGCTGCAACTATTTTGATCAAACATATCTTTCAAATCATGTTTAAAAGAAAAATATGGGCTTTTGCTGTCTATTTAAGAGTCTATTTGACAATGTGTATTACATAAAACTTTGCTTAAACATGTTTAATTATTGGCTATGACTAATTTTACAATAAACTTGATGGTTCCTGATTCCATACTACTATACATCAAACGGGGTATTGAACAAGTTATAGTGTATAAATTGAAATTCAACTCTTTATAAATAAAACCTTTGATAATATAAGCTAAACGCTACTATTAAACCAAAAAAAAAAAGTTGTATTCAATTTCTAGTCACTTATAGAAGTATAGAAGTCTGTAATGTTCTTAATGGAATGAATATTATATTAAAGCTGATTTTTATTGACAAGGAAAAAAAATCGGAGAAACAACAATTATTCATAAAAACATGTCTAATTTGTAAAACATTAATGTTCAATTCAAGCATCATAACACTAAAGATTTTTTCTCAGTACCAAATGACCTTAAACCAGCAGTAAAGGGACAAGCCGGGATCTGCAAAAGAGCTTATTATTAGAAACTAAATTAGAATAATTTGTTTTTATTTCACTCTTAAATTGTATTGCAATAGAATGTTGCTATACTTTAAAATGATTTTAGTGTTTAAATAAAACATTTTAATGTTGAAATGCTAAAAAATTTGGAAGTACAGGTATGAATAAGTGTGATGAAAAAACATTTTATTTTTTTTAAAAAAACTTTTGCTATACTTACAGTATTCCATTTAACAAGTGTTGGAATTGCTTTAAGCAACAGTTTAGGATCTGTTCGAAAAGGACTTAGTGGGTCTTTCCATCTAAAGAAACAAAAACATATATACTATCATATATATCAGACAATGTAATAAATATAAAATACGTATAATATAAATATAATCATACATAATATTTCTAAAATTTTGATATGTGATTGCTCTTTAAAAACTTTAAGAATTTGCGATAAAACAACATAACAACATAAAACAAGCCATAATATTGAATATTAAAACTCTTTTAATTGAGATTTTCTTCTTATTTCAGTCACCGAAAAATCAATGTTTAGTGAATACAGCTATAAAAATTGTCGACATTGAAATTTTGAAAAAAACAGCTGTTTAAGGCGCATTTGACCACAAACTACGCTGGAATTAAATAGTATTTGAAAAATTCTGCATTTATGACTTAATTTAATTGCGCTTTTTCTTATGTTACATTACCTCTCAATTGGTTACACATTTAAAAGATAAAATAAAAAGCCAAATGAGATGTAACATTGCAAATTGGTGTCTTAAATTTAAAATATAATTAAAATACATCACAAGTATAGATTTTTTTTACATCACATTACATTTTTTTGAAACTTTTAATAGTGTCACTAGTTAAGACATAATGTAACGCAAAAAAAAAATCTGTTTTTGAGACATTTTTTAGTTGTGCCTTTTTCCAGGTTACATTAAGTCTCATTTAGTTACACTTTTAATAGTAAAAAAAAAACAATTGAGACGTAATGTTGCGAATTGAAACTTTATTTTTTTTTTCGTGACAAAGTAACTAGTTGAGACAAAGCTATTTTACATTAAAAAATTAAGTAAATATGGTAATTAGCAATACGGCAATGATAAACAAACATTTACTGTGATATGAAGTTTATTTAATTATTATTTAATTAAAAAAAAGAGTATGTAACCTTGTTACCAATTGTAACCAATTGAGATGTAATGAATCTGCTCCATTTGGTAAAAGCTATTTGCATAGTGAATCTGTTTTAAAAAATGTATCACCAATAGAATGGTGGAATTCTTTAAAATATTTTAGTAAATTTTTTTTTAAAAAAAAAGGAGTTTAAACCAAACAAACCATGGTTTTTTTGAGTTTTTTTAAAAAAACCCATGTTTTTTTTTAATTTTTAAAACAGCTTTTTTTCAACCCTGCTTTGAAGTAATAAATAAAAAAAAACAAAGTTATTGTTACTGTATCACCAAACAAATCATCCAATCAATTCTATTTAGCCTCAGATTGATAAAGAATTTGCCAAGGTCCAAATAAGCTTAAACCCCTCCCCCTACATTTTTTTTTTTATAAACAACTTAGAAAAATATTAAACAACTTTGTTTTTTTATATATTTTTAAGTTATATGTTTTCATTATATGTAAATAAAAACATTTTGTAATTAAACTAATAATAATAATAATAATAATAATAATAATAAAAACTACGCACATAACTGTAAACCCATTAATTCTACGATATCTTTTTTATATATAAAGAACTTGTTTTATAGAAGTCATTAAAACATTGTATTAAACTCCTGTTTACGAAAGAAGATTTTTTAAAAATTAACTTGTATTTTTCTATTATGTTTCTTTGTTTTATAGCTTATTTATAGTTGCTTTTAAGCTTAAAAATATCTTTCAAGAACTTAATAATTAAAGGGATCCCCAACTGCCGAGATAAGTTGTGTTCATATTTAAAAAAATGTTTAAAAAAAACATTTGGGCTAAATTTTTTTGATTGAAACTAAATAATAAATGCATACCAACAAAAAAATAAAAAAACTTGCCTTCTTCATTTTTTTTGTGGCTCTCTTGGTTGGGTCTGTATAATGTTAGCCACAATCTGCAGACTTGATAATTTATTCAATGCGTGTTAATTCATAACAGTTTCGGTATATGACGCCATTGCAATATCTTTTTAAGGTAGCGTTTTTTTGTTGTTGTTTTTTTAAAGATATAAGTATTTTTTCTACTACAATCAGAAAATCAAATACTTAAGTAATTTTTTACTTAATCACAAAAAATATTTATGATTTAGTAAAAAATTGTACATATATATATATTTTCATATTTATAATTTTTTTTTACTTGTTTTATTATTACTTTGTGGTAGAAGCCAGCCAAAATCATGACACAATTATACATTTTTTGCGAATATTAGAGTTAGCAGGCAGAGAAAAAATAAAGGCAGTATAATGTGGTTATTTTGTTTTATATTTAGTTCATATGGTTCAATAGAGTTGTTCGTTTTATAGTTAATTTACATTTAGTTATGGTTTAACTCTTTCACTACCGCAAGCCAGTGGTAGCGGCTTTCGAGTATGCTTTACAATTTATCTTGTTTTGTATATAAATTTCCATTCTAGACACATAGAATTTGTTTGTTCTGAAGGTTTAATTAATTCTCTACATAATCAAGAAAAAAAGGAGATATATTGTGTAACTATAAAAAAGTTATCACAAAGTTATAAAATCTTGAATAATCCTTCATAAAAAAAACTTTAAATTTAGTTATAAAATAAAACAGCGTTAACACTGTAAAACTTAACTTGTAGAAGTGTTAAGTATTTAGTTAAGTAATTACCAAAGTATTTTGAAGAAAAAATATTATTTTTATTCATTAAATAAGGTTTGTTTTAAACTTAGTGTTTTAGCTACTACTTACAAAAACAATAGTTTTAAGCACTTTGCATTTCTTATTGTTTAATGATGCTTGTTAAAAATTTTATTATTATAGAATTTTAAATAATTGTCAATGTTATGCTATTCAAATGTTATTCAAAAAAATGTGCGGTTGCTACAAAAAGATTTTTGTTCGGATGGTAGCAAACAATTTAATGCGTTTCTTTATTTTTAAAATTATATATTATAACTATTTCTCGTATATTTTAGTACAAATATTTGTTTTAACTTTAATTTAGTTTGATTTGAACGGTTATTAGTAAAATGAGTCGTTTAATATTTATTTTCTACTTAGTTCAGTTTATATGTTTTATTAAAGTCACTCACTTTTTTTTCAGTTTATACTTTAAATTAATTTATACGCTTTTGTAAAATTAATCTTTTAGTATCTAGTTTAAATATTTAGTTTAAACCACGACATTTACTGTAAATATTTGTTATATATTAAATTTTTATTTTTATAAATTTAATTTTTAATTGCATCATAAACTTTTTTTGGAATTTAGTAAAAAGTTATACAATTAACATGATTTAGTGATTTTGGCAAAAAAAATAATACAACATCTTGAAAGAAAAAATTTATACGATGACGTATAAATTTTTAATTATATTTTTTAATGAAATAAATTAACAAGTCTGCAGATTGCGGCTAACATTATACAGACTCTAAGAACCAAAAAAAAAATGGAGACGACTAGCTTCGGCTAAAACATAAATTTTAAATTTAATGGAGTGCATTCATTATATAGTTTTAGTCAAAAAAATTTAGCCCCTATTTTTTTTTTAAACATTTTCTTTAACGTGAACACAACTTGTCTAGGCAGTTGGGGTCCCTCTAATATGATATACTATTAGATAATATTTCTATATCAGTTAGCATAAAAGAGTGATGGCAGACTTGTTCTAAAAATGTTTGTATTTGCATTATTTAAAGCAATTTAAATGTTATTTATGCATTTATATTAGTTTCAAATTAGATTACAAAGAGGTATGCCATAATTGCAGTAACGTTACATAACAATATAACATTACTGATGATTTACTACTTTTGACAATTTACTTCAGTGATATCTTTTATATCACTGAAGTAATCTTTGAAGTCACTGAATCTAGGAGAGGTAGATACAAATCACACTATTACTTCTTTCTATACAAAAACTATTATCTCATTAACTTCTTTTAGAACTTCTACTGTTTTACTGTTAAGGATACATCTTTTGCTAGGCCTGCACCTACTGCTACTGCTGTATTTTAATAAGAAACTATTTCAACTTCGGTTTGACAGTATTTTTTATCTTTTTTTGATCCTGTCACTACTGCTATTAGTTCTTCTTCTATTGACTCTGCATCTACAGTTACTTCGACATCTTGAGTTTTCGATAATGTTTTTTAAAGGTTTTATAGTATTTAAAACATATTTTTCAAAACCAAACTTTGTTTGCCGTTTCTTTTCTTTTATAACTTTCTGCATCACATATGCATTTGAAAATATTATATCTAAAGGCTATTTTACTTCATACCATAAAAAAATATTATTAAACAATAAACTACCAAAGAAGATTTATGTGAAATTACAAGAAATTACACGAAAAATAGGTATTGGTACAACCAATCTGTTTAGTAACTTAACTTATATTGAAATGTTCTAAATACTATTTGATTTATGTTATTATATTTATAATATTTAAGCAATTTGCATCTTATGTACAAATAACCAATTTACAACAGATAGGGCCATAGATACACTAATCTCCCATTTAAACATTTGAATCTCCAGTTGTTTAAATTTTATTACTTTTTTTACTTGAACTACTTATTCATATATATATATATATATATATATATATATATATATATATATATATATATATATATATATATATATATATATATATATATATATATATAATATATATATATATATATATATATATATATATATATATATATATATATATATATATATATATATATATATATATATTATTATTATTATAGTATTGCATACTAAGGTAAGCAATCTGACGTCATACTAAAATAGCCTGCTGCTGGGGGCTTCAGTACATACATCAACTGATAAATAGCCTGACTCACAGTGGAGTGCTGCTACATCGACTGAGGGTTTGGGATGGGGCAGCAATCGTTTCATTCATCATTCTTTGTTTTTTTTCTTCTTTTTCTAAAAAAGCCGTATGGATTAAGGTAAGCAAAAAAAGTGAGCAAATGCTTATAAAAAAAGGCTTTAGTAAGTGTATATATATATATATATATATATATATATATATATATATATATATATATATATATATATATATACATATATATATATACATATATATATATATATATATATATATATATATATATATATATATATATATATATATATATATATATATATATATATATATATATATATATATATATATATATATATATATATATATATATATATATATATATAGCCCTTGGAATCAGGGTTGACATTTAACAATGCTGACAATGTTTGAGGTCACCAAAAAATCACTGACCTTATTTCTATGTTTTATGTTGACCTCTTTGTGTCAAATTTTTTTTGCTGACCTCTAACAGTTTTAATTCTCGTTTTTCCTATTTCGAAGATTCTATATTTATAAATACATTTGTATTGATAATGAAGTATACAAAAAGTTTTATGTATACATTATCAATACATTGTATTTAAATAAAAGATAAATGTAAAGATTAAGAAAAAGTTTAATTAAAAAAGTAGTTGCTAGCCTATTCATAAGAAAGAGGTATAGGCGATATATAAATAGCATAACAAGAATAAAGTGAAAATTAAGTCATAGCATCAACAGAGAGAATAAAAACAATATTCTTGTATATATATTTTATATATAAATTATAGATCATTTATTAGACTAATTTTTATAAAAAATAAACAAATATTTTACATACGTCGGTCTGTCTCCAACTACACAGTAAATAAACACATCATCTTGATTCATTTTTGTAATGCATTTTTCTATAACAGGATCAGCTGCAAAGAAAAAAATATAAATTATTAGGCATTTTACAGTAACTGAAACTTAATAACTGATTTAATATTTTTTAATGATGTATATAGTTAACGCATCATATCAGAATTTGTAGCACACACATACATTGCACCATTTAATAAATCTTTTTATTCTCAATAAAAAAAATTATTTAATAATATATATATTACTATTTGTTATATACACCATTAAGGTTATGTATACACCACTACTACATGTAAATTCTTTTAAATACAAATTTGATTGTATGTACATAAGTTGTATACAAAATTCAGTTTTAATAAATATCAATTTTATTTATATTTATTAAAAATGAAACACTTTTGATGCTAGGGTGGATTAAACCATTACTACCACATCCTCCTTAATTTTCAAAATGTACCTTTCATTTCTATTTGTGGTATGAAATATAATTTTTATAACTTTTAAAATGTTTATTTTTTCTATCTAAATTTAAAAAAAAAAAAAAATTATATTTTGGGGATTAAGGTGGACACTCTTTGTGGTCTAGGATAAAATTTTGTAAAAAAAAATATCTAATTTTTTAATGGACTTTAGATAAAGTATAAATTAAATCATAGTATACCATGAATACAAAAAATATTTCATATAATAGCGTTATACTAAACTAAACTTACCTCGCACA
The DNA here is from genome assembly GCF_022113875.1 of Hydra vulgaris. NCBI lineage: Eukaryota > Metazoa > Cnidaria > Hydrozoa > Anthoathecata > Hydridae > Hydra > Hydra vulgaris. Next base: position 27,599,598 of record NC_061165.1, read on the forward strand.
CAATCTGGACACCAACTCTTTCCAGTTGCTGGATCCTCTTGTCCTGTGAATAACACAAATATTCTAGATGCATGACTATTTTCACCGATGAGTGCAAATAATTCCTCAGTTCCTTCACAGGCAAGTTGCTTGGCAGACATGACTCGTAGCGATAACGGTATAAACACTTGCTACTTAATGATTTACAAAAAACTTTGGAAAAATTGACATTTGAAACGACTTAATCAAAACCAGGTGGGTCTAACTATATTCGATACAAATAACAGAATTTTTTATTTTAAACGGGGGAATGTATGAAACAAATTATGTTAAAAAAACAAAAAGTTAAAAAAAAAATTTACAAATAAATAAACTTTATGTTTTTTTTTTAAATAAAATTAAATAATTAATTTTATATTAATTTAGAAAATAAACAAAATCAAACTTTATTTGAATGTATTCCAAAAAATATATACTCGGATCTTATGATTTCTGTAGTATGTGTATGCGTCGTAAGAATTTTAATGATTTTTCCAAATTAAAGATATGAGCGTTCATTTAATTTGATTTAAGCAAATAGCCTCAAAGACACTGTTACGCAAATCTTCGTTTAATTTTTTTTTATCAAGGTATTATTTATACAAATACTCCACTACACCACTTTCACTATTAGAATACTATAATTATATAATATCACGTCGTTAAACTTAGTTTCCAAAAAATAGGTTAATAAAATTATATTTCACCCATTTTTCACGGTTTTTATTCACGGTTTTTATTCAGAATCTAATATAGAAAATATTTGTTTGCTTCAAAAAATTTATTCAGAAACCTAAATAAAAAAATAATGATAAAGCAATAACTCATTTTGAAATCGAAAAACAAAAATAAAAAAATAACAGTATTCATAACCTATTTTTTTCAGTTTTGGACCCCTCCTTTCACAATCTATCGCATTCATATGTACATGCAATCGATGGATCACAAATATCAACCCACTTTAAAAAAGTCAACTTTTTCATCGCGGATTTATTTTTTAGTTTATTTGATTATTTAATTCGAAAAACAAATTCTGTAAAACGGGGTGAACCCTCTACTCACCCCGTTTTATAGTATTTGTTTTCTGAATTATATGATCAATAAGAATAGATATTATGAATAGGGTTATATAGTTTTTCTAGTAAAAATACAGTTTTGAATAATTTAATACTTGCATTTTTTAGTTTTAAGTATAGCCATATACTGCACCGATGATTTTTAATCTAAAATTACATTTTTTGATAAATAAAATTAATGACTAACCAGGAGTGAACTCAGCATTTTTTGGTCTTTAAGATGGCTAACTTCCAAACATGGAGCGATCCCTAAACATTTATGTTATACTTATGTCAAACAAAAATGCTTTGCCTGGTAACAAAAAAGACCCAAAATACTTGGCCCCTTCCCCAGTCCCAAACATAAGAGCAACAAGTTGATATAATTTTTTTTGTAATATTTTTATTCAAACTTATATTTATCAATAAATTTTAACTTTCATAGTAAAATTTTTCAACGTTCAAAAAATATAACCATTTAGAGATTGAACCCCCCCCCCCCTCAATTTAAGAGGGTTTCAAATTTTATATGTACATCATTTTTTAACGCTGAGAGATAATACTATGAAATTTAAAACGTATCGATGAATATAAGGCTAATTGAGAATAGTAGAAAATTTTTTCTATCAACTTGTTGCTCTCACGTTTGGGGCAGAGAGGCAAAAATTTTGGGGCTTTTTTGTTCCCAGGCTCCAATCATCAAAATTTTTGCAAATCATCCTATTTGACATAAGTATAAACATACAAACATTTGGAGTCTGCTCTATGTCCAGAAGTTAGCTATCTCAATGACCTAAAAATTTTGGATCCTGTAACTAACTTTATTTTTTGTTTGTTTTCTGTCTGTCCCTATTGATATTGCATGTGGTTAATAGAGACACTAACTATTTCAGATGTTTGTCTTTATTCCACCTCTGATAGGGATGTAATAGGGACACTGTTAAAGTTTCTTAAAAATGTGTGGGTACCTAAAGTGCAATGGTAACATTCAACACTAAATAGAATACACGATAGGCATACAGCTTGAAAATACCTTTCTTGAACATAAAACGACAAATTATTATTAAGGTTTTTATTCTTTTTTTTTTTTCACATTTTTTAACTTATTTTTTAACATGATTTGCTGCAGTAAGTAAAGTCGCAGCCAAATCCAAATATTTTCAATTATATGAGCATACTTAAGAGGAAGAAAAGATTTACTGGTTATTCAGCTGTCCTTGTGTCTATTCTGGTTTCTGTCCCTATTCATCTCACTGTTTCTATTCATTCCATTTTAAGGTACCTACTTTATTTACTTGAAAAGATCATGATCAAAAATTGGAAAACAGTTTTCAATAAATTTAATTATTTAATGTTATTAAAAAGTAATTTCTCTGAATTTTCAAAATAAACTTTTTTTATAAAACATTCGCCCATTGAGAATATATGTGCTTATCTAAAGTTCGACAGACACTTTTGTTTCATCAAATCCTCCTTTTAATCTATTCATTTTATATTTTAAGCTATTTTAATTGTTTGAGAAGCAAAATGTGCATGGACTTAAAAATTGGCGGTTGGGGCTTTACATAACAGTACCTCCTACCCGTTTAGTTATGTCTTTAAAAATAATTGAGTCGTATTACAAGTAGAAAGCTTGTAACAGTGTTAATATTGATGTTTTAAATACCGTTAATGGAAAAATTTTAAAATTTTAACCAATATTTTAAATATTCATACGGTAAATACTAAAGATATAAATAGTGATATCGTAGATAATGCACAGAACGTAAGTAGTTGTTTGGTTAAAAGAAAAAGCAGTTCAGATGTATCTGATGCCTCCAACTCAACACGAAATCGTTCCTGTCAGCACAGAGGTTTTAAAATTATCCTTGGTTCTAATATGACATTGAAAATAATTTTGTTTCTACTGTATGATAAGAATTAAAGATAACTACATAAAGACAAATAAAGAATGCATTTTAGTTAATATTAGAAGTTTGAAAAAAACTCCAGATTGTTTTTAAGATCATCAAAAAAAATGCCACGGAGATGCATCTAAATTAGGGTAATTTGTTTTTAATTAGTGGAATTATTATCTTAATATACCAGTTAGAATAAATACTAAGTTATGATATTGTTGAGCGGATACTAGAAAAATAATTGTTAAAAAACATTTTATAACGAATACACCTTCGACTACTTTTGATTAAAATTCTTAACAACTTAATGAATTAATAACAACTAAATAGTCTTTACTGATTAAATTCTAGTTAAACAACTTGTTTATTATGACAAAATTGTTTAACAACTGGGTTTATTATGACAAAATGAATGCAAAAAGATCTCAATCCAGACTTTCTAAAGTGATGCCAATGAAAACTTCTAGATTAAAACTTCTAAGCTTGTTTAGTTTGCACAGTTTTAACAACAAATTTTAACAAATAAACAAATCAATTCATTAAATGAAAATAAACAATCTTTAACTGAAAAACTCTTAATCTCTCATCTTGAACCTAAGAACTTAGTTTCTGATCATCAATATAAAATTCGAACTTCTCGTTTTACAGCTGATTTATTAACGATAATAACCGAAGGTTTTATTGTGCATTAGACAGATGTGGAGAGGTTAAGGCAATCGCTTTAAATAGTTCTAAAATCTTTGATAAAGTTTAACATGCTGGTCTTCTCAATAAGCTCTTTTCTTACGGTGTATCAGGTAATATCTTTAAGATTATTGAATTCTTTATTACTAATCACGGTATAAAAGTTGTCCTCAATGAACAGCACACTTCTTCATATTCTGTAATTTGAGGGATTCCTCTATATAACTGTCCTCGGCCCTATACTTTTTTAAATTTACATTAACAATCTCCTAGAAATTCTTAAATCTAAGGTGGCATTGTGTGCTGATGATACTACCATTTATTTTTGTCTTGATGAGAAACCAATAGTCTCTGATTACTTGTAGGAACATTTGAGTTTGATAAGGATTTCATTTCTGCTACAGCATAGATCTGACTAGTGAACTTTAACTTAGACAAAACAAAGTTATTTTCAGCTTACAGTTATTGCAATAATCTAGATCTTCCTATATTTCCAGATCTTCCTATAGATCCAAGTTCGAAACGAGCTCTGGAAATACTTTCGTGACACGGTTTGGAAAGAGGCGTAACCTTCCTAGGTAAATGCACTTCCGCGGTGCTCTGTTACAAAACTGTTAGATCTTCTTGGGGCACCTAAAAATAAAATAAAATAAAAAAAAATTATAAACGGTTATGTACTCGATAAGTCATCTACCCTTTGTCTTTTAGGATTAACTCTTACTTCTGATCTTTTTTGAAAACCATATAACAAATTGATTGCAAAATTAGCATCTCCTAAGGTTGCATCTCTTTATCGTACTAGATACTTTCTTACTCTATTCTTTATCTTTATAAATCTCAAATCTGTCCTTGTATGGAATACTGTAGCCATATCTGGAGTGGATCTTCAAATGATGTTCTTTCTCTTTTAGACAAGGTGCAAAAACTTATTGTAAACAGAGTTGAACCTGCTTTTGCAGTTAACCTTCAACTATTGTCACATCGTCGTAATGCTGCTTCTCTTTCTTTTTTCTGTAAGTGCTATAATGGGAGCTGCTCTAAAAAGAGCAGCTCCCGTTATAGTACTTATAGAAAAATTCATTTGTGCCCTGTACTAAAATTCATACTCGAGTTACTCGTTATTCAATTATGTCTCATCCTTTTACTGTGACTCCTCCTAAGTGCTCCCAAAATTCTTATTCGTCTGATATTATTCCTTGAACATCAGTTCACAATACTAATTATAATGATAATATTAATACTAATGATAATAATAATAATGATAACAATAATAATAGAAGGAGCATTTCATATATAAAGAGAAAAACAGCAGCAACAGAAACTTAGTAAATAACGTCGGCAACTTGCTTTATAAAATTCATTTTTTCTCTTCCAGTAACTTCCGACTCTAATAGTGGTTGTTAGCAGCCTCGTTTAAAGTGAAGAAAAAAAATGAATGTACTAAATGCATCACCAAATAATGGAAAAGAGGATTTTTAATATTTGTAGCAATTGAAAAATAAAATTGTATAAATTTTAAAATTGTCATAATGTTAAAGAAAAATAAACAGAGAAAAAAGTAGAAAATTTTTCATTCGAAGTTTTAGGTTTACGTCATGAAAATAAAACGTTTTAAAAATATAATATAATTTTTTAACAATCGCTGTTATAAAAAGCTTTTTTCATTCTTTATATTTATAAATAAAAAATAAAACACTTATTAAGTTATTTTTTCTTTTTTGATGAAACGATTTTAAGAAAAAAAAAAAAAAAAAAAAAATGGATTTTTAATTTTATGTTGGTTGTAAATATTTTTACTGAAAACTTAGTCCGAAGCAGAGGTGTAGGAATGGAAGGAGGGGGGGGCAGGTGGAACATTTGCCTCAGGCGCTACTTTAAGGGGGGGGGGGCGAAAAAGCGGAAAAAATAATAAAAATAAATGAATTCACAACTCAAATCCAGAGCCAACAACTGCTCCGTGACTAACAGTCAAACGACTACAAGATCACACACAACAATGAACTTTAAAGATGCAACATCTAATATGGAAATGTAGGAAAATCTCAAAGAATTTCGTGTTCATTTGTGCCAAAATGCAATTGAGTATAGCAAGGGTAGATGTATAGAATGGTGAATTAAAGTTGAGAGAAGAGTCAGGCGACGGCGAATAATGCCAGATGAGTGGGCTAGAGATAGTGGCCTCTCTGCTGAAGATGAAACTAGCAGAGTTTTGAAAATGACATTGGATCGTTTTCAACAAGAACTAACAACTCGCTCGAGACGATTAAATAATCTCAATGAAAAATTTGGTTTCTTGGAAACTTTTACAGTACAAATATCAGTGAAGCAGAACTATTTACTGAAATCGCAGACTGTTAAATGCTGTTTAAATCTCGTGGGGGCCCAATATCATCAACTCCGCTGGATTTACTTTCATTTATTTCGTCTTACGGAGTTGACGTTTTTGTAAACTTACGCATTACATTACAAATCTTGCTCACAATTGCAGTGTCAATAGCCATTTACTAACGTTCCTTCAGCAAGTTGAAGGTTGTTATTTCATATCTACGAGCATAAATGGGGCAACATTGTCTTGTTGATTTGGTAATTCTTGGTGTCGAAAGATAAACTCTAGAATCAATAGACTTTGACGACATAATAAATAAATTTGCTGCAGTTAAAGCTAAAAAGAACAAATTATAATTTATAAATAGTGATTGATTATTGGATCCGATTGACCATCTGTCACTTTCAATGACTAATTCACATAAACAATAATGGATACGTAATTGGAAACATGAGTTAAATTGAATTTGCATTATTAGCATTTGCATTTTTAAAATAAAATTGAGATATACTAAGAGACATTAAGTGTTTTTTTTATGTCTGCTTCAGGGGGGCGCCAATTTTAGTATTGTCCTGGGCGCCTGAAACCGTGGCTACGCCACTGATCCAAAGCAACTCCTTCCTTCCCAATCACTCAGGGCCGACAGTACGGGGGAGCCGGGGGGTACGTGCCTCTCCTTTTTTGGTCTAAAGGACCTTTTTTTATGAAAATTTCAGATATAAAAAACTTTGACGATTGTGCTCCCCCCCCCCACTTAAAAACCCGTGTCGTCGGCCCTATCACTTAAAACCCAACGAAAGTTTCTCGATTAAGGAAGAATTAGTGAACAATGAAAAATTAAATATAATAAAAAATATATACAAATAAGTGTTTTTAATGTACAATTTAATTTGAAAAACTTTCTTCTTATAACAATTAACTTATTTAAACTAGCTTCATTGTTTTAAGATAAACATATTTGTCTGTTTTTTCTCACTCTCTACTACTTATTTTTTATTAGTTAAGTGCTTCGATTCTATTTATTTTACGCGAATAGATATTATCAGCAACGTGGTTAGTGATTCTTTTTAAGCTACTAGTCATTTCTTTAAACCAACAAACATACAAATATGCGCTTAAGGAGATACTATTTTAACTCCACAATTACTCCTAAAATAATATTATTAACTTTCAAGTGAAATTACTTTTAAGTTGATGTAACTAATGACCAAAAGTTTTTAAAAATGGCGGACCCAAATGGCGAATGGGGTCCTGATGGAACTTTTTATGACAAAATGGATCCTGGGCCATACGAAACTCAAAGGTAATGTAAATTTAATCTAAATAGTTTATTAAATTCAACTTTTCATGAAAAACTTTGTTTCTGGTTTAAATTTATGAGAATTTTTAAACAAGCATTCTGCTATAAATTTTTACACCCAATCAATACATGTTTATAACTCTTATATAAAAGTTATCTTTTTATATTCTAAATAGTATAGTTAGAAATTCAAAAGTTAAATTAATATACATGAACAATAAAGTTTAGCTGTGTATTGCCTAATATAAAAATGGCTAAATAGAGAATTTTACCCATTTTTTTTTTCCAACTAGTTGGTCAAATTTCAAGGTAAAGGTAGAAAATTAAAGTTTAAAAAAATATAGCATTTAAAAATAAATGTTTTATACCGGTTGGTAGTTTTATAAGTATGTGATATGAAATTTTAAAATTGGTAGAATAATACATAGGGTAAAAAAGGGCATTAAGACTACTTTTTTCACACAAAAATTGAATTTTCTGGAATTAGAAGACATTTTTTTATAGTGACTCATAAAAAAATATTTTTAGATTTCAGATTTTGTATTTATCATAAAGTTCTTAAATTGATATAATACTAGAATGCTTTATCATTAAATAGGTTTTCAACACAACTGTCAAGTTTTTAAAATTGTTATGAGGGAGAATTTATTATATTATTCGACCACAAGGTATTTTCACACTAAATATCTTTACTGTTAAAGAAAAAGGTCCTCAAAATTAGAGTGAATATATTTAAACTATTATCGTTTATTTCCATTATCATAAAAACAAATTATATTAAATATTCAAATTCTGAATGTTCTCAGTTATACTTCCAAGTGACAGTCTTATCTTTTTCAATGACACTAAGTAATGGATCATATTTAAAGCATAGTTAACTTTCTGGTTGTTCCTTTAAAATAAAATGATAATTGCTAATGCTCCATCCAGTCAAAATTTATTTAGGTTAAAACTTGCTGATAAGAACTTTTTCTTATCCTTTTTCTTAGAGTTTAATTTTTTTCTTAAAAACTCCTATTTTTCTTATACAAGAGTAATGTTTTTTTTCATGAAATTGTTAATTTCTATATTCATCAAGTTGTCATTTTTATTCCTAACAACAAGCTAATAATAATGCTGTATCTTAGAGTGGAGGTGGATGTAGTGGTTATAGTATGACACCCTAGTATAAAAAATGATTCATTTTTATAAATTCTATCTTATAAATTCTATTCTAATAATTAATGTAATACATTTTAATTAAAACAATTAAAATGTATTACATTAAATTATATTGGTTGAGGAATGATAGTTATTATGAGATATTAAAAATAGAATAAATCAAAATATTCCTCTTATTTTGATATTAAAATTGTTTTTTGTTCTGGATAAGAGTTAACTGGCTGTTCACTTTTCACTCTTCTGTATAGAGATTATCTAAAAATTTGGATTTCTGGTCAAAATATCTTTTCTAAAGAGCACCTACAATTTTGGGTTCCTTATTTGGATAGGTTTTGAATTCCTAAATATGGATAACTAAAAAAATATTGAATATTAAGTTTGGATAACTCATAATTTAATATTTTTTAAATCTTTATTTCCATCTCTTTTTGACTTAATAAAATCAAGAAGTTTAAATGACAAACAAATTCATTGAAAATCAACTCATTGTGTTTGCAACTGAATTTCTGCAAATACGTTTCCAAAATTGTTGGAAATGTAAAAAAAAAAAAGAAAAAAAAAGAAGTTTAATAATATAAAGAATATAGTTTTTAATAATATATAATCTATATCCCATCATTTTTAACTATTTGCAAACAAAGCAGAAGAACCATTTTGCATTTATTTATACATACATACATATATATATATATATATATATATATATATATATATATATATATATATATATATATATATATATAAATTTTTGTTTTTATATTTGTGTTAATTACTAAATATATTTTTCTATTAATAAGTCAAGTCTAAAATTTATATAACCCTAAAACCTAATCAAAAGACTATTTTGATAATGTTACACATCTTCAAGTTATATTTAGAAATAACGATTTTTCTAAACCTTAAAAAACCTTTTTTTTTTTTTATAATTATAGAGGTGGAGAATATGATAGTTATGGAGGATCAGGGAGGTTTCATGGAGGTTATGATGATCGAAGAGGAGCTGGAAATCGATATAACGACAGAAGAGGTGGAGGTGGAGGTGGAGATACATCAGGTAGACATGATGTACCAAATGAACCTCCATTCGTTGCATATGTAGGAAACCTTCCTTATCAGTGTGTGCAGGGAGATATTGATGCTATATTCAATGATTTAAAAGTAAGTGATTTTGCATTTATATATATATATATATATATATATATATATATATATATATATATATATATATATATATATATATATATATATATATATATATATATATATATCTTATTCATATTCATACATATATAAGTTCTCTCATTTATATATATATATATATATATATATATATATATATATATATATATATATATATATATATATATATATATATATATATATATATATATATATATATATATATATCTTATTCATATTCATACATATTTAAGTTCTCTCATTTGGCATTTATATCACTGAACCTAAAATTATAAATAGATAGTATATTATAAACTGAAAACTTTTTTTGCAACTGCTAGTTTCGTAAATTAATAAAAAATTATATATTATTTTTTTAATAATTAAAAAAGAAAAATTTTTATTTGTCTTTTTTGTACCCTGTTCATGATGTAAGCATCACCACTAAACAGATGATAATCCTGTTAAAGCTAAATTCAGATTCTAGTAATGTACTTTCAGAATCTCATGCCTTTCTGGCTTGGCCATTAAGGCGTGCGATTTCATGCTTATGATATGACCACGCAAATACTATTTAATTTTGAAAATTTGAAAAAAGCTATAAGTTGTTTTAAAAAATTTTTATACATTTTAAAAATGTGCCGAAAAATTATCTTAACTTAAATGCAAAGAAATTAAAATTATCCTCAAAAAAGCAAGTAAATTCTCTTAAAAAAATAGAAAAAAATAAGATAAAATTATTTAAATAAAACTAAAATCAAAAAAATAAAATTAAAACTTAACTAAAATAAATAATAAACAATAACGATAAGATTATTTAAATTACATTTGTAATAAATAACTTAGAGTCGTTTATCTTCATTAATGTATGTAATTTATGATATAATTAATATCATAAAAACATTAAATGTTTTTATGATATAAAATGTTTTTATGATATAATTAACAGTATTTTTATTTGGTTAGACAATATTTCGTCTCAATTTGCAAAGCAAATTGAGACGAAATATTGTCTAACCAAATAAAAATACTGTTACTAGTTTTATTTTTTAGGGTGATTAATGTAAAACGGTTTTTTATCAGAGTAAACAATTTTTTATCAGATTGAGATAATAAATATTCCTAATTTATAAACATTAAGTATATGGCGCAATAACAATTTATAGCAACGAACCAGCATAAAATATTTGAGGTTTTTAATATCTTTTTAAATGTTAAAAATAGAAAAAAAAGAAAAACTTAACAAATAATCAAAAAAAGTTTGAATAAAAATAAATAAAAATATTTCCAGAGTTTCATTTGTTTAAAATCTATCGTGTTGTCAAATTCTAAAACTTTTATGAATTAAACGCGCTTCAAAGGAATCGCCAAAGTCTGTAGATTGCGACGTATAATTTAAAGACTCCGAGTTATTGAAAAAAATGGAGAAGGCGAGCTTCGGCTAAAACAACAACATTAGTTTTTCTCGGTATGCATTTATTATTTATTTTTAATCAAAAAACTTGGTTCAAACCTTTTTTTTTTAACATTATCTTTAATATGAACACAACTGAACAGTTATCAAGTTTTACAGTTTGACTTTAACTTGAAAATCTGCTTAATTTTGATCTATAACATTTATTTTCATTAAAAAAATCATTTTCTTGAAATATCTTGTTAAACCTTCGGGATTGAAAATTGAAAGAATATTATTTTGATATTTTTTTTTTTTGCGGTCTTACAGGCCTTCTCGTAAGAGGCATGCACACCTTATATGGCCACACGCCTTATATGACCACACATAAAGTTCTTTGTTTTAACAACTTGACCACAGCTCTTTGCAAGTTTTGATAATTAGCGCGTTTAAAAAATGTGCTAATAAAAGCAAAGCAAGTTAAAATTAAAATAAACAATCCATAAACTGAAAAGAGAATAAAATCCTTAAAATAATATATAATACAAAAATTAACCTAAACAAATAATATATTTAAAGAATAATAAAATAAATAAAGGAAAAAAATCAAAACATTTATTAATTAATGTAAACTTAATTGTAAACGAAAGTAAAAAAAAAAAAATTATTATTATAGCTCTAATAATCTTTATCATTCCTTCCCATAAATAATTAGGCTAATACAAGGGCGAATCCATTGTGAGGGAAAGGGTCCCTCCCCCTCTCCTCAGATTTTTTATTTATTTTTTTAGAAATTGAGGTTTAAAAACCTAAGTAACTTAGGCTGTTTAAAAGTGCCATGAAATTTAAAAAAATTTTGTGGTGCAAGTTTAAAATTTTATTAAAAAAATAATAGGATACAGGGTGCGACAAATCGACAAATTTGCGCGCATTTCTTTAAAGACAGACGGGAAAACAAACATCACGTTTCTTTAATTTTGCCTATGCAAGCGTTGCCGTTTGATTAGCATTTTTCAAAACGAACGTATTACTTCAGCAATTTTTTTCAAATAACTTTGCGATCATTAGTTTTTTTATTTATTATAAAAGACACATGTTTAATATAAAAAACAATTAATTTCAGACTTAAATTAATGCCAAAAGGTACTTTTTTCAATAGCGTCACTTTTAAGTAAAATAACTAAATACGGTATAGAAAAAAGTAATTATGTTTTAGCATGGTTTTTGCATGAGCTCACAAAAGCATACATAGTTTTATTTAAAATGAATGCTTTTGCAAAAATATTAAAAGGAACCATGCTCAAACATTTCGATTGCTTTCTTTTATTGAGAAAAGCAGTCGTTGAACGTTGAACAACGGTTTCTTTTACCTCAAAGCGTTTTGAAAACCAGCTGCAGTATGGATGATACAACAAATATGTTGAAATAAGTTAATTTGACGCAAAATTTAAAAGCTCTTAACAAAAGCCACTAAACCAAAAAAATTAAAAGTAATAACAGTTCAGTGTATTTAAAAATTTTAAGTATAGTATAATGGTGTTTCCAAGGAAACATTGTATAAATTAATTTTTAATATAAAACTTTTTTTTTAAAACTTTGTTGTATATACAGGTTTGGTCCTAACCATCCCTAAATAAACAAATATGTTATTTGTTTATGTATATTGTTTATAAAATGTAAAAAATCCACTTATATAAAGTTTCATTCAGGATCTTATGTAATAAAGTAAACTTTTCTAATAATTACAAGTCTTTTTTTGCTCAAGCTGTTTTGTTTTGATTTTTTTTATGTTTTATTATATTAAAAAAATTGATAAGATGGAAAAAACACGAAACATATTGTCTTATCCAAATACGAACTTTGAAACTTCAATTTTAGATTTGCCCCTCTCTTGACATTTTCTGATTGCTAAAATTATGTCATCTGCTTCTTAGACCATTAAAAATGATAGACGAGGCTTTTTTGTGAATTGTTAAAGGGATCCCAAACTCCCAACACATGTTGTGTTCATATTAAAGATAATGTTAAAAAAAAAGGTTTGAACCAAGTTTTTTTGATTAAAAGTAGATAATGAATGCATACCAAGAAAAACTAATGTTGTTGTTTTAGCCGAAGCTCGCCTTCTCCATTTTTTTCAATAACTCGGAGTCTTTAGATTATACCTCGCAATCTACAGATTTTTGCGATTCCTTTGAAGCGCGTTTAATTCATAGAAGTTTTAGAATTTGACGTCACGGTAGATTTTTAACAAAAAGAAAGTGTAATTAAACAAAGCTGCGTTTTTCTATTTTAATTAAGAAAAAAAAAATTTAACATACAGCAAAACAACTTTTACAACAAATTTTTGTAAAAATCAAAAATAATAAAAGCTTTTTATTTCATAAGAGGAACTTTTTTTTACCAATATCTTAATAATTTTTAGATTTATATATCTTACTTATATTTCTTTTTAAATTAAAATAAATATTAAAGCTTTACTTACGAATCTTATGATTTTCATATGAGTGTTTTACATTATATAGAACGTTATGTATACGGTCTCTCGTTTTTGTGCAAGAGAGTGCAGTATTATATATTATGAATCTTACTTATTTTTAATTAAACAATGGGAACTTTTTTTTAACTTCTGGTTATTTTTACGCTATGATATTTTTTGTTTTCCCGTCGAAAAAAAGAGTTAACAATTAACTTGATAAACTGACAGTATTAATTAGAGATATTTGATGAATTGTTAACTTTTTTTTATTATAAAAATTTTTTGATTACGCTGATTTATTTTAAATTGCTAAATTTCCTAAGTTGCATACCGATAAAAAGGAAATATCTTTTTATTTTACATTTGATTTTTGATAATGAAACTTTTAAAATGTCGGCAACTCCATAGCAATTAGAACCTGTTAAGGTTATGAACAAAAAGTACAAGAAGACACTAAACAATACAGTTGACAGTAGTATCAGATATGAAAATTCGTGAAAGGATATGTGAGATCCTGGTTTTGCATTAAAAGTACAATTAATAGCAACACAAATAGGCGTTATAAATTTTGATTATAAGTTTACTGTTCAATATTTTATAACCATCAAATAAAAAACATGAAGTTTGTATATTTTCGCCCGTTTTATACAACTAATATTTAACAAAAATACGGACAAACTATTATAATATAACGCAATAATTAACACATTAGTTAATGGCAATAATTCAAGATAGATGGTAATTTAAATTGTCAAAATGTCATTAAGCGCGTTAAAAAACATGTTATATTTGGTATTTCCCAATTTGTATCGTATTTGGCATTTGTCTTTTAACATGAAAAATTAAAAAAATTTTAAAACACAACAAATACAAATTTTCAAGCAATTTTCTCTTCCAATTTTCATTTATTCAAAGAAAAGTTACTATTAAACTTTTATTCCTCTCATCTCAAAAAAGAACGAGTGACGCAAAAAAAAAATATATATATATATTCTATACAACTCTCATTAATTCGAAGTTTAATTACGCGAAACTTTTCTTTCTCTTTTGTTGTTTATAAAGAGAGCAAGTGATGAAATAAAAACTTTTCTTTCTTAACATAAATTTATACTTAGAGATAAAATTAGAAATAAAGCAACAATGAACAAAGCAACTAACAGATTAATCTGGGACTATTTTGATATTAATGAAAATAATCAATATAAACAACATTACCAACAGCAATTATCAAATAAACAACACAATATCGCATAATTTTAGGGGTTTTTTATTTTTATTGTTTAATCGTTCTAAATAGTAAGTAAATTTAGTTCAAGTTAATAATATTTACAGTTGCTGTATAATAATAAAAATGATGTTTAATGTTGAACTTTTTATTCAATTATTTATTTTTTACCTACGTTTGTTATAAAAACTTTTAAACCCCCGTCATTAAAATAATTTGTTTTGAATATATTTCAAAGTGATTATTCAAACTAATTTTTTTCGCTTGACTTCCCAAACTTCATGCAAAGCAAATTGAGAAGAAATATTATCTAACCAAATAAATATGCTTTTACTAATTTTATAAGGGTAATTAATGTTGAACAATTATTTATCAGAGTCTTGATTGAGATAATAAATATTCATAATTTTATAAACATTAAATACATGGCGCAATAACAATTTACAGCAACGAACCAGCATAAAATATTTGAGGTTTTTAATATCTTTTTAAATGTTAAAAATAGGAAAAAAAAAAACTTAACATATAATCAAAAAAAGTTTGAATAAAAATAAATAAAATTTTTTCCAGAGTTTTATTCGTTAAAAGTTTATTAAAACTTTTATGAATTAAACATGCTTCAAAGGAATCGTCAAAGTCTGTAGATTGCGACCTATAATTTAAAGACTCCGAGTTATTGAAAAAAATGGAGAAGGCGAGCTTCCGCTAAAACAACAACATTATTTTTTCTCGGTATGCATTCATTATTTATTTTTAATCAAAAAAACTTGGTTCAAACCTTTTTTTTTAACATTATCTTGAATATGAACACAACATGTGTCGGGAGTTTGGGATCCCTTTAAAGCCACAATTTTTTAGCGTATGTGATGTCATTTTGTGGCAAAAAAACTAGAAAAACAAACTAAAAATAAGATTTTATTTAAATTAAAAAAAAAAAAATTCTTCTATTAAAGATATACGGAATATATTTTCATGGGATATATTCTAATAAAGGCAAAAACTATTCATTTATTACTATTGTGATAAATACAATCTCTTATCTGTGAAACGATATATCTGTACCAGTATTATATATTTTTTATGCGTTTGTATGCAACATAATTTAATTAAATTTAAAAATGTAAGATGAATGCAAAAGGAAACTTAACGCATAAAGGTTTATTTTGCCACAAACTGACGTCAATGTGCAAAAAAATCTTTTGCTGAACTTTTAGATTAGCGTTTAATAATATTCTTTAGTTTTTAATCATAATTATAAGAATGAATTTTTTTTTTATGACTATATTTTAGTGGTCTAAGATCTTATCCATTTGTATAGCATTGCGTACAAACACCTGTAAGTGTAAACATCTTAAGCATATGTTAAGTTTGCAGGCATTATATAGAATAATCACGTATTTAAATATAAAAAATGAGAAAACTTTAGAAATCTTTTTTGCTATATTATTATTATTTTGCTATAAATATATAAGCAAGATTGAAAATTTTCAAAATTTGTTACGCTGAGGTCTTAAAACCCCCAAAACAAAACTGATGACAGCGCACTTAACCACTAAGCTATCAATGAAATGTATTTAGCAGAAAAACAAACCTAATTAGAAGTCTTTTATAACCTCTGCTATAAAGACCAAGGGGAGAACAACCAAACATATCTTTCTTTTTATTAAGAAATGACTTATAATTAGTTGCACCCTTCACATAGGCCAGTTAGTAGATTAGAGGGATACTGGTTTCTAGTAACACATTCAACAGTTGATAATTGAAAAAAAAAGGTTATTTAAAAATGCTGACATTTTTTGTGTGGGTTTGACAAGTTTAGAATGTTTCCATTTTCAGATAGTTGGGTCTAATGGTCTTATATGCTGTTAATCTTAGATCAAAACAAAGTGTTTTTATAAGCATCTTAAAATGGCTGAAAATTGGACTTTTTAGACGAGTGGACATTTTGCTTTTAGATATATTTGAGTTCTAATCAGCAACAAGCTGCTTATATTTTTCTCATTTATTGCAGACAGTAGTAGCTAATTAGAAAACTTATATGTAAAGACTTGTGGATAAATAGAATAATGCTACACTTAGTCTACCTAATTTTCAAACTTATGTATCAGTGTCATAAATTAGACTTTGATTGGAAAAAATAAATCCTCTTGGTAAACCAATATGTAACGCAAGAAATATGGTCTTTACGAAAATAAATGAACACTCTATAATTAGATGTGTTTTGATTATGGTGAGAAAAAGGGAATATTTACAACAGGATCATACAGTTATAGCTTTTTTTTTGATTTTATCATATATGATCTATGCACTCCTATGTACTATGTAAAAAGATAGGATGTTACAGTTGAATTTTCATATCAATATAATACTTTGTATAGTTTTTGTAATTGTAAAATAAGAATTGTTAAAAATTTCAAGAATTGTGTTATAATGCTAAACTTGATATTATTGTAAATATACCATGGTCACAAATTAACAAAAAGTTAAGTAAAAAACAATGATCTAAGAAACTATTTATAGTTTCACTCAGACAAAGACCTATACAGAAATCTAGAACAGCTAACAGAAGTAATGGATCTTTTAGAGAGATTTAATCCTATTGCCTTGAACTAAATTTTTTATTCACATCTTCTCAAAGTTATGCCCAGATTGTGGTTCAAAATCAGTACAAAATCAGATAAACATATTTTTTTAAAAACTAAATTATTTTGATGGTATGTTTGAAAACCTTATTTATGATTAGTTATGAAGTTATTAACATTTTTTATTGTTTTTACTTTTTATTTTTAAACGTGTCTTGCTCAAATTTTTAAAAACTTATTTTAATAATTTAGTCAAATCAACACTATTTAAATTTGAAATTTGACTAAATACGTTTGAGTGCTTAATTTATAATTTAATAACATTTAATAAACATTAAAAAATAGAAATGTTTAGTAATCTTTTGAATTTTCTCTTTTTTTAAGTAAATCTAAATAATTAGTTTTTTTTGCTGTCATCTAAAAAATGTTTTAACATTGATTTGATGTTTTACTTATCAAAGCACAAGTTAATTAAAAATTGGAACCCAGTCAACAATTTTATTTAAATGATAAAAAGTTATGTTGTTTTCCAGCAAAAAAATGATATCCAACAAGTCCTCAATAAATTTTTCTATAATTTTTCAAAGAATTAGTAATTATTTCATTTCTAAAACTTTAAGGTTAAATGTGAAGAATAATTATAATGTATTTGTAATTTTTTAAACACAAAAAAATTATATAACACCAAGTATTTTAATTGACAAAAAAATTTTTTTTTTTTACAATATATATTTTTGTAATATAACATTTTTCATAATTTATTGTAATTCAAAAATTTTCAATAAAAATTATTTTTTTTTAACGAATTCCCATGCTTACATTTCAGCATTGTAGATATTTTGTGTTTTCATACTCTTTTATTATTTGCTAGCTTTACTAGTTTTTTGTTTTATTCAAAATTTACTTAATGTTCAAACTTTTATCAAAATTATTAATTTTATAAAATTATTTTTTTAGGTAAAAAGTGTTCGTTTAGTTAGAGATAGAGAGACCGACAAGTTTAAAGGTAATGTTTATGGTTTGGAAAGGGGTTTCAATAAAAACTGATTTTCTGTTTTTATTAAAATTCGAATAAAAACAGACTTTTTAGCATTTAGTATTAATTTTGTCTTTATCTGGTTATTTCTTCATTTGGATATTATTATTATTTTTGATAATAGCAATAATAAGATTATTTAGTAAATATTTATGCTAAACCAACATATCTTCATAGATTATAGTAAAAAATCCCTTACAACTGTCTTGATTTATAATGGTAGTGTAAAATAAACCAGAATGAATGATTCTGGTTGAGCAGATTAGTTACACTAAGTAGGGGAAATTAAGATGCATTGATTGCTGTAGCAGTATTTTGTAAAATGTGAACTTTACATTGTTTTTGTTCCTAAACAAGTAACTTTTATCTTTTGTGATGAATTTCTTTTTGTTGGTTGATTTGTTTTAGGGTTTTCTTTTTCTTCTGACAAAAGGTTATTCCTGATTAGAGTATAGATATAAAAACTTATTATTTATTAAACTAGAACAATCTGTCTTTAAGTAAAAGTAAATATTTGGCTTGTTCGGGAAGCGGGTGCGATCGCACTCGTTAACTGACCACGAAAATAATATTTAGCTGCGAAAAACCGGCCAGATTTTTTAGTCGTTTTGAGAACATTAAAGTTTTTGTATGTTTCCTTGTTTGTCCACAAAATAATAAGTTCATTTTATCGTAAATTTTAAAATATTTTGTTTTACGGACTTACATAGAAACATACATAAACTTGAATGTTCTCAAACATCTTAGTACGGAAAAATAAAAAAAAGAATAATCGCGAACCCGCTAAATCTACAAACAACTAATTCTATTGGTTCAAAAAATACTAACAGAAATTTCTAGAGTATTCAAAAAATACTAACCGAATGTCCTGATTATTCTGTTGAAATATTTTAAAAAATTGTATTATTTGAGTTTTGTTATGTTTTTGTTGAGATTTCTAGCATAAATTATTTTAAGAATATACTATCAAACGAACTATTATTTTAATTCTTGGAGCCACATCTACAAAGCTATAAATGTTTTAAACTAACATTATTTGTTTACAATAATAAATGTTTTAAATGTATATTTTTTAACATGTCAACGTTTTGTAAATATATTATAGATTTTATTAGTATATTCTAATTTTTTATATATAAGGGATGTATTTTTATGTATGTAATGTATTTTTATGTATGTATTTTTTATGTATGTAGTTTTATGTATGTGTATTTTATTCAAATGTAATCTTTTAAAGCAATTGGAGCCCTTTGTTACGGCTTAGGGTTTATTAATAGTAATGAGGCTATTGCTTAGTTGTTAAATAGTGTACTGAGTACTATTTATACTTGAGTCAAGTTCTTTATAAATTTAAAATGACTAAAGTACCTAAAACTAAAAAACACAAAAAACCATCGTCATCACCAAGTTCTCTAAACCTATCATTTACTAATATTCGTGGTCTTCGAAGTAACTTTTCTTCTGTTGAGTCTTATCTCTTGCAAAGTTCACCAGACCTACTTGCTCTTTGTGAGACTAATTTGAGTTCGGCTGTCCCATCTTGTGATCTTAGTGTTGATGGTTATCTTCCTTTAATTCGTAAAGACTCCAATAATCACATGCTTGGCCTGGGCATCTACATTCGTAAGAACTCACCCATTTGTCGTGAAACTAGGTTTGAATCTACAGACTATTCATTTATGTGCTTTTGTTTAGCACAACTTCACTCTATCGCCTTTCTCTTTGTTCTATATCGCTCTCCTTCATCCCAAGATTGCACTATTCTTGATGTTATTTCTGATCAAATTGACCAAGCCCTCTCTCTTTATCCATCGGCCAATATCGTCGTTGTTGGTGACTTTAACGCCTATCACACCGATTGGCTTGGCTCTAGTGTCAGTGACTCTGCTGGCGTTAAGGCCCTCAACTTTTGCCTTTCTCAATCTCTAACTCAAATAGTCAACTTTCCAACTCGTTTTCCAGACAACCCTAATCATTTACCTTCTCTACTCGACTTATGTCTTGTTTTGGATCCTAGTCAGTGCTCAATTTCTCCACATTCACCCTTAGGTACTTCTGATCACGGTTTGATCTCTCTAAAACTATTATCAAATTCTTCTACTTCATCAGAATCCCCCTATCATCGTACCACATACAACTACCTTAAAGCTGACTGGGACTCTTTCCGTGATTTTCTTCGTGATGGCCCTTGGGTAGAAATCTTTCGTCTTCCTGCTGACAAATGTGCTTCTTACATAACTTCGTGGATTCAGGCTGGCATGGAATCTTTTATTCCCTCTCGACGATTCCAGGTCAAGCCTCACTCTTCTCCTTGGTTTTCCTCACATTGCGCTGCAGCAATTTCTAATCGAAACCGTTACTTTCATATCTATCAGCAAAACAATTCTCCAGAAAACAGACATCTGTTCACTATCGCCAGAAACCATTGTAAAAAGGTTTTGTCTGACGCCAAAGCTCGCTATTCCCAGGTCATTAAATCTCGTATCTCATCACAAAAATTAGGCTCTCGAGACTTCTGGAGAATCTTTAACAGTATCAATAATAAGGGCAAATCTGTTATTCCTTCTCTCTTGTATGGTTCAGACTTTGTCACCTCACCTAAAGACAAAGCTGAATTGTTTGCTAAGAACTTTTCATCAATATCATCTCTTGATTCCACTAGTTGCGTTTTACCTGACATAGCCGTCAAACAGGTCGATCCCTTGCTTGACATTCGCATCACTTCAGCTTCTGTATCAAAAGTAATTTCCTGCTTAGACTCTTCAACAGCTTGTGGTCCTGACAACATTCCTGTTGTAGTCTTGCAGAGGTGTTCTCCGGAGCTTTCATCCATACTTTCTAAACTATTTAACAAGTGCTTATCAGAGTCTTGTTTTCCATCATGCTGGAAAGCAGCATCTGTTATCCCTATTTTCAAAAATTCCGGAGAGCGATCTGATTCATCTAACTACCGTCCCATTAGTCTTCTTCCTGTCATAAGCAAGGTTTTTGAATCTTTAATCAACAAACACTTAATCTCTCATCTTGAATCAAATAACTTACTTTCTGATCATCAATATGGATTTCGGTCTTCTCGTTCTACAGCTGATGTGCTAACAGTAATAACCGATAGGTTTTACCGTGCATTAGATAGAGGTGGAGAGGTTAAGGCTATCGCACTTGACATTTCTAAAGCTTTTGATAAAGTTTGGCATGCTGGTCTTCTCCATAAGCTTTCTTCTTATGGTGTAGCTGGTAACGTCTTTAAGATTATTGAGTCCTTTCTTTCCAATCGTAGTATAAAAGTTGCCCTCGATGGACAACACTCTTCTTCACATCCTGTAACTTCAGGGGTTCCTCAAGGTTCAATCCTTGGCCCTATACTCTTTTTAATTTACATTAACGATCTTCCAGATATTCTCACATCTAAGGTGGCATTATTCGCTGACGACACTACCATTTACTCTTGTCATGATAAGAAGCCTACACTCTCTGATTGCTTGGAGGGGGTATCTGAGCTTGAAAAGGATCTCACTTCTGCTACAGCTTGGGGCTCACAGTGGCTGGTGAACTTTAATTCAGATAAAACTCAATTTTATTCGGCCCAACCGTTATCGTAATAATTTAGATCTTCCTATATTTATGAATGGTAATGTACTAGATGAGTCATCTACCATTCATCTTCTAGGATTAACTCTTACTTCTGATCTTTCTTTTAAACCGTATATCAAATCCATTGCAAAATTAGCATCTGCTAAGGTTGCATCTCTTTATCGAGCTCGACACTTTCTTACTCCAGATTCTATTCTCTATCTCTATAAATCTCAAATCCGTCCCTGTATGGAATACTGTTGCCACATCTGGGGCGGATCTTCTAATGATGCTCTTTCTCTTTTAGACAAGGTGCAAAAACGAATTGTAAACATAGTTGGACCTGCTCTGGCAACCAATCTCCAACCTTTGTCACATCGTCGTAATGTTGCTTCTCTTTCTCTTTTCTACAAATACTATAATGGGCACTGCTCTAAAGAGCTAGCGTCCCTTGTGCCATCTACTAAAATTCATTCTCGTGTTACTCGCCATTCAATTAAGTCTCATCCTTTTTCTGTGACTGTTCCTAAGTGCTTCAAAAACTCTTATTCTTCTAGTTTTTTTCCTCGAACATCAGTTCTTTGGAATTTGCTTCCTTCATCTTGCTTTCCTGATTCATATAATTTGCAATCTTTTAAGTCATCAGTCAATCGTTATCTTGCTCTACAGATTTAGTCTTTTCTCTTCCAGTAACTTCCAACTCCTATAGTGGTTGCTTGCAGCCTTGTTGGAAGTGAAGATGTTTAAAAAAAAAAAAAAAAAAAATATGTGCGATTGATTTTGTAAACAAAAATACTTTCAATAATAACTGCGTTTTTAATGAAGTTATTAATAATCATCAAAGTTAATACAAATAATTTAACCACTAATCCATTTTCCTCAGTGTACCAGATAACTGATTCTTTCTCCCAAGAAAAATTTTTTTAAGTTTTTGGAAATTGGTTTACTAACTTCAGTTATTTTTGCTTCAGCCATTCTTACAAACTCGTTATACTTAGAGTTACTTTTTTCTGTTTTAAATACTAATTAAAATTACAAAGCCCATTTATTAAAACATCATCAGCAGTATTGTGAAGCAGTTCCGCTTCCTCCTCACAAAGTAATTTAATGTTTTGTTAAATTTTTATCTAGCTAATTGAATTTCTACAGTAACACAATGAATTAATTTTTTGTTCATCTTACTAAGAAGAATTATTTCAAATATGTTAAACTTTTTAAAATATGCGAAGCATATTACAGTTATTAAAAAAACTTTTTTATAAATAAATCATTCGGTTGAATCTTGTTGGATTTTTCAGGGCCGGAGGCTGCATTATTTTGTGGCCTTTTTTATGTGCCACAGCGTAAAAATGACTAAAAAAAATACCGAATGGTCCTCTTGACTATTTCCCTTAACATTGTGAGTCCCGGGGCTGTAGCCCTACTACCTCCACCCCACCTCTTCAATCCAGCACTGGAAATAAGACATAAGTATATAAATAAAAATTATATATTCTCTTTGATAAATCGAAGAACATTTATTTCTTTATAGTTGTTACTTTATATAAAAAATGTCGCCTAATTTTATTAAAAAATTTATAAAAGAGCGACGTTTCAAAAA
The DNA here is from genome assembly GCF_022113875.1 of Hydra vulgaris. Lineage (NCBI taxonomy): Eukaryota > Metazoa > Cnidaria > Hydrozoa > Anthoathecata > Hydridae > Hydra > Hydra vulgaris. Next base: position 27,623,101 of record NC_061165.1, read on the forward strand.
TAATTGCTCTAATACATTTATTTTGCTTAAAGTTTTTTCGCGTTAAAAGCTTTTTTTTTTTTTTAACTGTCTCTCATCAGTCCAGTTAATCTTATTGCGCTTTTTTGTTTGTTTTTGAAATGTTCTCAAAACGACTAAAAAATCTGGCCTGTTTTTTGCAACTAAATAATATTTCCGTGGTCAATTATCGAGTGCAATCGCACCCGCTTCCCGACCAAGCCTGATGAACATGATATATTTCAACATTACAACAACTCTTGCAAAAGATCGATAAACCTCATGCAACAAGGAACTATGATCTCCGACACTTAGGGCGCTTTGATTTTATATGAGTAACATTATGTACATATTTAATACTGGTATACCTAAGACTTACAAATGGCTTAGTTGAAGGGGATAAGTGTATATTATATAATACATCTCAAAAAAAGTAAAATTATATAAAAAATATATATCATTACAACCTAATACACACCAGTGTATTGAGTTTTCGTCAGAATAAATTTTCATTAGAAGAATGACCACAATTGTATGTATGAATTTAAGCTCGTTACTTCTAACATATATATGTGTAAAGTTTTACAAAACTTAAAGCTTATAAAGTCTATAAGAATATAGTATTTTAAGTTTACAAAGAATATATAAGATTCATACAAGACTTATATTAAGACTAAAGTTTACAAGATTGTCTTTTTATATTATGATCATTTGTCAAAGTCAAGTTGTGAAGGTGCTTTTACTTTACATTGTTTTTGTTCCTAAGCAAGTAACTTGCCCCTTTTTTTTATCTTTTGTGATGAATTTCTTTTGTTGGTTAATTTGTTTTAGGGTATTCTTTTCTTCTGACAAAAGTTCATTCCTGATTGGAGTATCAGTTAAGATCCTTGTTTTTAGTTGCCTACTTTTAACACTTCTTTTTCTAGCAGATGCTTTTGGGTGAGGTTTCAAAACTTCACGTGAGAGTAATGAAGCAATGCTTGGTGACACTTTGTTCGAAAAATTTGTTTCATTATGTACTACAGGTATTTCATGCTCCATGCCATCAACATGTGCTACAGTCATTTCAGGTTCCACAAAAATCGTGTTTACTGCATTTGCAGCATAACAATCTGTAACTGATGATGGTAAATATTCATCATCTTCAAAAATTTTGGGATTAAAAGGTTCAATGCCAGTTACTTCTGTCCTCTGTATATTAGATGAAGTCCTCTTTAGATAGTCCTCAGGTTCTGGTAAAAGGTTCAATTCCAGCTACTTCTGTCCTCTGTATATTAGATGAAGTCCTCATTAAATAAAAATCCTCTTTATATTAGATGAAGAGAATGCTTTTGTATATGGTTTGCAAATTATTGAAACAATATCATAAATGGTCATAGGTCTTGGATTTGTGACCATCCAATTGTCACACGCAGCAATGTAAAATCTTTTCAAAGGTCTGAAAACAGTTCTATCCAATGGTTGTAATTTATGGGTGCAAAGGGGAGGAAAACTTAGCATTGTAATTCCATGTTAAATTTCAATATCTAAAGCTCTAACAGAAATATGACTTTTATGGCTGTCCAGAAGTAATAAAACTGAAGATTCACGAGAACAGTTTAAATACCTCACAAAATGTTTTATCCATTCTATAAATGTCTGAATTCATCCAACCAGAAGGATTTGCAAATCCCACGCATCCAGGAGGACCTTCCTTTATCATGTAATCATGAAATTTGAACCTAGAAAAAATAAATAGTGGAGGAATAGAGTTTGTGATTGCATTTGAAGCACAACATACAGTTACTAATGTTCCACATTCTGCAGGTGTGATTCTTCCTATTTGTTTATATCCTTTACCTGCTCACACTTTTACTGGCTTTTGTACAAACATGTTAAACCAGTTTCATCATCATTATAAATGCAATAAGGATCATGTTTTATATCGCTTTCTTACTGTTTTTAAATTTTGAAAAAATTCTCCTACAGTGTGTTAGTTAAAGGCAGTTGATTAAGCAAAGCTAATTGCTTCAGGTATTCGTAAAGACATTTTTTGTAGTCTTTTCATAAAACTTTGCAACCAATCAATCCCTGCAATTTTATTTTTGATCCATGATATTGGGCAAATCTTATTATTTTTTACACCAAACTCATATGCCAATAATTGTGTTGACTTGTTTGAAAGTCCGTAATTTATTTTTGATGCAAGTAATAAATAACTTGATAAACTTTTTTCATCCTCTGTAGTAAAAACTTGTTTATTGTTGTAATTAGGCTTAAAAGATTTTTTTGGATTGAGCTTCTTTTTATGACAATATCTTTTTAAAATCATTCGATTTATGCTAAACTTGCGAGCTACAACATTCACTGGTCTGCCCGCTAAAACTTTACTAACAACTGCTTTCATTGTATCACATGATATAGCAACTCTGTCAGTTTTTTTTTTTTCTATACCTAACCATTTAAAGATCTGAAAATTAAAAAAAGTTTAAAATAAAATATTTGTTTAAAAAAAGTATTACTAATATTGTGGAAACTAATTGTAAACTTATGTAAAACTAAAAACTAATATTATTAATATTAGTTTTTAACACTTACATTTTAAAAATGAAATGTTAAAATTTATATAAAAAATTTTTTTTTTGTCATAAGTACATGCCATTTGTTTAAATGTATAAAATTTTAACAAAAGATATAAGTTATAATAGGGCACATTGATCTTCCGATCAATGAGCCTTGCATAGTCAAGGATCAATGTGTCCCGATAAGTACAGTTGATATATTGATGCCAATAACTTCAGTAAATATTGTAACCAACTCAAAAAAATAAATTTATTATACACTTAACACATATGAATTTAAAATAAAATGGTTGTTAAGTCATACAGAAATTTGAATTTGTTTACTACTTTCAAAAAATCACTTTTCATGATAAAAAGTGATTTTTTGAAAGTAGTAAACTTTATTTTCTATTTTCTTAACGCAGAAGTTGATCTTATCAAAAATATTACGCTTAAACAATAAAGAGTAGTATAATGGTTAATTAAATTGCAATCTCTGGCGAAAAAACAAACAAATAAAAGCTAAAAGATCATACTAACCCGGCGATCAATGCGCCCCCATCTCCTCTACATGTGTTTTTTATGCCTCTGGATACCCATGATTAAATGACTCTATAAAACGAATTAATAGTCTCATCGTGAACATACTAACTAATATGGTTAAACAATTAATTGGGGCCTTCTAAATAATCAAAAATCTGAAAACCTGAACCTTTAAGCTCTTTTAGTTTTCTATAACTCAATAAAGTGTCAGATGCATAGTTAGCGATATGTCTGTATATCTTTCTTGTGTTTTATGTTGCACTAGACTAATGATTAAACAGTACTTAACTAGAGTTTTTTTTGCGGAATCTGAAAACTTTTTGCTCTGGCTAAGGAATATTTTGATTTCAGTTTAAAAGAACACATGTTTTCATCTCTGAGGATAAATGGTTTCATCTTGGTGGATTTGTACTTTTTGACTAATGTTTTCCTTAGTCCAATACTATTTTAATTATCTCTTTGCAATGTTTTAAAATTTCAAACTATTTTGGTATAATCAATTGTCTTTATGGAGTGCTTAATAATTGATTAAAAGTAAGTTTAAGTAAAATCAAAAGCAACAACAACAGGTTTAAGTGCCAGTCCGTTTTTCTAATAGTAATATGTAGGCTTCTAATTACATTTAATATTTATTTTCTATTTATATTAGTATCTAATTCATAAAAAGATGCATATAAAAAGTATCATGTAAAGTTGCATGAAATATTTGCATACTTTATCAAAGTTATTTTTTGACTTTTATTTTCTACAATTACAAATACAATTATTCTACAATAATTCTTGATTATTTCTTTTTACAAAATAGGTTAAATAATTAAGAAAAAGGCCGCTAATTTATCTATCCTTAATTTTTTCTAGTTGTTTTGAGGCATGCATATTCTTAAAATACTTTTTATGCTGTTTTAAAATATATTTTATGGTACTGATTTAAACGGATTTCAGTTTTCCTTTAGAAAAATTTGTTATTTTTTTTAATTTTACAAATTAATAAAAATGATACATTAAAAAGTCACATCAACTCTTCTTCAATTATTAGGATTTTGCTACGTTGAATTTGAAGACCAGAAATCTTTATTAAGTGCAATTGAATTTGATGGTGCAGAGTTTGCTGATAGAAATCTTCGTGTAAATGTTGCACCCGCTAGAGATAAAAAAGAAGGTGGTGGACGCGGTCGAGGTAGAGGAAGGGGTGGTCATGAAGGTAATTAAAAAGTTTTTTAAACTCTAAACCAGAACGAATATTTCTTGTCATTCTAAAAGCTTATGTTTATAGGTGGTAGAGGAGGTGGATCTCACGATGACGGTAAGTTTAAATTATATGACTATTTTATGAATTGAATAATAGTGTTTTAATAATTTATGAAACTTTAACGTTTTGCATTTTTTAACATAATAAACTAAAATCGAAATTTAGTGCATTAAGTTAAACAAATCATTATTAATTATTCAAAAGTTATTTAACTCAAGGATTCAGAAGTAATCGCGGACATTCCGATAGAGGAGGAGGTGATAGGTGGAATCGTGGAGGTGGTGGGGGTAGTCACCGACAAGAAAGAAGACAGCCACACCTAGAGGAATTTAAAGAACCAAACCCCGGTAAGTAATTAAACTTTCAAATATTTCACTTTTAAGAATTTTAAAATGATTTTACTATAAAACTAAATTTATTCGATAGAGGAACTTTCGCGGCGGCCGAAATTGAATCTTCTTCCTCGCTCCACTAAAGAACCAGTTCTTGAAGTAGCAGATAAAGTACAGCAATTAAATATTTTTGGGGGCGCCAAGCCTAGAGATGAAACTAAATATGAAAACAGAATAAAAAAAGAATAAAAGATACCGTTGAGTGGTTTATTTAATTCTTACCAAGTTCGTGGTATCTTCATATATATATTGAGATATCACGAAGAAAATGATCTACTCCTTTTTCCGAATTGAACAGTTTGTATGCTTTAATGTATTAGCGTCAGGCACATCTAAAATACAGATCCTTGTTTTTATTTTTTTTATTTTTGAAAAAAACTTTTTCAACATGAAAATAATTACGGTTTTGTGCAATTATTGTTTCAGTTCAATTACCGTTTCAGGTTGCATACTGCACTCGTTTACTTTACCAATTATTGTTTTTTTAAAGATAAAGCTTACGCTTTCAAGATAATTTGAAATACTATGCTTATAGTTTTTAAACGCTATGCTTATAATTTTAAACTTTTATTATAGCTCTTAATAAAATATATTAAAAATTTTTAACATTTAGTGTTAAATGACTGATTCGTGTTTGAAGGTTTTGAATTGGTGAAAAAAATGATTTTAATTATCTCACTTAAATCAATACTTACTCCTTCATGCTTATTAAAATCTGAAATCAATTATTTTAAAAAATTGCTGTTATGTTTTACAGCAAGGTTTTTAGTTTTTTTTGAAATTAAAGCGTCTTTATTTTTGAAATGGTTTACTTAAGGTGGCTCTATGATTACAAAAATGACTTCTACATTTTGAAGATAAATATTTCTTAATAACTTTAAATGAAAAGAATAGTCATTTTTATCAACAAATACACTCCAGAAAATAATCTTACTGATTTATTATACTTTTTGCTGAGTCAACAAAAATTGCGTGACATATAAACACACTCAACAACTGCTTGAGGTATAAACACTTTTTAACTTCTAAAATATAACTCTATACTATAAATATTATGAATTTTATAAATATAATATATAACTAAAATATAATTTCAGGAATATCTTTATGATGTCCGCGCAAAGGGATTTTTATATAAAAATTGGTATATATAAAATGGCGGATAAAAGCAATTGAAGCAAAGTTATAATTTTTTTATTTCAAAAAATTATTTCAAACTTAATATCATTAGTTTAGTGTAATTCTGCAACAGTCCCTCAAGTAATTTTTTTAGGAGCACTCCCTGAAAATTTCAAGTTGATTGCTTTTGCATTTTTTAAGAAAACCTATTTTTAATTTAGTGTAATATCGAAAATAACATTTCTATAAAAAACATTTAAATAACAAAAATATTTTCCTGAAGAGTAAGATTTTCCGCCTTCAACATCCTTTTCTTTATTAATATATCTCTTTTTGACACCTCTTAGCATTTTTCTGTCCTTTTTAAATGTTTAAGAAAATTTTCTTTTTAAATAACGTTAACGGTGGCTGTCTATTTTACACAAATCATAATCACCAAGATATCCGAAACTTAAGATTCAAAATCTCAAGAATCCAAAACGAATAACAGCTAAAGCTACATCGATATCTAAAACTTCTTTGCAAAGAAGAAATACATCTTTAGGACACCTTTTTCATATTATTTGATTAAATTCTTCGTTTTCACGAAGAATTTAATCAAATATAAACGTAAATCAATAATAATCGAAGTTTTTTGGAATATGAATGACATTAAGTTTTTACGTTGCAAAAGCAATTACTAAAATTAAATAGACTAAATAGACAGGAAACCGCCGTTGCTATAGAAATATCCATTTTTAAGGTACAGTCTGTACCTCAAAAAAATGGATAATAGTCATAATCATTGAGTTTGAATGTATATAAAGATATTTTTTCTGAATCTAAAATAAATTTCAAACAAGGCAACATTAAAATATTTTTTAGTGCTTTTTAACCATGGAGCCACTTTATGAGAACCAATATCAGATAATCGAAAGTCGCTACAAGATTTAAGAGATCTGGTTTAAAAGTAGATCTAAATAGTAAAGCCATAATTTTTTTTGTGAGTGGTGCCAAGAATTTAATCTCCAAATAAAAGTTTCCATTCCTTCAACGACTACTCTAACTCTAAAGTGTCATTGTTGCCTAAAGTCAGCCTATTATGCATGGTTTTTACTCTATAAGCAGTTATTTAATAATTTTTCCCATAACGTAATATTTATCTTTGGAGATTTTATTTTTATAATTAAATATATATTTGAATGGAATTAATATACAATACGAAAGCATTATCTAGTAATAGAAAGTAGTATCTGGGAAAGTACTAGGTAAATTTCTTATTTGACGGACATCAATTCTAAGGAGTTAAAGGGAAAGTTTACTTTCGGTGTAGTTTTTGATGACTAGTTTTAACATTTTTTAATTGGAATACTTTTGGAAATACTGAAATTTAAATACTTTTAGAAAGTTAATTGAAATACTTTTGGAAATTTAATTAGAATACTTTTGGAAATTTAATTGGAATACTTTTGGAAATACTGAAATTTTTATAAATTAAAAAGTTATTTTGACATAAAAAAAACTTTTGATGTAAATGAACTTTAAAATACAGACAGTAGACGAAATATTCAATTTAATAATTTTTCTTAACTAAGAGCTGACAAAATTTAAAACAATTTGCAAAAAAATATATATATATACAATAAATAAAAAAAATATTTTTTTGCCTCGTTCTTACTTTTATTATTGAAAAGACAAAATATAAAGCAAGAAAAGTTTGCTTTATAAACTTAATTTTTTCAGGCTATCATTGCTACGTAATTGCATAAACAGCTTCGCAAATTTCCTAGATTTTTTTACAAAAATTCTAAAATAAACAATGTTTACTATATTAACTAAAATAAATGAAAAAATCAAAAATAGAGAGTTTAGAATGTGAGGTTAAAATAAAAATTGAAAAATTTTTCATTTATGGTATAAGAAATCATGAATTTATTTATAAATGCTAATTTTAGGCGATAAAAAATAAATAAATAATAAATTAGTTAAAAACATGAATATTGTAAAAAAGTAATTATTAACATAAACTTTTTTTATAAAAAAAATTCTACATTGATATGTTAGAAAGAGCTTCGCAGCATATCATTTATTAGTTATCTCTGTCTCGATTTTGACTTTCTCTTAGGATTGGTAAAGTTTTATATTGGTATTCCCCTAATAGAGATTAAAAGTTCAGTTGCCGTAAAAAAACTTTTGATCTGTATATAGGTGTTATTTAAATATCTAGCTAAGTATTTGTTCTAATTTATTTTACATAACATTAGTTTTAAACATAAAAATTAAATAAAATAAATATTTATTTAGTAAATATTAACTTAGAAAATAGTGATTGGGAATGTATAAAACGGCTGATATTAGATATAATTCTGACTGCGTATTTTTGCATAAAGACTTTGTTTTCAATTTATTTTTTTTGGTACTGCACCAAGCATTTTTATTATAGTTAAGGCGACAATAAATAAATAAGAAATATAAGAGTTTTAAGAAAAGTGGATTAACAAAAATCAGGCCAATGCTCTTTGAGATTTTACCATGCAGATATTTTATATCATCTTTCATGTTACATTTTTGTCGATAAGAACAATAAGAAACTTTAGTGAAACATCTCTTTTTATTTCGCGATCCTAAATACAAAGTTTTGGAAGTTTTAGAGGAATTTTGACTCATAATAATAATAGAAAAAAGCATACTATGTTTTAATTAAATTTAGTAACAATTTGTTTGCTCTAAATCATTCAGCAAGATTTTGTAGTTCTAATTTTACTGATTTGAATAGTGTTTGTGTATCATTATGAGCATAGAATAGATTTGTATCATCAGCAAACAAGATTGTATTTAATAAGTTTATAATAAGAATATTAATGATATAATAAGCGGTCTTAGTGTTGACCTTTGTGGAACCCTTCAAGTTATATTTATGTTGTTGGTTTTCCCAGAGTTATATGAAATATATTGCAGTCTATTTGACAAGTAGCTCTTAAACCATTTAAAATTTGTATATTTGATACCGTAGTTTTCTTGCTTGGTTAATATATGTAATAACTATAAAAACTACGTTGAAAGCCTATTGCTGAGATCAATAAAAGCATCTAAAGTATATTTATTTTTATTAAATGAGTTAAGAATATCATTAACAAGATAAACAATAATCTGATCAAAAGAGTGACCATTTTTAAATCCAAGCTGTTTATTATATAGGATGTTGTTTATATATAAAAAATGGTACAGCTTTTTATGTATAATATATTCTAAAAAGCATAGCACAGTAGTTTGAAGATAGGTCTCTAATTTAAGACAGAGATTACGTCACCGGATTTTAGGACACTCTTGCAACTTTAAGTTTAACAAAAAAGATTCCTTGTTCTAAAGAAAGAACAAATTTATGCAATAGAAATATTTTTAAATAAAAGATTGATTTGATTATTATATCACCGCTAACAAATCAAATAAAATCAAATCAAATATATTTCTGAATAAAAGTTCTTACAACAATATTGACAAATAGTAATGAGTACTAATATTAAGTAAACACCTGTAAAATTCAACAATAATAAAAATAGTGATAATAACAACAATAAACATAATATAGATATCAATAATAATAGTAATTATAAAAACTTGTGTTAAAAAATATAGCAATAATAAAATAACAACGGCAATAATGACAGTATATTATTGTTATAACAACAATACACTAATGATAACAGTAATAGATACTATATTAATAATAATAACAATATTAATATATGTAATAATAGTCAAAAGTAGTTAATAATAATAATGTAAACATTTATAAAAATAACATTAATAATAACAACAAAAATTATTATAGAAATTAGAAATATCAAACGTGTTTCATTAATGACAGTAAAAATAAAGAATACTTAAGACAAAAAAATTGATTATAGAAATTACAAATATTGACTGTATTTAAAAAAAAAAAAAAACTTGTTTTAAAGATTGGAAATGAGAGCTTTTAGTTCATAAGGAAAGTTTTCCCAAGTTTTAATGCTTTTAGTTCATAAGGAAGGTTGTTCCAAGTTTTAATGCTTTTAGTTCATAAGGAAGGTTGTCCCAAGTTTTCATGCTTTTAGTTCATAAGGAAGGTTGTCCCAAGTTTTAATGCTTTTAGTTCATAAGGAAGGTTGTCCCAAGTTTTAATGCTTTTAGTTCATTAGGAAGGTTGTTCCAAGTTTTAATGCTTTTAGTTCATAAGGAAGGTTGTCCCAAGTTTTAATGCTTTTAGTTCATAAGGAAGGTTGTCCCAAGTTTTAATGCTTTTAGTTCATAAGGAAGGTTGTCCCAAGTTTTAATGCTTTTAGTTCATAAGGAAGGTTGTCCCAAGTTTTAATGCTTTTAGTTCATAAGGAAGGTTGTCCCAAGTTTTAATGCTTTGATATTTTATAGATTCATGTCCGTAATTATGAGAGCGGTATTTAGAGACAGATAGGTTTAAATTACTATTGGAACGAAGATGATAACGAGTGTTAGTACTTTTGCAAAAGAAATTGATGAAAGTTAAAGGTAGGTTATTATGTTGGTGGTTCCAGACTAGTTGACAGTTTGAAAGTTTAATTTATTCTTTATTTATAAAACCGTTATGAACACTTTTATTAATTATTTTTAATTATTTTCAAATAATGCCGTGGTGCAGTGGTAAGAGCGCTTACTTTATAAGCAGGAGATTCAGGTTCGAAACGAGCTCCGGACATATTTTCGCGTCACGGTAAGGAAGGAGGCGTGAACTTCCTGGTTAAATGCACTTCCACGGTGCTCTTTGACAAGACCGTTAGGTCTTCTTGGGGCACCTAAATAACCTTTAAAAAAAAAAAAAAAAAATGTAAAAACATAGTTTGACGCTAGATAAAAATTCTTAAAGTTTAGCCAATTTTTTTGCAAGCTTCAAATATTAAGGTGTCGGGTGGATGGTGCATCTATAATTGTTGTAAGAGTTGAAAGGTTTGAATTATAAAAAAATATATATATTTTTAGGTGCCCCAAGAAGTCCTTAGGGTCTTATCACAGAGCACCACGGAAGAGCATTTAATAGGAAGTTCACGCCTCCTTCCCAACCGATTTCGCCCAGAGGTTGGGTTTGAACCACGGATCTTACGTTTCTGAGGAAAGAGCGCTACCACTGCCCCACAGTTGCTCAATTAAATTGTAGTAATAAGAGCTTATATTTTCCATTTCTTTCCCATCCTTGTTAATATCTGAATCAGAGTGATTTTCTAAAAGCACATTATTTTTTGTTAAGAGAAGTTTAACTACATTTATGTCACTATCATTGTAAGTTATATTTTTAGTATAAAATTAAACTAATAAAATAGTTTCCAATTTGAAATGAGAATTTAAACAAAAGAAATTAAAAATGTGTTCGCTTAATTGAGCGGTGAATGCTGTGGACTGTGGCAATGAAGATCAGTGTTCGAACCCCGGTCAGGTCATTTTTTGTGCGGTTGTGGCGCAGTGGTTAGAGCGCTTGCTTTATAAGCAGAAGATCCAGGTTCTAAACGAGTTCTGGACATGTTTTCGCGTCACGGTAAGAAAGGAGGCGTAAACTTCCCGGTTAAATGTTTATCTGTGGAGCTCTATGAAAAGACCGTTAGGATTTTTCAACAACAACAAAAAAATACGTAAATGGTTACAATGAGTCTAGTCACAAACGTTAAGCTTAACGTACAATATTATAACAAACTTACCTCATTCTCGCTCCTTTTTTACCTGTTTAGTTATATCTAAAAAAAATTTCCACTAGGTATTACTAAAAAATAAAACAAAACAAAAACCCTTCAATTAGCAAAAGGGCCCCTAAATTTCCAAATGGGCCCCTCCGCAATTGAGGGTGTGTGGGAATTATATCCAAACCAAACAGTTATATCTAAACCCAACAAATATATCCAAATCAAATAATTATATCCAAATCAAACAATTATACCCTAAAATTTTCAAATCGTTTGAACTATTAACTTAAAAGATGCTTAAAATGAAAAAAATCAGAAATAAATTATATAGAAAATAGGCTAAAATTGAATAACAAATTAAAAATTCACAGTCTCAGCTTTATAAGCTAGTATATTTTCTACATTCACGAATCTTTTCCTAGTGGCTCTCATTTTCTTTCTAAACTTAGTCTTCACTTTAGAGCACATTTTATTCATTATTGTTATTCTTTGATTTTCCATTTTCAAAGCATTATTTATTAAAAAATTGTTATATAGTATAACAAGCTCAACAAAAACTCTATTCCAATAACTCTATCATTAAACTCGGTAATAGCAGAAAATACCGATTTTCAAAACGTCTTGTACATTTTTTGAAACTCTTTTGGGCACTATTTCCTAATAACATTATTCTATTCAAATTCGTTGCTATAAAAGCCTATTATATAAAAATTATCAAATTTATATTGAATTATTATATTAAAATTATTATACTAAATTAATGTTCTTCTCTACCAAATATGTTCACGAAGTAAACATGGACTTATATTTTTTATATTAGGAGGCAATGATATATTGTATAACTAGATGTCTAACTTGCGGGATTTTATTGGACAAAAAATAAAGCCGCTCTTTTTTGTTTATAACAAAAGTCCGCCATTTTTAAAAAAAGCAAAAGCTTAAGCCGAAGTGCGGAATAAAAGTTAAAAATGCAAGCCAAAAGTTCCCGATAAATTTAAGATAATTCAAAAACAATTTTTAATAATTAAAGAGTACTTATATAAGTTTTATGTTTATTAAAAAGTATTTTAATTCATAAAAATGCTTTAAAAGCGTCTGTCGTTTACTTTTACTTTTCTATTCAAAACTTTAATCCCTTTTTAATCGAAAATAAATTAAGGAATCATAAATTATTATTTTACAAGTATTATAATTTCCGCTTAACACTTTTACGTAAATAGTATTTAAATTTAAAATATTCATTTAAGAAAAGAAAAGTTAAAAATATTTGTTTATAAATCTAATGCCGATACAAATCTAACGCCGAAGTTTGACATCTAGTTATATAATATATCATTGTTAGGTAATAAATTAAGACCCTGACCCAGTGGGCACGGGGCAAAAAAGACGTATTTTGAACGTTTAAAAGACGTTCAAAAGACGTTCAAAAGACGTTATTTTTATGTCCCGTGCCCGCTGGCAGCAATTTATGGTTCAAACATTGTTGGTAGAATTCCAAATAAACTTTCAACTTTAACAACCCGAATCTCAATAGCAGCGTCAACGGGTCATATACACATTATTCAATTGATTCTTTGCGGAGATAACGAGGATTTGCCGAACTTAAATTAATTTTGTGAATTATTAACAAATGTACATAAGATTAAAAAAGTTAAAATAATAAATTAAAAATAAATTTAAACATTACAGTTTTTAAAATATTTTGTTGTCTAACCGGAATTGATTAATCTTTATACAAATGTCATGCTAAAATTTTTATACAAATGACTTGCTAAAATTTTTATACAAATCTCGTGGTAAAATTTTTAAATAAATGTGCTAAAATTTTTATACAAATGTCGTGCTAAAATTTTTCATACATGACGTAGTAATATGGAAGCAAATCGAAGTCAAAATTATTGGCATTCAACACATACATATACACAAACATATACATATCTCCAGAAGCACATACAACAATACACATTATTATTTTTTACTGTTTAACATAGTATAAGTATTATCTTTACAATGCTTGTATGCATTTAGATAAAATAAAATATAAAAGTATATACCGAAATACAACTAAATAAAGTTAAAGCAGAGAGGGACTAAAAGAAGATAAGGGTAAAATTACGTTATCACAATCTTTTCATAGGACTCCTTTGTTTAAATATCGTAATGGTAAAAATAATATATAATATATCGCAATGGTAAAAAGCTCGTATTAACTATAATAATAACAACTAAGTTACCGTTAAAATAGTCAAGACAAAAATAAATTAATTAAAAAAAGAAAAATATTAAAAAATATTAGGCAGGTAAATACAGTACAAATATATTTTTTAACAATTTCTTTATTTCCATTTTTAATTCCATTCAGCTCTTTTAGTCCATTCCATATCTGAAGAATTTCTGAAAAATAGACCTTCTCCATTTCCTATAAAATGCAATATAAAATAATAAATTCCATTCAACAAAATTATAAAAAATAAAAAATGTATACAATATATAAAAGACTTTTATTAAACTATAAATTAAAAGAATCAATTTTAAATTTTTTACCCATCCACTGGTTTGGTCCAAAAGTTACAACTTGGTCAACATCTTTTTCTAAAATCTTTAACCGTTTCCAGTCTATTTTATTCCTAATATTCATTTTAAACTCGTCATTAGTTACAGCTAACCAAGATTTAAGTGTACTATGAAACACCAGATACAACTTTTGGTTTCTATGTATTGCATACAGTTCTCCGCTTAAATTATGATGACCTAATACTGAACCTATGCGTATATCCATTCCTGTTTCAAATGAATAAAACTAATGTCTAAAAATGAAACATTTATTGTAAAAAACAGACTTTTACCTTTTATCATTCATAACTATAATAACCTAATATGTCTCAAATAAAGCAGCAGATAATAGGGGGTAGATAACTTGCTTCCTGACCCAATAAAAGAATAAAATAAACAATAAATAAAAAATTACTGTACTATGCTTAAAAAATTGAGTAAAAAAAGTAAAAAAATATCAAATGAAATTTAAAAAATAGAAGCCTAACTAAAACTAGAATTTTGAAATAAGGTTTCAAAATTGCTTGCAAAAAAGCTTTGCAGAATTTAACAAACTTTTAATAAGAAACCTTTTTTTTTATTGTCTGTTAGGCTTTTATGTACTAAACTTGTCTACAAACACATCCAATTTGTTACCAAATCGAGTTAAGTGGCTAAGTTTTTGCCGACTTTCATGTAAGCTGTGTTGCTATAGTTAAGTTTAGGTAGTATTTTAACAATTAATTTTGAAATCAAAAGATCTGTTATTCGATTTCCACCCACACCATAAAGCCTCATTTTATATTATTATTATTAGTTATTAAGGTGCCTAAAGAAGACCTAACGTTCTTATTACAGAGCACTGCGGAAGAGCATTTAATTAGAAAGTTCACACTTCTTAATTAAATGCTCTCTTGTTGCTTATCTGACTGGAGCTGAGATCAAACTTCAAACCTTTTTGTTCTAAGCCAGAACTCTAACCACTGCGCAAATGCTGCTATGTTTTAGCTTGTTTTTAGAGTTTCTTAAAAATCGGAATAAAATAAAATAAAATGATTAAATATTTTAGGAAGCTCTGCTTATGTTTATACGCCTTTATGACGTTTATTATATTAAAGTCTTGCAAGAAGAAAAGAGTCAGTATAATATGTTTTTCCTTTTTTTTTGAGTTTTTTAAAAGTGATTAGTACATACACTGCAAATTATATCTTGTGTAAAAAATATAACATAAAAAGCTAAGAAAATTAAAAATTCTTGCTTCTGAAGAATCCAGCTTAAAATTAACTCCATTTTCAATTTCAAAAACTCAAAATTTAAATGAACTTGAGAAAAAACTGTACTTATGTATATAACTGGTAAAACGAATGTATATATGAGCCCTTCATTACTATCAAGCAAAAAAAAAAAAAAAACTTCAAATATAAAGCACATCTATATTTTTAAAATTTTCTGTTCTAAATTGGAACTCGATTAAACTTAAACTCATTTTTTGATTATGCAATTAATTATTTTTCCCTAACTACTTTTTAACTATTTTATGTTGATATTATTACAATTAATATTTTCAACATAAAGTAGTTAAAAAAGGCTAATAAACAAATAAAACTAATTTATCTATTTTTCAGATTATTCTGAACTTTTTTTTTTTTTTGTTATTTTAATTACATTTTAAATAAGCATTTTGTTATAATATCTATTATACAAATGTATAGCAGTAATGCATATTACTACTATACATTAATTACTTCAATGTTTTTTTATCTTATTTTTAGTTTTTACCAAGTTTTTTATTTGATTATATATATATGCAATGTATTTTCTGGATTGAAAGAAATATTTTATTTACCCAGAGCGACGAATCTTGGAAATAATATCGGTAAGATAAGATCTTTCTTATTTTACAGAAGTAAGAACTTTTTTTAATAAAACCTTAATAAGATTTGTCAAAAATATTTCTTTGAATAACTTGATAAAATCTTTTTAAGATCTTATTAAGATCTTGTTAAGAAAATGAGAAATATGTATATATATATATATATATATATATATATATATATATATATATATATATATATATATATATATATATATATATATATATATATATATATATATATTATATATATATATATATATATATATATATATATATATATATATATATATATATATATATATATATATATATATATATATATATATATATATATATATATATATATATATATACAGCGCCGTACTATCGCAAGTGCAACAAGTGCAATCGCACTGGGCGCCCTATTAAATACATTAGAAAAACTTCTCCAATACCATAAATTACTACGAATTAAAAGAAAAAAATTTTTTATTTTAGTTTCTGCACAGGGCCCCCAAAAGTTACAGCACGGCGCTGTATATATATATATATATATATATATATATATATATATATATATATATATATATATATATATATATATATATATATATATATATATATACTTAATTTAGTTAAAAAATTTGTAAATTAAAAAAATTTTAATTGACGAAGTATATAAGAAAATGATATATATTTTAATATATGCGTTTTTGTAGTATGCAAAAATATCTTCAAAAATATCTTTTTGATCAACAAAAAGGAAATGTTACAAATTTTAAAGTTATATGAATGTAGTTTAAAAGAACCTTCAAAAAATATTTTTTGTATTACATTTTATTTTTTAAATATTGAAATTATTATAGAGTTAATATTGAGAATTTTTAAATATTATCAAATATATTAAAAATATTAACCTATAATTTTAAACTCATGTAATAATATCATATATTTAGTCATATATATGTAGAAGCAAATGGTGACAAGCAGCTGCATTATTAATTTAGAGGCATAAATTGAACAACACCAACAGTTCTCCTGAAACTGTTTATTATAGAATGTGAAGTAAGATAAGATAATACTTCCTTATGTTTTGCATCTAAACAATTTCTGGTGATTTAATGATATTGAAACTGTAAAGTTTTTTTAAAAACCCAAATCTTTCCTTATGCAATCTACTTGCTCTTAAATAATACAATTTTCAGTTAAATTAGAAATGTTTTCAGAATATGACGAACACAATGAACGCAGAGCTAAAACATTGTACTTATTGCGAAAACAAAAATACAAGTATGTTAATTGTGGCAAAATAATATAAAGACAAGTTGGAAAAAAAGTGTAAGATTTAAAATGGTTGTTTTTAATATTTTAGAATAAAATGTAATATATGCTTTTATAATAATAATATTTTAAGATTATGATTTATTTATTATATTGAATTTTATTTTTATAAAAAAAAAGTAGATTTCTCATACCCTAACAACTGGGCTATCACAATCAATTTAAAATAATTATTTCCCATAAAAAAAAATGCAATATTTGATTTTCAGATTATGTATAAAGATTATGTAGAAGGAATTGTACTTAATGTGTTTGCTTCAGAAAAACAACATCTTTTATATCTTGGAACACTTGGAGAAGTATAGAGATAGTTGTAAGTTAATAAATATTATATTTATTTGAATACTACAGACCCTACAAAACCCACATTTGTTCATGTTTTCAATTTTTATAAAAATTTCATTTTGTTTTTGATAATTTAGTCATATATATGTTATATATGACTATTAGTTGATTTCTGTATTGTTAATTATATTCAAACACCTCAGTTGAGTCTTCTATTTTTTTTATATATATGACTGAAGTAATAGTTAAACATCAGCGCTTGATGAAAATGATGCAAAAACACAAATCATTTCCACTCGGTGCGCAAATTTGTAAAACTAGTTTTTCCTGTACAGTCTTTAACAATGCATAAGTTTCTCTTAAGTATTAGTCTTAGTCTTGAGTCGTTATTTATAACAGTTGAATAAAAATAAATATAATAATTTTTCTTTCTTAAACCATAGTTTCAGGAAGGTGTTAATCTATACATCATTGTTGGTTATGAACTGTCATGAAACAATATTAATTTTGCATAAAATATCTCGGTGCAGAAAATTAAAAGTTTTCCGAAGTCATTCAAAAAATTAATTATACTGGTGAAAACGCTAAAAAAAGATACCCCAAACAATTTTGCATAGTCGTAGAAAAATTAAGGAAGCCATTTTGAAATACTTTGTTTACACAGCTGTAAACGATATATATCAGATAGAACTTGATCTAAAATGGAAATATTTAAACAATTAAACTGTGCCCCATTTTATATAGTATAGTTTTATTACTCGCTGAGCATCAATCTAATCTAAGGTGACTTGTATTTGTATTTTTGTTTAATTTGTAAACAACAGGAAAAAATTTAGTCTATCAAATTTTTATGAGTATTATTCTATTTAATCTGTAATACTTTATTTTTTTTATAATTTTCAATTAGTGTTGCAGTATGGAATAGTCTTGCATAAGTAAGTTGTTGTATTATATATATTATATGTATTACATAATCTGTTAAGATTAGCACTGTTATATTTTTAGTTATAAATATTTTTCGAGAACAAGATAATTAAAGCACTAAATTGTTTTAGTTATTAGCATATGCTAATAAATAAAACAATTAAGTACTTCATATAATTTCTTCTCGATAAAATTTTTTAACTAATAAAATAATAGTGCGCATCTCAACATTATATGTAGTACATATAATATATAACACAACAAATTACTTATGCAAGACTATTCAATATGATCTTAAATGACCATTTAACCAAAAGATCTCTTCCTTGTTTTCTTCCTTGTTTCTCTTCCTTGGTATTTCAACCCACTAAATTCCGTTCATATTTTCGCAATAGAATATTCTGCCTCTACGCAAAAATACGAGTGGAATTTAATAATAATTACATTATTACTAAATTCCGGTCGTAATAATTACAAAATAATTTTGTAAGATCTTGCAAATTATACCAAGAATTCATATTATAACTTGAAAATCTTACTCAGAAATTATGATATTATTTATATATCTTATTAAGATCTTACATTACTTACAAATCTTACTAAGAAATTGTACGTAAACTTACAAATCTTAAAAAGATCTTATTAGTTTTCTTACACATCTTTCAAGCCTAATTAATCTTACTAAGGTTCTTAATAAGAAATCTTATTAAGATTTGTAAGATTCGTCGCTCTGGGTTAATGTTACTGTCAGTACTATCGACATCTACTAATAGTTTAAAAAAAACAACAACTTAAATTTTAACTAATATAATGCTTATGACATAAAACTATCATTTTGAAACAGAGTGGCTAAACGATATGCAGCAGATATCAGAGGTGGAAAAAGCAAAAAAAAAAAAAGTGTATTCAAGTAAAAGTACTGTTACTTAAGTAAAATTTTACTCAAGTACAAGTAAAAGTTACCGGTCGAAAAGTTTACACAAGTAAAAGTAAAAAGTAGCTTATTAAAAATGTACTCAGAGTATAAGTTACTGCGTTAAGGCCGTTTTCCACAAGACGAAAAATTTGCGCGAAGCGAAATTTTTTGTCGATAAGCATGCGCAGATTAAACATTTTTGGTGATTATGCTAATTTTTTTCGCTACTGCGTTTCGCTGCAGCAAAAAAAAAAAGTCGGGTTCATTTCAACTTTTTGCGAATCGCCATAAGCGAAAACCAATCAAGTTTTGAATATTATATCACGTAATGTCGACAGTAAAAAAAAGCGAAAACATGTTGTTTTTAAAGTAGCAAACAACAAAATTCTTAACCTGGCGTTCTTATTAATTTTACATGAACTCACTCTGAAAATTGGCAAGCATGAGTAAATTCATCAAACAAGGAGCAAGACTTATATAAAAAAATTACCAGACTTATATATAAAACTAAATCAAGAATTTACAAATTTAAATTTTTACACTGTCAATTACAAAATTTACACTTCATAAGAATGTTTATCTTCAGGTGGCCACACGAAGATAAACCTTTTTGCGAAAAACCCTACATAGAGTTAAACCTGCTGTTCGTTCTTGCAGTAACAGTTTTTAATAGAAATGTTCATATCAGAGTTTAGCATTTATTTTCTTATACTTACTTGTAAAAAAAAACTTTATATTAAATGATTATATTACAACATGATATTACATCTTAAGTTAGCGAAGTACAATACTTTAGATAAAAATACTTAAGTAAAAGTGCACTTTTAAAAAAATACTTAAAAAGTAGAAATTCACAAAATAACAACTCAATTACAGTAACGTGAGTAAATGTAATTCGTTACTTTCCATTTCTGGCAGGTATATTATGCAACAGATTCACTTTTTACTGTTAGTTTTTGATTTTATATTAATTTATGTTTTTTTACTCTTGTTTTAAATAGTTATTTGTTGATTGATTTGCTGATTGATTAATTCACTGATTGATAAGCTGGTTGACTGATTGGATGCTCACATTAAGAGACAATTTTAATTTTCTATTACACTTTTTATACTATAATATATTATAGTGTAAAAAGTGTAATAGAAAGTTAAAATTATCTCTTAATATAGAAAAATTATCATAGAATTATCTCATAATAAAGCAGCTTCCGAGAAGTGACATGAATATGCTTTTGTTTCAAACAAAGTTATAAATTAAATACAGGCGACATACTAATTTGCCATAAATAAACAGCCCCTTACAAAAAATAGTTGAGGACTTCTCTACTATTGAGAATCAATTTTCATATTCTTAGATTCTCAATAGTAGACTAGTCTACTATTGAGAATCTAAGAATATGAATATTGATTTTTTAGATTATAAAAACAGGACTTTTAATCATTAATTCTCCAAATATATACTTTAAAAGATATACTTTAAAAGAACGTTGGTTTTTCCATCCACATACTGTTTAAATGAGTTGAAAATCACCATAGACAGTTCTTTAAGGTTATGCAAGATTTTATACCCAAGTAAACTTTTCTTAATTTTTTGTTTTTTTAATTTGCACAGTCATCTATGTTTTTAACATTGAACAATTAGTAATGTTTTCTCAAAACCTTGTTGAATAGGTTTTATAAACTGTTTTTTCATCCTTCCTTAAAAAATTTTTGTTAAGAGTAAGTCAAAAGTACACTTGTTAAAAAAAAAAAAATGCTGTTTTAGCTGCGCCTCTTAGCATAATTTAATGGCTGCGAACTTTTACCCTAATGCTTTTTCTTGCTTCAATTGTTAACAGGGCTGACAACACTGAGGGGCCAGGGGGCACGTGTTCCCCTTCACTTTTTTTCTAAATACCTTTTGATTTTTTAATATAAGAAAATTTTAGTTATAAATTACTTTTTTTAAGAATTAACGATTGTGCCCCCTTCCCCCCCCCCCTCCTTTTAAATCCGCGTTGTCGGCTCTGGTTAAGGGTTCTAGATTTGCAGGAATTAAAATATGTCTTTCTTGTAGAATTCTTTTTCTGAACTTTAATGTTAATGCGTATTTTTAAATTCAAACATTAAAAGAAATCGTAGTCGTTTCTGATTATAAATACCTGAATTGTATTTGACCATAAAAGTTAGGGCTGTGTCCAAACATAAAAACTGAGTTTGTTTTTACTCGGGAAATATTACTATCGTTAAATATGTCGATGCATCGTGTTCAATGCATTGTTTTTGATGCATTAAACAACTCATTTTGTCTGATGTGTCAAATACGATGAGTTGTTCAATGCATCGAACACGATTACTCAACTCATTCTTAAATGATACATCGATAAAAAATCGACAAAACGATAGATTTTACCATAGAGATGAGTTAGGTTTGTTTTATAATTCTATTTTATAATTGTTATTAATTAGTTTACTGTTTGTGGTAAGACTAACTATTTTTATTTGTGCAAAATGAAACGTATGATATATAATAAGACACTTAAAGTAGAAAAACTTTTAATTTTTGTAAAAGTAAATGAAATTCTAACTCGCTATGATATATATTGAGTCCTTAATAATTTAAATCTAAAGATTTTTCTGGGGCGTGTCTAGGGGATGTCCGCTACGTCGATGGACGTACCCAAAAAAATTAAATAAAAGTTTTTCAACTTGATTATATTGTTGAAAAAAGTCTTACTATATATAACTATTAAAACCAAACTACAGCTAAAACAAAACAGATTATGCACGGTTAATTATCTTGAACGGTTAGAAAAAAATTAAAAACCTGAAATAGTATACCGGTTTCGATTGTAAAAAATAATAATTACAATATTTTGATGGAGGTTAAACTAACTTTTGAGTTAAATAAATTAATTAGAAACTTGAATTGACATACCTTATTTTATTTTGTTATACAGAACTCTATTTTTTGAATTTTTTCTTTCATTGGTTTAAAAAAAATCAAAATGATTATTTCAGTTAGAACAAACTTTGGACTTCCCTTTTGACATACACCCTGAGTAGAATTTTTATTAAGTTTTATTGTTTAGCTATAACCAGGTGGTAAAATTAGTTAGTAACAACTAACTAATTTAAACAACTCGTCGCGTTGGTTTGACAAGGTTCTAACTGATCCGCAAGTAGTTTTGAGCAAATCAATGTTAAAAATTGTTATGTTCCTCCCATCAAAATTTATTAAAATTCATCGATAATATTTTTTACTCATGATAACATAAGCATTTGCTATAAGTATTACTATTTTTTATTAAAAAATGTTTCACTCTTTATAGAAAAATGAATACACCCAAAACGCAGTTAGAACCTTGTCATAGTGAAATAATCATATTCTCACTATGACAAGGTTCTAACTGCTGTTATAACGGTAGTTAGAAACATGTTAGTTACTTTGAAACTTTGTGACTGAAGCTGTTAGTTACTTTAAATTTTGTAGCTGAAACGATAATATAATAAAAAGCTAATTTTCATAAATTAGATTATTGTTTCAGTCACAAAACAAGGTTACAACATTTTTTTGTACTCATTTTTTATTTTTTTTATACTACATTTTTTTGGTACATTTTAAAACCATTACATTAAGTACAGGGTTAAAACCCTTAAAAGTTTTTCATGTTTATTTTATAGGTGAAGAACAACTCGATAGTATTTTCTGTCCTCTAGAGGCATAAACGGAAATGCAGCTTTAATATTTTTTTTTTTTTAAGTCTGCAAGTTCCTTTGTACAATTTTGAATCTTTGGTTTTACATTCAAAATAGTGGAAGTTGATGGACTTGTTGCTGCATTCTTTCTGTTAGGTTTTTCATTGAACTTGACATTTGCACAGTTCATAGGTTGATTGCGATCATGGCTAGATTTGAAATGTATAATATTAGATGTTTGAGTAAATTTTAGAACAGCAACGTTAGAAAAAGGAACTGACTTGTAATTAAACAGCTTCGCTGTTACTGCATAATCCTTGAAGTCATGTGATTTCATTTGAATGATACGATAAGGATTTTTTCTGTTAGCTTGTTTCAACATCCTTATCAATCCAATTGGACTATAAAAATCAGTTTTCCTCATGAGCTTTTCGATTTCGCTATGAGCATGATCCACCTCTTGGACGCATGAATGACCTGGAACGGAATATTTCATAGTGATTGAGTTGATGTTAGGATTGTCTCTTAAAAAGTGTAACACAGCATTTAATAATATACTGTTCCGATTTTGAGAAACATTTCTCTTTGTAAAGATTATACATTTTTGAAACATTAAGGTGTGACTCAAGGTATTCTCTATTGGTACTTACACGACAATAATGTGACTCAACTGTTGGAAAAGATTTTTTGTGATCCCTAGCTGAGTTGGCATCACTATGCGGTGTACGTTTGCCTTTCATGCTCTTACCTCGTAGATCTTGTGCAGGAGTGTTTGTTTTAATATCTGGTGTTGTGAGCTGTGTAAACTGGCTTTTGTGAAATGGACAGTGTAGTTAAGTAGAATGTTTTGCAAACACGGACTTTTTCACCTTTTACATGAAAAAAATATCTATAGGCGTACTTCCTTTTTGAAAAAACTTGTTTTTCAGCGTGGTCATCAGTTTCTTTATTTGCAGTATCACTATCATTGTTTTCCTCGTGGTTTCTTTTTGGTCTAGCAGTGGTTGTGCGATCAGTCGAAGTAACAAAGAAATGCCTCTTTTCAGTAGCTGAATTTAAGGCATAAAATGATGAAAAAATATCGATTCGCTCATCTTCTGATATTTTCTTTGCA
Source organism: Hydra vulgaris (assembly GCF_022113875.1). Taxonomy (NCBI): domain Eukaryota; kingdom Metazoa; phylum Cnidaria; class Hydrozoa; order Anthoathecata; family Hydridae; genus Hydra; species Hydra vulgaris. The sequence continues at coordinate 27,647,249 of NC_061165.1, forward strand.
CATTCGTACTTACAGTTTGCCAGACAGTTTTTTTTTGTTTGAAAAATATTATTTGGTACTTGTTTTCCTCTTCGACTTGTATAATTTTTACCAGCTTGATATGCCTTTTTTTTTATTACATTCCCAGGTTTCAGGTTTAGATATTCGTTTTCGGAATTTTTTCTTAAACGTTTGTTGAACTTGATCCCTAGAAGAGTAATATTACTTAGTCGATAATAGTATCTCTAGTATATAATCATATACTAATTAAATCGTTCTTAAATGATTAAAATGGTTCACTTTGTATATAATAATAGATTTTAATGTCGAAATCACTTTTTAGATGAAATTTTTATTAAAAAAACAAATCATAAATAAAAAAAATATATATTTAAGATTTAGTGGGTGATCGAGGGGGAACACTACATTTTTGGCTTACTTGTTTGTCACTAATTCAGCATCATTCGTAGATTTTTTTTTTTTTTTTTTTTTTTTTTTTTTTTTTTTTTTTTTTTTAATTTTGCTTACATTAAAATGTCAAAGTACAATTATATATGCCATATATATCGTGTTACAATTAAATTCGTGTTACAACATTTATCAACTAAATTAAAATAAGAAAAAACACGGACATACATATATAAATATAAGCATATATACACATACAAATGCGTAGATGCGCACATACATAAACTGCTTACAATGAAACATAAGCTAGGATCTGAAAGAAGATCACAAGATCTTGTCATCAGAACCTTATAAAGCACAAACAAGCAAAATAAATACCAGTATAAGATACTAAAAAATAAAGTAAAAATTAAAATAAAGTACTGAATTCAAGTTGTATAACAATTTTCAAAATATTAGAAGTATCTGAGTATATTATCAAGTGAAATAATACATTTTTTTAGATTGAGCTTGAAAAGGTAAAAGGAAGTTGGTAAATCAAAATTCTGCAAAACTATATTATTCCATAGGTGGGGTCCACGATAAGCAATGCAAAATTGATTAAATTTTGTGTGACAAAATGGTTCTTTTAAAAAGTTTATGTTTCTCATGTCGTATTTGTTGTTAGGTTTGAGTTTGAAAGTATTATTAAAAACGGTAGGGGATTGATTATTTCTCCATAGATATACAAAACATAAAACTTTAAATACATTGAGTTCAAATAAATTTAACAAACTCATTTCAGTAAAAAGAGGTTTTGTGTGTGTAAAACGATCGGCATAGTTAATTATGCGGATCGCATGCTTTTGACGACGATAAAGAAGTTCTAACTTACTTTTTCCAGTACTCCCCCAAGCAGTGTTGGCATAATTTATGTAACTGTGGATAAAAGAGTAATAAAGTTGTTTTAAGCAATTTTTATTTAGGTAGTTACGAGCTTTATATAGAATCCCAATGTTTTTTGAAATTTTGGTAGATATATAATTAATATGTTGATTCCAGGAGATGTTTTCATCGAGATAAACACCTAAGAATTTTGTAACGGAATCATTTTTTATTTCAATTTCGTCAATAAAAAGTTTCGGCAAATTTATTGGTAAAAATCGCTTTTTTGCATGCGAATGGAATAGAGTCCATTTAGTTTTATTAATATTTAAAGTTAGCTTATTACATTTAAACCAGTTTGATATATGTTTTAATTCTTTATTCATAGTAGTAAAGAGTTCGTATATATTACTGTTTGAGAGGAATAGATTGGTATCATCTGCGTACATAATGCTTATAAGGTTAGAAGCTTTATTCAGATCATTTATATATATCAAGAAAAGTAGGGGCCCGAGGATTGAACCCTGAGGAACACCGCAGACGATATCAAGACAATTATTTTGATAGCCGTCGTTACTAATTACAAATTGTTTTCTTTTTGTTAAATAGCTTCTAAACCATTTTAAGGCAATACCATTAATTCCATAATATTCAAGTTTTTGAAGCAGAATGTGATGATCTACCGTGTCGAAAGCTTTTGATAGGTCAATGAAGATACCTAATAAATACTGTGATTTTTCAAAAGATTTTGAGATTTCATGCACAAACTGGATTATTGCATGCTCTGTTGAGTTATCTTTTTTAAAACCAAATTGTTTGTTGTACAGTAAGTTATTTTTGTTGAGATGTTTGTATATTCTATTAGACATTATTCTTTCTAAAATTTTTGAAAATACCGAAAGAACAGAAATGGGTCGATAGTTGCTAATATTTGATCTGTCACCTTCTTTAAAGATAGGAGTAACTTTAGCAACTTTTAATTGTTCTGGAAAAATTCCTTGATTTATAGAAGCTCTAAAAACTTTAAAAAGAATATGTTTTAATATATCGAAACAATCTATAATTACGTTTCCATTAATTTCATCTGCTCCTGTTGCTTTGTTTCTTTTCACAGAATTCAAAGCTACTTCAAATTCCTTAAAAGATAATTCTGAAGATATCTCATCAGAGCAAATGCAATTATCCATAGGTACAAGAAAATCATTAAAAGAAGCCGTCGTATTTGAAATCCTATTTGATAAGGAAGGACCTATCCCAATAAAAAATTTATTAAATTCATGGGATATGGCTCTTGGGTCATATAAACTTATGTTATCAACTTTAATCATCTGCGGCAGAAAACCTAAGCACGATTTTTGTTTTCCAGTAATTTCTTTCATAATTTGCCATGTGCGTTTTAAATCGTTTTTAAATTTATTAATTAGTTCTGAGTAGTAATTTCTTTTTAAGTTTTTACGTATTTTTTCAAATAGATATTTGTAGTTTTTGTATATTTTTTCGCTAGCAGATGTTTTTGTTTTTAAATATTTAATATACAACTTCTGTTTAATTTTTGACGATTTTTTTAATCCCTTCGTAATCCAGGGACTTTTTGAGCTTTTGTTAATTTTTATTATTTTTTCAACAATTGGAAAATTAGCGTCGTAAACGGAAAACAATGTTTTATAAAATGCTTCGTAGATGTTATTTGCATTGTCATTAAAATCAATATGATTCCAATGGAGCAAAGATAGTTGATCTTTAAATAGCTCAAAGTTTTTTTGTTTAAAGACACGTTTTCTTACAACTGTAGGGGTGTTAATATTTTTTTCTAAATTTGAGTTTATAATAAGGAATATAGGAAAATGATCGGATATATCAGTTTTTAAAATACCTTTTTGAATATCTTTATTAAAAATATCAGTTGTAATGATATTATCTATTAGGGTAGCCGAGTTTATTGTTACCCTAGTAGGGCGATTAATTAAGGGTATAGACCCTGTTTCAAAAATTGTGTCATAAAATTTTTTAACTTTATACTCATCGTTATAAAGAAAACAATTCATATTAAAGTCCCCAATTACAAAGCTCTTTTTTTTTTCTGCGTCGCTGGTATTCACGATATGTTGTAAAAACATGCTTAAGTTTTCACTCACGCCGTCAGGTGGTCGATAACAACAGCTTAGTAAGGTTTTTGTTTTTTCGAGTAAAAGTTCAATTGTTAAAACTTCTTTATCGCCATCGGAGACGCTTAAATCGTTTCTCATATTATAAAAGATACTTTCATGAACATAAATTAGAAGCCCTCCACCTCGTTTACTCGTTTTTCTTTCTTGTGAGATAATTTTAAAATGAGGAATATTAAAATTATTGTCAAAATCGTTTAATGTAACCCATGTTTCAGTTAAACAAATGATATTAAATAGATTTTTTGTTTCTTCTAATAAATTTAAAAGTTTTTCAAAATTCCGATTTAAGCTTCTTATATTGAGGTGGAGAATTCTAATTTGATTGGAACTTTTTTTAATTGCATTCTGAAAAAGAAAACCTTCAAGCTCTTTAGGATAAAAATAAGCACAATCCGTAAAAGTATCGTAATAAAAATTATTATCTGGGTCTATGTTTTTATCAGAGGAAAAGTGGTTTCCTTCAAAAAAATTAAAAGAAATGGATTCAAAATCGTTCATAAAAGCCATGATTATTAAAATTAGGTTAAGGTTTCTTTTTTAGAATGCGTAATTCGATTATTTTTTTGGAACGTTTTTTAAAATATTAGTTTTAAAAGAAATAATTTTATCGTAACGAACCGAAACATTCTCACCGTTTAAACGTCGTTCTTTTACTTCCGCAAATAGTTTTCTTCTGATTGCAACTGTTTCGCGAGAAAAATCCTCGTTTACATAAATGTTTGTTCCTCTGAGACGAGCTGATTCTTTCAAAATTTTAACTTTGTCTTTGTATTGTTGAAGTTTTAAAACTATCACCCTCGAACGTCCATCTTTTTTTGGCCCAGTGCGATGTGCTCGTTCAATTTCAATACTCTTTATACCCAGTTTTTGTAGAAAAAATGAATGAACTTTTTCTTCGGTTTTGTCCCAAGATTCTACTTCGTCTTCACATATTCCCTCAATTCTCAAGTTATTTCTCCGCGATCTATCTTCGAGGTTACGGATTTTTTCGTTTAGAAATTCGTTATTAGTTCTTTCTTTCTCTAATTGTTTGTTGATGTCGATTTTGTTTAAAAAATGTTTGTTGTTACTTTCAATCTTTTTATCAATTACGTGTTCGTTGAAGTTTAAACTTTCTTTTATATCTTCAAGCTCTATTTCAATTTTTTTAATCTTGTTTGCATTTTGAGTGATATTTTTCTCAAATTTATCCAATCGTTCGTTTAATATTTTTGTATTTGCACTAATAATATCAATTACTGTTTTTTCTTGGTTTTTTAATAAAACTAAAGTTTCCTTTTTAAAATCATTAAGCATTTCTTTCATCATTTTTTTTATTTCTTTAAGTGTTACAGCCATACCTGATGTTGATAGGATCTTTTTAGTTAGTAGATTCGTAGGTTTTTTAGTTGTTTCTTTATTATACTTCAATTCCGTAGACTTTATTTATTTATTTACTTTTTTCTAGTCGATAACTTTTATTTAATTCAGTAGAATTTTTAATACTTTTCTGCGCAGAAAAGCGTCTGTTCACTTCGAAAGCTTGCGTGAAAAAAAAAAAAAAAAAAAAAAAAAAAAAAAAAAAAAAAAAAAAAAAAAAAAAAAAAAAAAAAAAAGATTGTACATTCATGTCTATCTCAGAACTATTTTCAGCTTGTGCTACATAAACATTATTGGCATTGTTTCCAGAAGCTTCTTCAACAATATTTTGTTTAGAATCTTGTGCAGTTCTGGAACATTCTAGTGCAGTTCTGGAACATTCTAGTGCATTTCTGGAACATTCTAGTGCAGTTCTGGTTAAACTAAAGCGCCTCTTCTTCCTGTTTAAATATTAAAAAGTAAAAATCTTTTTAAAAAACTTTTCAAAAGCTTATAAATTTAGCTATTTTAATATGTAAATGCATGGCCAAAGTCACACAAAAAAGTTATATTAGGTTACTAACCGTGTACTTAATTCATAGCAGTCTTCGCCGCTTTCACTAGTTGGAGCTACAAATTCGTCACTATCATAACTGCTTTTTTTATCAAATACAACTCCTTCCATTTTCTGTTGATATTTTACTTAAAACGAAAATAATAACTTTTCAAATGTTTTATTTTTACTTTCAAATGATTTTTAAAATCTTTTTTTAACTACGCAGCCTGGTTTTTATTATTGATACAAAACTGTTTTATTACAAGTTGTTTAATTTTTAATATTACTGTTATATTTGATTTAACAATTTAAAATAAGTTACTTTGTAAAATCAACGTTCTAAATTGCACATATACCGACTAACCGTTGTAGATAAGTGAAGAAAAATGAACAAGTATTGACTTACTTTTTGGGGTAGACACAGCAAAATATAGTTAGATCGACTTACCGTAAGGGAATGGCGCGGCAAATTGTACTTGCATTGACTGTGAAAAGTTTGTAAATTTATTAATGCATAAACATCATTATTTTAAAAAAATATTTTAGCTCATAAATCCCCTTTTTATTTTGAATAATAATAGTTATTTCTATGCTAATCGAAACCAGAATTTTGTTTTTCAATGTTACAGGTGTCAATTTGAGTAAAGCTACAGAATGTTATAAAAAAGATTTTTTTTAAATGTCAAATAATAGCTTTAATGATATTTTATTCTACATCGGTGTCAGAATTTTTTAATATGATTTTTTATCATAATAATTAGTTAATAGAAACCAGCAAGAGATTATGCAGTTATTGTTAGTTAGAACCTTGTCAAACTAAATATCATTTAACTAAAGTTGCAGATAGAACTTTGGCACATTAGCAGTTTGCTTGTTTTACGCTATATCGCTGTAAATTTCAGTTTATTTTGTTCATCATGATTAAAATAGTCTAATAAAATGATAAAGTCGATTTTGGCAAAAATGTCAGTTAGAACCTTGTCAAACCAACGCGACGAACTAGTATATATCAAAATATATCAATAGACATCCCCAGTTTTATTACACTAGACTGTGTATCATTTTAAAAACTTGCATTTTAAGTAATAAATAAGGAGAAAAAAGGTTTCAAATGTGAAAAATAAATTTCGGACTTTCCCTTAGACCTACACCCTGCTAAATTTGTGTTTTATTATATTAATTAATTTTATTAAACATATAACATGGCCGATGATTAGTTCAAAATGTCGCTTAATTCACAAGTTTATATAGCATTTTAAAGAAAAAGTTAGTATGTTAAAGAAAAGCATCATTTCCTTTAAAGTTAGGCGACCGAATATTACTTTAATTGTGTAGAACTTTTGATATCACGATATCCTTTGGATACAAGAAAGGAAGACAGAGAGTTATTACAAGTAGAAGCTGTTTATAGTTGCATCGATAAAAACTAGTATTTGTTCCTTGATTTTCTTTTATAATCAAGAAGAAGATTTTAGACTTATTAAGTATGATTTTAATTAACCATATTGTTTATCCTTTATGAGATTCATGATAATCGTAATAGGAACTATGACGAACCACATTAAAGAAAAAACTTGTTTACTTAGTATTTTCATAAAAGCTATTACTGATTTTTCTTTGGGTGTTATGAAATGTGAAATTGTGGCATGGATACTTTACGAAAGTTTTTTATACCTGTGGCTTTCTGTCTCAAAGAATATCATTAATGGTGCAGCCTCAACTTCTTCTTCTGAATTTATAACAAATTTTGATTTTATTGTTGCTCTGTGTATAACAAGACATGTTTTTAATATAACTTTTTAAATTACATAATTTTGCAAGCAAGTAATAATGATAATTTTTATAGTTTAAATCTTATTCAAGCATTAAAAGATTTTGTCTCTATAGTTAGAAATATTATTAATCAACACCTCTAAACAAGCCTAAAAATTGCTTTTCAAATTATTTTAACTTCGTTATCGCTGTTTCTTTGCTAGACTATGAGTTTTATCTAGATTACTGAAATTAACACTATGGTTGATTAATACAATTTTGAAGTGTTATAAAGCACCTGTACTTTAATTTCTTCTTTCTAATTTTCTGTTTCTTCTAAAAGCAATTGCGGAAATTCAATATTTTTTTATACTAGTTGAGAAAACCAAGTCATATTTTTTAGTGTCTTGTTTAACCAAAGGCTTTATTAGGTTTATTTATTATTTCCAAATTATTATTACTCAAATTTGATCTGTGGGAAGTTTAGTTGAATTTCACTTAACTGCCTGAATTTCAAAAATGAACTTTAATCTAATAATACTGAAACATTACAAGCAACAAACCTTTTCAAGTTTGTTATAAATACTTATGAGTTGTGTTTTAAATAAAATTCAAATACGATAAAAGTATAACTTCAAATGTTTTAGCTGCTTTTTGTTAAACAGCTATTTTCATAGTCAGACATTTTTGTAAAAACATTTAGCATTGTACAGTTATTCCAATAAGTTTTTTGACTAAGTATTTATAAAGTTTATTTATAATTAAAAGTTATTTATAAAGTTATATAAAAAAATTTACACAGCAAAATCTTATATTAATCTTGTAAATTGTTTTCACAAATCTTGAAAAAAATTTTAACATGTATATATTATATATTATACATTACGTACATTACATTATGTATATATTATATATTATACATTACGACAACTGAGTATTTTCAAAAATTAATTTTTTTAGTTTGCAAAAATCATATTTTGAGCTTTAGTTTCCATTTTACCAATGTTACAAGTCATTTAAAGAATTAAAACATTTTTATAAAATACACTCAATCCGGTCAAAATCTGGTCCCCCTCCCCCTCTCCCTTAAAAAATAGGGAGGTGGAATAATTTTTTTTTTTTTTTTGACTTACCCAAAAAATTTCCTGTAAACGCCCCTGATTTTTTATTTATTTGTTTACACAACTTCATAAAAAAAAGTTCAGCTTTTCTCTCAGAAAGATATATAGACAAAAATGCAGAAAGATATATAGATAAAATTAAGGTAATTAATTAGTAATCATGTATATAATAATGACAGTAGCAAAAAAATAAGAATAAATAATGGTTATAAACCTTTTAAAATGAAAATAATGAAAATAGAAAAAAAAGTTTATGTAAAATAACTACCTGTCCACGAAACGCCATTATCTTTTGAATAGTAACATGCTGGTTTCGTACTAGAAAAAATCATAAAACCTTAATCTCCTGTTTTGCATATACTTAGATGTTATATAGAATCAATGCAAAGAAAAATTACCAAATTTCAAAATAAAAATTGTTGGAATTCTATAAAAATTAATTGTTTTTTATTGGTATTTTGATTAATTAAAATATTCAAATACTCTTAGTATATACCTCCTAACATGCTGGTTCATGCAAACGTGTAGCTGAAAGTTTACAGCATCCCAATAAATACCTCGATTGTAAAACTCTAATGTTTTAAAATAACATGATTTTAGTTAAATTATTTTTATATATAAGAGGTTGTTAAATAATTTCTCTACCTAATACATGATTCTGATTTGATTGAACAACTGAGGCACAGTTTTGCCTGATATATATCTTTACTGTTTTATATTTTTTCCAAACTTTTCCAGCACTATTTTCAAAATATAATCTCATAGGAACTTCAATTTTGTACACATCAGGATATAAACATCTATCAATTGTATTATTGATTGAAGTAATAATCCGTTGTCTAATTCCAACATTAGGCAATGTGTGAAAAATCTAAAATATACCCATACTGATCTTCATAGAACTTTGTTCAGCTAAAAGATTTAATAAACAATAATACTTAGAATAAAATTTTAAAATTTTATGTATAATTTTATTTTTAAATAGAGATCGCGTTAGGTTTGTGGATAAGTTCTTTTCAGAATAGCCATAAAGACGGTTGTGGCTTTGTACCCATCTTAATGGATTCTTGGAAAAATATTTTTCAAAAGAACCTCATACATATTGATTTTAACAGACTTTGTCGTTTGTTTTTTTTGACTAACTAGATTTTAAAACTAAAAATGTTTGTCAAACTAAAAAATATTAAGCCGCAAAACTTTCCCAACATAAAACTTGACTATTTTTTGGCAGGAAACTTAACTAAAAAGTAGTGATCAGGTTTAGAATCTGCATCATTAATGAGTTAGTGGCGTGAAAGCCACAGCGCATATCTAGATGGTTGAAAAGATCATTTTTCTTCATTAGTAGAATTAAAAAGTTTTGTGTCTAAGTTTTTGAAGCTTTTTTTTCTTTCCTTATTGATTTCCATAGCTATCTTTTTGCAAATAACTACTTCAATGTCTGATTTTTCAGGGGTATTAAATAGAATGCAAGAACCCCGTTTTTTACCTTGAGAAGATTGGACACAAGCTTTAGATTAAAGCATGATGTCTTGCGAACAAAATGTTTAACAGACATTATATCTGATATTTAAGTAGAAGTTTTTAAGGTTCAAGATAATTTTGGATTCATAAGAACTAATGTACTAGTGCTAGGTGTAGGTTGCACTGGATCACAAACTAAATCCTTAATCAAAGTTGGGTCTAGACGGTCTACAACGCTGGTCATAAATTCATCATCAGTAAATATGCTTAGATTTATTGGCCATATTCCAGATACTTTTGAACTCACTTATGATGTTTGTAGGAGCCATCCTAGCAAACATTCTATAGCGGAATTTTAGAGCAACTTTTTAGGTATTTTGAGCAGACCCCTGTAGTTTTGCTCATTGGTTACTTAGTGGACCATTAGTGGCAGCCGCCAAAAGTGGTTAACCAATAATTAGCCACTATTAATATGTCGGAAACTTATTGGCTCACCATTTATAGCGGCTGTCTACTAATGTTCCACTAAGTTACCAAAACTCCAATGAACCTCTAAAAAATGATTAAATAGGTTACTACAAATTTACTAAAACAATGTTTGCTGGGTAATGTTTGCTGGGTAAGGTTTGCTGGGTAAGGTTTGCTGGGTAAGGTTTGCTGGGTAATGTTTGCTTGGTTTTAATGTCACAAAATACAAAATTCTTCATTAAAATAATATACATTTTCTGAAGTAGAAGCTATTTATTAGAATTAAACAATTAGTCTGCATGCAAAGAGCAGTTATAAAATATGACTAAACACCAAATTTACTTGGAAATAAACAGCTCACTGAGTTCAACCATTCCACCTCTTTCTCTAAAAATTTGTAGCCCAGTAGTCTAGACCAGTAGACATATTATATTGTTTATAAATAGTATAAATATGTCTATATATATAGTATATATATAATATATATATAAATATATATATATATATATATATATATATATATATATATATATATATATATATATATATATATATATATATATATATATATATATATATATATATATATATATATATATATGTATTTTTGTTCTTTATTACAATATTTATGATACATATGTTACAAATAATATAAAAAAAAAAAAGATAACAAGTCAAGATATCGTTAAGAAACAAAGTTTAAAAAGTTAAAATATAGAACGCGGATACTCAATGAAGACCATAAGGTCTTGTCACAGAGAAACTGCTATTGAAGAAATTAGAACTTTTTTTTTTTCTTAATGGTTTTTCCTTTTGTTGTGGCGTTTACGCCTTGCATCAATCAAACTACTGTGTCTTCCGAAGAGCTGACTCATGCGAATAATAATGTTTATAATTTTCTAAATGAATCTCTTGCACGCACTGAATTTAATTTGTTGAAAATATTAACTGAATATTATTAATTATTCAATATATAATAATTACTCAATATATATCAATTCAGTAATACATATTATTCATATATATTACTGCATATAATCAATGTAATCACATTTTCAGACTGAATAAAATATATTTCCATATCGTTCAAAAGATTCTGCAAAAGGACCTAGATACGATGGTAATCGCTGTGTGTTAGGCCAAATTACCAAATTTCCAATAGGTCAAATTACCAAATTTGATTAAATTTATATTAAAATTTAATAATAAAAAAGTTTAATATTAAATTGAAAGCGTTTAATAAATAAACATTTAATATAAGTTTTGTTTTATAGTTTAATTTCGTAAAAACATTTGCTAAAAACTTGCCAATTATTAGAAGTAAAACATCATAACCTTCCATTAACTTTTTATAAAAAACGAAACGAAATATACATATATATATATATATATATACATATATATATATATATATATACATATATATATATATATATATACATATATATATATATATATATATATATATATATATATATATATAATATATATATATATATATATATATATATATATATATATATATATATATATATATATATATATATATATATATATATATATATGTCATACTCACCTAACGTCAAATAGCCTGCTGCCGGGGGCTTCAGTACATACATCGACTGACAAATAGCCTGACTCACAGTGGAGTGCTGCTACATCGACTGAGGGTTTGGTATGGGTCAGCAAATTTTTCATTTATTATTTTTCATTTTCCTTCATTGTTTTCTAAAAACGCTCACTTAATTTAGGCTAGCAAAAAAAGTAAGCAATTGCGCATATAAATATGCTATAGTAGATATTCATATATATTTAAACAATTTAAAAAGTATTCTACAAAAAGAGTGCTCAATATTTTTAAAAAAACAGAGCAATTACAAATTAGTAGAAAATCACTTAGCAAAATTTTTTCTCATTTAACACTGTGTTTCGTCAAAAAAGACTCATCAGAAATGAATGATCAAATTAATAAAACTTCAATTTATACCAAAAATTAAATTACGGGAAGTCACATGGACCAATTCAGTGTAAAATCATCAATATTTTTATCTTTTAATTCCCATATATATTTTGACAGCATGGTGTCTTTTGAATACTTTTTATTTTTAAAAGATTGCTTATGATTGGCAAAACGTTTTTTCCATTCACCTTCTGTTATGCCAATATATTGTTTATCAGGTGCATTCTTAGAGGAGACAACACATTTATATACCACATTTTATGATAAGCAACTTCCACTCATTGGACAATTGTTTTTTTGTTTACAATTACAATTTTCTGTAGTTTTTTCATTTTGGATTTCTTTTTGTTTAACAAAGCATTGTTTTGACCTTTTATATTTCTTTCCATATTTTTTGTGCAACTGTAGCTAACTTTAATAGTATTTTGATTAAAAATTTTATGTAATTTTTTAGAGGGCGGGAAATGCTTATCGATCAATTTTAAAAACACTTTTCCTATGTTTGTAGAAACATTTTTGCTATACGGGGGGTTGAACCAAATTACATTTCTAGTTCTATTTCGCTTTTTTGTATTCTTTTTTTCAGGGTCAAATTTTAATTCAAAGTTTTCAAAACCACTTTTTTTAAGGGCATCTTCAAATATCTGTTTGGAGGAATTGAATACATTTTCATTAGAGGAGTTTTGGTTAAGCCTGTTATTAATTGAAATTGGGATTTGTTTTAGAATTTGGGGTGGATGATTTGAGTTAATATTAATATACAATAATTCATCGTTTGGTTTTTTGAAAGGCTTATATGTATTTTCCGAGAGGTTAAATGTGAATTCAAGAAAATTCACAATTTTTAAATTTATGTTTATTTCAATTTGAAAGCCAATATCTTTAAAAATTTTTATAATATCTTTTCTAATTTTATCAAGCTGTGGACCAGATTTTTTACGCATTACTATTAAACCATCGTGGCGATAAAGGCCTAAATCATTTATATTGATTATTTTACTTAATAAATCTAAAATATATAATCCAACTAATTCACAAATTTTTGCTCCATCATAACTGCTCATTGTTACATCGAAGCAGTTATGTATGTTTTTCTTTTTCACATTTAACCTGTCGGAAAATACATATAAGCCTATATATATATATATATATATATATATATATATATATATATATATATATATATATATATATATATATATATATATATATATATATATATATATATATATATATATATATATATATATATATATATATATATATATATATATATACATATATATATATATATATATATATTATATATATATATATATATATATATATATATATATATATATATATTATATACATATATATATATATATATATATATATATATATATATATATATATATATATATATATATATATATATATATATATATATATATATATATATATACATATATATGTATATATATATATATATATATATAGAAAATATGACTATTTTGGGATAAAATCCTTCTTTGATTCTTGCTTTGGATATTTGGCACGATTCACCGCTGATGTTTTTATTATTGAATCCCGTCGCTTCGTACCTACTACCTTCTTACTGGCCTTTGTAACCTCCTTCACAGCTCGTTCAACCATTTGGGTGTGACATTTAAATTTTGGTACAATGAGAGGTTCTGATACCAGGGCCAACAATTCGCTATTTGACATGTTCCTAATCAAAGGAGGTATGTCAGTTTCACTCCACTTAATCATTAGCTGCCACTTTGATGCTTTAAAATTTAGTTCAGGCACCCGGAAAAGACGTACAGAAGAAGCTTGATCTTGGTGATTAGCTCTGGCTGCAATGATCGTTTGAACAGCATCTATGCGGTCTGGCTTATGGAATGAGGCTAGTTCAGCTAGCAAAATATTTTCTGGATGGGCATAAAAAACGTTCCGATGAATGCAGCGCTGTACGATCTTCTTAGCAGCTCCATCTTCTGTTAACAAAGATCTTTGCATTAGGAAAAACAGATTTTGAAGACCATTAATCCCAAGCTCATAATACTTCACAGTAAACCACATAGGAGCATAAACATTCAAAATATATCCAGTAAAAATATTAAAAACTGTTGATGGTTTTGTTGTACTCGCATACAGCCTACAGATACCGCATGCAGTCGTGAGCTACTGTGGCTACATGGTCCAATCTTCAGACGCTCTAAATCCTTTTCGAATTGTCCGGAAATAAGCGCTGATGTAATTCTCCACATGTATTTCTGGTCTGTCGACAAATCCTTTCAAACTTCGTTGGGCATTTTAGATAGAGGTTGAGAACAACCAAAGCGTTTGTATTTGATGACAGGATAATTCAAGACATCTGGTAGTAACTTGCCAATAGGTCCAGCAAAAGCGTTTGCACTTGCAGTTGGACCATCCAACTCAATGATGATGTGCCTTAATGGCAACTCATTCGCGTGTAGAAGGCAAACATTCCATTGTAAAGCACGCCCAATACTTACTTCAATCATATTGTTTATTCCCCCTTCTGCTCCAACATTTGTGTTAGTGACATCACATGCCAAGGCTTCAATTTGATCAATTATGTTTTTTTCTTGTAGAAACTGGACGAGAGATTTTGAAACAGTTATAGCTTTACCATCGGTTGGTGATACATAGTTACATGTTCCTCAGTTTTCCTTGATTGATAGTGTTTTTCACCTCTCTCTCTTGCGGTAAAGTCAAATCTTTTCGACCATCGTAACCAATTCCATAACACACCACTAATGGTACTGCATAGTCTTCTTCTAATATTACATTAAAAGCTCTGCAAACTTTTGATTTTTCAAATATTTCGGGAATATTGTATATAAGAAGAGTGGCATTAACAATCCAAAGCAATTGCTCTATCAGAGATCAAATTACGCACCTTTGCTTCTGTTATCTGTCGAAGATCTCTTCCTCGATTCTTTAAAGCAACTTCTACAACATTAGCAATACTTGAGGCTGAGGTTGATGTACTTGGTTTATTCTGGAAGTCCGAATCTGTATTAATATCCGGACTTTTAGTACTGTTATCTTCCTCGGAGTTTTCGTCCTCATCCCTGCCAATTTTCACACTCACGGAAACAACAGTTTCAAACTGCGATTCTCGTCGTTGTCATTCTTTTACACCCTGGTGTCGTCGGCTTTCTTACTTGATTCTTTCTGCTGTTGTTTTTTTATCTTTATCCACTGTACTACTTATGATCATCTTTCAAATAGATCGCTGATCTTCGAGAAAATCTATCTCCATCCTGGAAACATTCTCATTATCAATAACTTCAAACAAACCAGAAATTTCCTTGCGAAACTCAACTTTCTTATTTTTAAAGTAGTCTGAGAGATCATTGGGATTTGGACAATTTGGGTTCTTATACCTTCTGGGAGTTGGTATTCGGATTATACTTTGACGCTTTTCATAAACTTTGAGAACACGGTCCTTAATCGTGTCTTTTCTAACTGTTGGTAAGGATGCGCGTTTATAAACACTTTCGACTTGTGACACAATAATCTCTGCAATAATAGAATTATCAGGTTCTTTTTTTCCAGAGGTTTCAATCATCCATTTTTGTTTCTCATACAGGAAAATTCTAGCAATATCTAATTCTGTTGGAAGTACGCTTACAGGCAGTTCTGCCGGCTGACCAAAGGCAAGCTGATCTGTTCCCATTCGGAAAGATATTTTTGTTAAACCTGTCATTATAATCTGTGAAAAAGAAAGAATATTGATATTAAAATGCATACTATGAGAAAAACGTGGATCAAATAAAGATGTTAGTCATAAAACTATATCCTGCATCTTTTATTGTTCTTTAAAAACATTGAAATTCCTGCTTAATATTGTTCAATTTGTAATAAAGTGAAAAACATTGAAGTTCTTTGGGCCATTTTCCTGTTGCGCAAAGCCAGAAATTTCAAATCAATGGAGGAGGGTCAAGGTATGAACCGATTTTGATGAAATTTGGAATATAGCTATATGTACTTCATTGAAGAAAATTAACAACTTTGGAGCGGGCATTTTCAAAAAAAAGTTTTTTATGAACTATGGATATATATATATATATATATATATATATATATATATATATATATATATATATATATATATATATATATATATATATATATATATATATATATATATATATATATATATATATATATATATATATATATATATATATATATATATATATATATATTAGGGGTGCGCTGATGCATCGGTATTGGCATCGGCCTTGATAACCATCGGCCGATACCGATTGTTTTGAAAACTTTTAAAATTTATTAAATTCTTATTAAATAAAACTTATTAAACTCAAAACTTTTTTACATACAAAACATTTTACATTTTACACAGAAAAAGATCTTTACAAAAATCATTCAAAATGTTCTGTAAATTAATATAGTATTTGTAAAATAAAGATATAGGGAAAATATTGGATTATAATAGTACAATTTAGGATCTGGTTTCCTTAATTGTACCGATAGCATATTTTTTTAAATTTAGTTCATATCAAATACCAACGTTTAAATTTTGACATATTTCAACTTTTTTAGAACATTTTATCCCCAAATTATAAAATACCATAGTCTCATTGTTTCTACTTTGTATTTTTTTTCTATTTTTGACTTTATTCTTAGAGGGTACAATATCGGCAACCTCACCCTAAACGCAATGTATAAGTCTAGCCTAATGATAATAAGTTTTATATAGGCATATATGCAACCACTAAATTAAAAATTTTTGAACTGCTTTTATCAGGGTCTCTTACTTTTTAAGTGTTTTCTTATAATTTATAAGAAATTTTTTATTAAATAATAATAAATTATAAAGAGAAAATTGCTTTAAACAAAGATTTTTTTGAAACTCTTTCTGTTATTCTTTACAATCAAAATGTTTCATTACATTTTTATTAAAATGAAATATTAAAAAAAGTTTTTTATTAAATTTAAAGCTTTTAATAAATAAACATTTAATATAAGTTTTGTTTTATAATTTAACTTCGTTAAAACATTTGCTAAAAACTTGCCAATTATTAGAAGTAACGACATCACAATGTTCCATTCATTTTTTATAAAAAACAAAATAGTTTTAATTCAACAGAATGACGAAAATTGGTCAAAAGTAGGCGTTAATGCACCTCTAATATATATAATATATAATATATATATATTTTATTAGGCAATTATCATTTATTTGTTATTAAGCAATATTAAAATGGTTTTATGTTTATCAGAATATTAAAAAGCCTTATTTTTATATTTCTTTTTTTATAAAAATATTTTTTTAAAACAAAAACAAAATTAAAATGTTTATATTTCTTTCTTTTTCGTTATTCAAAACTTGGTTTGGCCAATTTGTGGACCAATTCATGTTACAAGACATATATTTTTTATTTACTTATAAGTCAATTAGAATTTCTTAACTATCTGAAATAATTAACCATTGTGTCATAAATCGACCCTCAGATTGTACTTTATCCAGCTTAAAAAAAAATGCCATCATTTACATATTTATTGAAAATTAAAAATTAAACAATTTACAAATCAAAGGGTGCGTTTTTAGAAAGGAGGAGGGGAGGGGGTTTAAAACCTTATTGAAAATATTGATAATAAGAGGGCCCCCAACTTGCCAGATTTTTATTATAAAAAATAAATCTAACATAAAATAAACAAATATATTTAACTTTTTTGTACACATCCCCTCCCACCACCTTCCCCAGTAATAAATATGCGTTGCAATCCTTGCAAGGTACGAAGATGGGATGTTGTTGGACTCTTATTTATACCAAATAATGAATTGATACCATAAAGCCCAAAATAGGGGTATTACTTTTTTTCAGTTTTACCAGTATGGAGTATGAGTTATGAAATACTTTTGGTTTTTACAAAATGTTGCATCAAATCTTGTTTAAATAATATTTGGCGTGAAATCCCAGTGGGCACGGAAGTAAAAAAGGACGTCTTTTAAACGTCTTATACACGTTTTAGACGTTTTCTGAACGTCTTTTGAACGTTTTGGACGTATTTTAAACGTTTAAAAGACGTCTTTTTTACTTCCGTGCCCACTGGGATGCTTTAAAATCTAAATTTATTGATTGGTTTAATAACTTTTCTATATTTTAAAAACTTTTATTATAATACTCATAACATTTTTAAAATCTTAGCTAATAAAAAATGAATATAAATAATTATTGTTTTGTTTGCTGGGGAAAAAAACTAAAAAAAGTCATATTGCAGTCCAAAATACTATTGAAAAACTGGTACAGACGTATGTATACTTTGAATTAATGAAAGAAATTGCAGCCTATCCTTCTTCAATATGTGGAAATTACAATAGTAATTTGTACATGCTTTCAAAAAGAAAGAAACCACCGACCAGGTGGACACAGAAGATAGAAAAGATTTAGTTTAGTTTCATTTGTTAAAATATAATTTTAAAACATCTGCAAAAATATAAAGACGTTGAAAGTCAGTTCCTTCATAAAAACATAAAATGTAAATTCTGATCAAATGTTAATTATTTAGATTGATGAAATGTTAGTTCTGAATAATTATTATTTAGATTGATTAGAATTTCAAGAAGAGCTAATCTAACATTACTACAATTGAAGTTGATTGGAGCTTTTCTACCTTTCCAGAAAACATATTAAAAATCTGCTCTAAATATCTGTCAATAATAGGTAATAGATGCAGAAGATTTTTGAATATTACATGATATTGGTATTGTCAAATTGTCATCAATATATAATTAGGTTGTGGCTTAGAGCGCAAATGCTGCAAATCAACTGCTGTAAAAAAGCTTACATCATTGGCATTAGAACAAGTTATGCACAGTGCAGAGCAGGTGGCTTCTTCCAAAATTAAGGAAAAAAATAACACAAAACAATTAAATTTAGGTGATCTATTTTATTTAGCTACCTGCGGAAACCTTTGATAATATGAGTTGATTGTCCTGAGAACAAAGGAGGCAGAAATCAAATCCAATATATCTCTTTTAAAACATTCAAGCAACTTCAAATAAACCTTTATCTTTCAAGCAGAGGAACTAAAAAACTGATTTCTGCTTTTAACAAGGCCACAAAAATGGGATTTAAAGTTTTTATCTGCCCATGGTGACATCCGTGCATGTTAATATTCTGAAAGTGAAAAGACTATAAATGCAGGAACTCTAAGAACGTTTAGAATCCTTAATCTTCATATTTCGGAGTTTCAAGCAGCAGGAGAGAAAAAAAAAACAAAACAAAAACAAAACACAGATGTATTAAAATGTTATTTAAAGAAGGTTTTTTCATCTCAATGAAGATCCAGAAGTTAGACTGATAAACAAAATCCCTCTATCATCATCATCATAATAGCTAATACCTGTCAATAGATAATAATATTGTTACAAGTTTCCAAGATTTAAAGTGTGTTGTGGATGACTGCTTCTGTGGTATATTTAGTCCTAATGTCATTCTATTACTAGATTTAAAAACTCATTTAATTACATAATAGAATTTTTAAAAAACTATAACTACACCTTACACATAGCGTGGAAGGTCCACATCATGTTAGCCCACATTGTTTCTTTTTGTGAAGAAAATCAATGCAGTCTAGCCAGATTTGAAGAACAAACTGGAGAAATAACTCACTCCAAGTTTAAACCAGCGTCAAGGCCCCAAATTCAAATTCCATTTTTCTTTTTATTAACTTTAATTTCAAATATGTGAGTGGATCACGAAAGTTTTTTTAACGTCAATTTAATTAACAAAGTTATTAAAAATAGGTTTACTAAATTACAAAATTTTCTTATCATCATGAAGTCTTGCATATTTTTATTATTTTTTAATTATTATTTTTATTTATACTGGTTACTATTTTAAGGTATGGTTTTATAATTTAAAGTACTAAGGTTCTTTAATTTTTAAAAGTTGTAGATAACTTTTAATATAACAAAATTAACATGTTTTTAATTTAATAAGCATGTTTTTAACTTAATTTTAGGTTCATTAATGTATTAAATATTTTAGTAATACTATTATTAAAAAGATCATTTTTAAGTGTTTGATGAGTACTTAAAAAGTTTTTTTCTATTAAATCCCGGGGACATTTTTTCTCAATCCCAAAATCCTGGGATTAAAAAGTTTCCGGGATTTTTGCAATCCCTAATGCGTACACTATCCTCAAACGTAGAAAGTTTTGATAAACCCCATAGTGAACGATGGACTGCATAAGTATTAAATTATTTATAACTTTTTGCCGTCCTATTAATGGGTGCTAGTTTTGATACGTTTTGCAACTCATTCCAATGTTTATATTTTGCATATAATAACGCATTTTGTTTTATTTCAATGTGCCACCATGGAGCAGTGTTAGCAAGCTATTTATGAGGCATAATGCTCGTTTACTTTATGTGGTTATTTAAAAGCGAGTACCATAAAACTCATCATCATCATCATCATCAAAAAAAAAAAATAATAATAATAATTTATAGAAGCAGTTTTGTGACCATAGCTTACATTTTCATTTCCTTTAATTTTTTTTTTTTTTGTCGGTTATGTTTTGACAATAAAATAAAACTAAAAAAAACATAAAATAAAATAAATAACAATTACATGACCATAGCAAAAAGAAGACAATATTTGTCTCTTCATTATGTCTATATAGTATGTAGATTACTTTAATCATTCTAGAATGAGATTAAATAGCAGTCGCATGCGGATTTAAGCATTGCTTTCTAACAATTGAAAGCATTACCGCTACCTTCTGTTTATTTGACTATTAGAAACAGGTAACGCTCCACTGCTACTTTATATTTAACAATTAACTTTTTTATATATAAAGTTTTATATATAAAAATTATATATATATATATATATATATATATATATATATATATATATATATATATATATATATATATATATATATATATATATATATATATATATAAGGCGTGATTTTAACCCAGACGCCTTGGCTTCGAAGACGCCAAATTTTCCTTGGGTACTAATGCATTTATATAGTTTCGTAGTTTTAAAGAGAGGACTAATAAAGCAGACCAGAAAAAGTATAAAAATTTGAATAAGTTTTTTTTTAAATGATAGATTACTTGCTTTAACCAAACCCTCTTATAGCAACAGGCTATAAGTCGATGTAGCAGTCCTCTCTTGTATCTGCAGACTTAAGATAGTGGATCTAGCAACACTTCCTTGTAGCAGTAGGCTATAAAATATTCGATGTAGCAATTATCCGCGCATGTTTTATAAATAGGTTTTGAAAAAAAACAAACAAAAATGCTATTAAATAAAAAGACTTTCAAGTCATTATTAATTACAAATATAGTTAACATAAATTACAAATATAGGTCAAATGAAGAAAAAATGAAACGAAATTTTTTTTTTTAAATCCTAATAAAAAAGCTGGTTTTGGTCCCAAAAAGAGGCTAAACCGTTTACACGATTAATTATCATAGAGTAACTATTAAACTTTTAAATTTGCATAGTTTTTTTATAACAATGTAAACTACATCTGTGCCACTTTCACGTTCAAACTATTAATATTTGCAAAAATAAAGCCATTTTCATAAGAATTGGTTAATTTCACAGTTTTACTCGCCTACTCAAAACTTCTTTAGTACAAATCTGAATAAGCGAAACTCTTCAATGAGGGTCATTTTGTAGCTATAATAGTAACGAATATTTGTGGAAAATTTCAAAAAGCTTTATAAAATAATAGTGAAGATATTATGTAAACGGCATAACCAAAACTAAAAAAAACACGTTCTGTAAAAAAAAAACAGTTTTAAAAATCAGATAATATTTATTAGCATAAAGCAAAATAGAACTAACTCAAAGGATCCAGAACGATAAGGTTTGCTTTCTTTAATGTCTTTTTTTTTAGTATAAAATCTTTTCTTAGACTTCTTTACTTTTCCCTGTCTTTTTAAAATAAGAGATGACTATTTACAATAAATGCTCTACAATGGCCAATTTTTAATGCATTAAAAAAAAAAAAAAAACTTTTACGTGGAATACTAAAACAATCAAAACATTTCTAATACAATTTACACCTTATGATGGCAGAACACACACCTATTGTAAGTACTTTTCTGCTACAATAAGTAGGTTTGGGGCAGCGTGTCCAAATAGTTCCATTTAAACACTCATTTATATCTTGCGTTTGGTCATGGAAGCATTATTTTAGCGAGAGTATTGACTTAATTCCTAAAAAATTTTTTTTTCAGTTATGCTATGTGCATAAAGAGCACTTGAAAACAAATTGAGATTGAATTACACAAGAAATAACTAGTGATAGAGGTGTTATAATTCTATAACATGGTTGCAAAAGGCGTTGCTAAGAGTAAAAATCTATACCAACAGTAAGATAAGTTAAAATAACCTTAATTTTTTGTTTTTTTCAATGACAAATAATTTGTCAAATTAAGGTTCTGTGATAAATTTTGATCTTGAAGCAATTATAATTAAAAAAATGCATATATATATATATATATATATATATATATATATATATAATATATATATATATATATATATCCTTATATCGCACATTTTTTTATATGCAATGAACATTAAATTGTTTATTGCTATAATTTTTCACTAAAAGAAACTTGCAGCTGTTCCTATTTGCATTTTTTAAACTTCAACATAATATAAAATTAACCTCAAAGAGATAATAGAAAAGTCTAGACGCAAACTAGCCTCATAGACGTCTAATAAGCAACAAAACTATTTATTAATACATTATTTAAAATCTTTTAATCAAGTTTTACAGATCTAAAATTATTTTGATAACACAAATATTTCACTTTCATTTCCCATATTTTTCAAATGAAACAGTTTGTAATATAAAGTATTTTGATTAACTTTAACGGTAACGCATTAGCGCTTTAGGTTTTTCTTCTTTTAGAAACTTTAGCCCACTAACAACTGTTCAAAATGAGCTACTTGGAAACTTTGCTACTGGAGAGACCGTATGTAATGGAGGCGCGAATTATGTCGCGCTACCGCTAAGCTCTAATATTATGTAAACTTCTCCAATCGCTTAAACCAGCAAATGTCAATAAAGGGAAAATTTTATGTTTATCAAGTTTAACAAATTTTGACAGTCTTTTTCATAATGGTTACTAGTTTTAGAAGTTCACTATTTTAGGAATTTGATAAATTCTTTTCTTTAAAAAAAATCTTTCAAACTTTTTGTAATACTTCTGCAGCTTTTTTTTATTTTTTTTGTTTCCATTATTCCATTTTTTATACGCACTTTTATATCTAAACATTTCAACTTAAAAAAAGAAAACAGTAATAACAAACAAAGACAATAAAATTAAAGTCTAGTATTTTATTATTAATGTATAGCTGATGTTTAAATAAGTACCCAGCCAACATTGACAGACGGGTACCGTATGGTTTTTGTCTGGGCTTACGGCAACGGGATTTTGACGGGTAAGTGTTTTGGTTTCCAGACGGGTCCCATATGGTAATAAAATCAAGCATATTTGCTCGTTAGGGTTTTATCTGGTTTTTATCAGGGCCGAATAACCTGGGGAATTTGACGGGTTTCCCATAAGGTTCAAAAAAAATCATAACAAAACTTACTCGATGGTTGCCATTTTTAATTCGTATTGTGCGTGAAATAAGATTAAAAATTTAACTTTTATGCATTACATTTTTTGAATACATTATATTTACATTGTAATTAAAAAGAATTTTTTTTTGATGTGTTTTGTCACTGTAAAACTCAGTTAAAAAGACGTTGTTTTAAAATTTCATTTATTTATTATCATTATAAAAGAATTTTTATATATACATATATATATTGTATATATATGTATATATAAAAATTCTTATACATGTATATATATATATACATGTATACTATTTTTTAAATGAATTTACAAAGTTCAACATATTTGTTGAACATATGTTCCAGAAACTATTAAACATGTAGTAAATGTTCCATTGAGACACTGTTTGCATTTTTAAAATGATCAAAATATAAAGTTTTGTTTCTGCTAGTCACTAGCCGAAACAAACTTTATATTTTGATCATTTTTAAAATGATTTTAAAAGTGCAAACTAGCAGCTAGTGATATAATTAGATAATAAATGGTTTGAGTTTAATCAAAATATTAGTTTAGTCAGAAACATTTAAAAAGAGCAAACAGACGAATAGAATGTAATGGATAGGTTATATTTAGGGAATTAAAAGCTTTTAAATCGTTTTTACAGATCCACTCTTTTCCATTGATTTTTCTATATTTTATGCAAGCAAAATGACTGATGTTAACGAAGTTTACCCACCGTCAGATATAAATAAAGATATAATTACATGTTTAAATGCAAAAATATGGCTTTATTGTTATGCATCAACCTCATTTTTTAATCATTGATATTTTTTGATTTTGATTTAAAATTGTACATTTGCAATATAAACAATAATTTCATAATATACATAATAATAACTTATACTTACAATACCTATACTTGTAAATACTTGTAATATAATAATTATGTTTATAATACTGATAAAAATTTTTATTGATATAAACTTTTGCATTCAAACTTTAGTTATAAAACTTTAATTTAACTTAATAACTTTTACATAAATAACAATAACTAAAAAAAGATGTTAGTTATTATATAGATTATAGCCATATGCTTATTTATTATAATTGAGTTACAGTAAGTTAAACAATATAAAATATTATGTTCCAGGCAATAGGTCTTATATGATTTGTATCTTATGTATATCTTGTATTTTGCAGCATGTTAAAGAATATTTCTGCATGGTGCACTCTGACTGTTGACAATATTTGCATATTGATATGAGTAAAAGTGACTTCAACAACCAGAATGTGTTTTTGATAAATATTAATAATAACAGGTTAGTAAATATAATTATAGTAATAATGGCAATAACTATTTATTATTAGAATTATTGAGAGACTTATGTATAATAGAGCTACATTAACTTTGGGGGACAAATATAATAACTTGAGTAAATATTATCGTTGTTTATAACCTCGATTAGAGTAATGTAAGTAAATATTTTTATCTAAAGAATATTCGGCAAAAGTCAGTATTTCCTAAGTATTAAAAAAAAAATGTAATAAAAAAACATATTAAAAAAAAAAGTAATAATAAAACATGTGTTTAAAAAAAAAATTTTTAATGTATCATAAAATAAAAAAATAAGTATTTGAGTATAAAAAATAACACATTTATTATTATAATATATATAAATTACATTGGCTATGTTGTCTATAAAGTTGAGGTTGCAGCTGATATTTCAGCTTCAGCTATAAACTCATTAGCTTCAGATTAATGCTGAAGCTGATCAAGTCAGTTTAATCATCTTGATAGCTGATAGTAAAAGAGAATAATACTCCATAAATATTTTATATAAAATATATTTTTATATAGGAATTTATTCAATGAAAATCTAAAATAGTGACAAAATTTAAACATACATGTAAATTTTAAATAAAATTTGCCAAAATTTGTTGCTATTTATAAATGTTGTCATCAGAGCCTAGGCCTAGGACTTACAATATTAGGGGACCCAAATTATGTTTTAAGAAATTTGTTTAAAAAGTGGTGCCCAAAAATTTAATTCCATTTTTAATTATCTTAAGGGGACCAACTATCTTTTGTTTATAATGAGTACACTTTGCAAGTATTTCATAGGTAAAAAAAAAAGGTAGATAAAACGATAAAAAACTTTATTTTTTTTTAAAACATATTTTTCGTCAGAGTGGATTTTTTTTGCTAGATGAGGATGTTCGTCTAATAATGTAGCTGCATCCAAACATATTAAATTTCATATTAAATTTGACTGTTAAGACGGCATATAATGTTTTTACAGAAAGTTGCAACTTCTCACTGCTCCAATAATCATTCCTTAGTGAAAATACCTTTTCAACAGCAGCATTAGTGCCTGGACAACATAAAGAAATTTCTGTTAAAACTTTTAAATTTTCATGTGGGATATGTTCTACTCTAAAATGCCGAAAGATTTCTACCCATCTTTTTTCAAGTTCTATTTTCTCATTGTTCCATTTCTTTAATTTTTCTTCATTTACAAAATAAATTTACTCTTCCGATTTCTTCAAAAAGAAAATTGTCATTAATAACAATATCTTTTACTTCCTTTATTACAAATTGGACTGCTGAAGAAACTTTTTTCCATTAAATTTTTCTATTTATAAGGGTCCATTTAAAACAATTCAATGCTCTAAAGTTCATTATCCATTCTTCGATATATTCATAGCAAATTTTATAAAAATTTTTAACTTCTTTAAAAAATTTTTTTTTTTCCCGGGATTGGAATCTTCCAAAGTGGTCAGTTTATAGGCTTTAATATAGCCTTTAATATTGTATATAGTAGTGTATGTATATGTTTTTTTATTTAAATTTGCCTTTAATTTGTTTTTTTATATTTTTCTGCAAAAAAATTTTTCTGTCACTTTATCCTTCTGAACTTATGTGATTAAGTTTTTGTTTTCTCTTACATATTTTCTCACTCATCTTATCTCATCCGTTCATTTTCTCTTTTTTTTTTCATTTTTCTTAGCGTTACTCTTTTATATTTTTGTGTTAATTCCAACTTTTTAAATAGTATTGTTCCTTATACTTCTTTTTTTATTACTTGTATTAATGTAGTTTTCTTTCTTTCTTCTTATTTTTTATTTTATTTGTTTATTTTATGAAGGTGTTGCTCCATTGACTTGTTTTTAATATGAGTGACACCGAACATAAATTTGTAAATTATAATTAAGTTTGTAATTTTTGATTTTATGGTTAATTAACCATAAGCGCATGTGTAGTATGTACAGTAAGGTTTTTGTTATCCTTTTATTTAATTAAATAAATGAATAAAAAACTTTGCTGTACATACTACGCATGCCTCAAGACTGTCAAGCATGGCATACATACTGCACATCAAAGATCAGCCTGGGGATTACATATGCAAATGTTGGATCCATCTCTTTTCACAAATGTAATTTTGACATTGTTAGAAAAAGAGGTCTGTAGTATCTATCTATCTATCTCTCCAGGTTCATAATACGGCCTCTCAATTGTGTTGAAAATGGCAGCCATATGTGCATTCAAAATTTAAATCACTGTCAAACTTGTATCTGGTGTTTGCCCTGTCCTCTGACGTGCTGGAAACGGCTAGCAATATGTGCGCATGAAATTCAAATCACTGTCAAAATAATTTTAAATATTTAATTAATAAAATTGAAAGGAAATAATATCAAAAAAAATGTTTTAGAAATACAAATGAGTACAAAATTATACAAATGAGTACTTTCAGAGTACAGGATTTGAAAAAAGTACGGTTTGTGAAAAAAGAGTAAAAAAACTCAGTAAATGAGAATAGCAGGTCACCTTAATTGTCTACATAATTTTTTGGTAGATTTCAAAGTTCTTGCAAAAGATGGTTTTATCTATGAAAATATTGAGTTTGCTGTTATCATATGTGATGCACCAGCTAGAGCATTTGTAAAGTGTATTAAAGGACACAATAGTTATAACTGATGTGAATGTTGTGCTTAGAAAGGAGAGTGGTGTGGCAAGATAATTCTCCTACATATTTCACTAATTTTGAGCACTGATTCTGATTTTTTGTCATTAAAAGCATTCTAAACATCTTAGTGGTGTGTTAAATTGAATTAAATTTTGACATGGTGACAAAGTTTCCTTTAGACTTAATGCATCTAGTATGCTTAGGGGTAATGCGAAGATTTCTCAACTTATGGTTAAATTGCCCAAATGTTGTAAATTGTCTCAGATTACAGTCAATACTTTATCTGGCGGATTGTTCCAGATACGTCATTACATTCCAAGAAATTTTTATAGAAAATCAAGGTTTTAATTAGATATTAAAAAATGGAAAACAACTGAGCTTAGACTATTTATAGTAAACACTTGACCAGCTGTTTAAAGGGAATGGTTAAGCCAAAAATGTATTCAATTTTTTAGATTTTTCAGTTGTAGTTCTACTTTTATAATGTTTCATTTTGTTGAAAAAATATGTTAATTTTGCTTTTCAGCTACTTATTTTTATATGTGAACTTTATCATAAGGATCAACTAGTGTACAATGTCCATTCATTAGCACATATAGAAAATAATAGAGTTAAATTTTAGGTACTTGATAGATGTCCCTCTTTCAAATACAAAACTTTTTCAGGTCAATTAAAAAATGTTTGTCTCGGGGGCTCATTTGCAAATGTAGGGGCCCTTTTACAAATGTAAGGATTTTTTTTTTAGGATTTTTATTTAGATTTTTATTTAGTTTTTAGGAATTTTTAGGCCCTTGTGACAGGTTTTTTTTTGGAATGGGGGGCTTGTATCTAGTAGCCATGACACTGTATATAAGGTATATACAATATATATCAAGTTATATACAATATAAATAAAAAAATATATTTGTTTAATAATTTTATATAATTTATTTATCAGTAACTAAAGGAATGTTATCAATTTATTATATGAATCATAAGCATGTGCTTATCTATTACAAGTACCTTTGATGGTGAAAATTACATTTTTTATCTGAAGAGAGTTGGGAGAAATTGTAAGAGTTTTATAACATATTAAAATTAATGTAAGTGTTACCAATAAAATTTAAAACTAACAGTTAAACTTAATTTTTTACAGTTCATATTGAAACGAGATATTGTGTAAAGAGGTTTTCAAAGAAGTCGTTTTAACAACAATGGAAAAGCTTCCGATTCCCGAGATAAACGTGAAAGCATTTGATACACGATTAAAGAATCGTTCAAAAGTTTGCTTAATTTTGACAGTGTAATTTTAATTACTTTTTTTTTTTTGAAATAAACTAATCAATTTATATATAAATTTGCTTTTTCTGTAAATTTTAAACATTTAAACGTAGTTTTGCAAGATTTGCAATGGGTAAACTTCGTGGGACCCTCACGGGATACCCGGCGGGCATACCCATATTGGCCCTAGAAGAAAACCGCGGCCATGATCCTGCGGGTTCCCGATGGGTCTCCCATATGGGTCCCATTTGCAAACCCAAATGGGTCCCTTACGGTTTTAAAGTAAGGGATTTGACTGGGACCCATACGGGATACCCGGCGGGCTAACCCATATGGGTCCCATATGGAAACCGCGGTCATGATCCGGCGGGATACCGTTGGTCTTCCCATACGGGACCCAGTTGACGACCCGTATGGGCCCCGTACGGTACCCGTATGTCAATGTTGGTTGGGATATTTCTATTAATATATTTAAGAGATTCAATAATATCCTTTTAAAGACTCTGCCACCAAGAAAGTTTCCTTTACAATTTCTCTGTAAAATTTCGAGGCAATTTTAAAAATTATTTTGAAATGCAATATTAAATTTAAAATAATATCTCTAACTAATAATAAAAATAGTCTCTCACTAATTCTAATAATAAAAAGTTATTGCCATTATTACTATAATTATATTTGCTAACCTGTTATTATTAATATTTATCAAAAACACATTCTGGTTGTTGAAGTCACTTTTACTCATATCAATATGCAAATATTGTCAACAGTCAGAGTGCACCATGCAGAAATATTCTTTAACATGCTGCAAAATACAAGATATACATAAGATACAAATCATATAAGACCTATTGCCTGGAACATAATATTTTATATTGTTTAACTTACTGTAACTCAATTATAATAAATAAGCATATGGCTATAATCTATATAATAACTAACATCTTTTTTTAGTTATTGTTATTTATGTAAAAGTTATTAAGTTAAATTAAAGTTTTATAACTAAAGTTTGAATGCAAAAGTTTATATCAATAAAAATTTTTATCAGTATTATAAACATAATTATTATATTACAAGTATTTACAAGTATAGGTATTGTAAGTATAAGTTATTATTATGTATATTATGAAATTATTGTTTATATTGCAAATGTACAATTTTAAATCAAAATCAAAAAATATCAATGATTAAAAAATGAGGTTGATGCATAACAATAAAGCCATATTTTTGCATTTAAACATGTAATTATATCTTTATTTATATCTGACGGTGGGTAAACTTCGTTAACATCAGTCATTTTGCTTGCATAAAATATAGAAAAATCAATGGAAAAGAGTGGATCTGTAAAAACGATTTAAAAGCTTTTAATTCCCTAAATATAACCTATCCATTACATTCTATTCGTCTGTTTGCTCTTTTTAAATGTTTCTGACTAAACTAATATTTTGATTAAACTCAAACCATTTATTATCTAATTATATCACTAGCTGCTAGTTTGCACTTTTAAAATCATTTTAAAAATGATCAAAATATAAAGTTTGTTTCGGCTAGTGACTAGCAGAAACAAAACTTTATATTTTGATCATTTTAAAAATGCAAACAGTGTCTCAATGGAACATTTACTACATGTTTAATAGTTTCTGGAACATATGTTCAACAAATATGTTGAACTTTGTAAATTCATTTAAAAAATAGTATACATGTATATATATATATACATGTATAAGAATTTTTATATATACATATATATACAATATATATATGTATATATAAAAATTCTTTTATAATGATAATAAATAAATGAAATTTTAAAACAACGTCTTTTTAACTGAGTTTTACAGTGACAAAACACATCAAAAAAAAATTCTTTTTAATTACAATGTAAATATAATGTATTCAAAAAATGTAATGCATAAAAGTTAAATTTTTAATCTTATTTCACGCACAATACGAATTAAAAATGGCAACCATCGAGTAAGTTTTGTTATGATTTTTTTTGAACCTTATGGGAAACCCGTCAAATTCCCCAGGTTATTCGGCCCTGATAAAAACCAGATAAAACCCTAACGAGCAAATATGCTTGATTTTATTACCATATGGGACCCGTCTGGAAACCAAAACACTTACCCGTCAAAATCCCGTTGCCGTAAGCCCAGACAAAAACCATACGGTACCCGTCTGTCAATGTTGGCTGGGATATTTAAAATTAACATAATACCTTATATTTAAATCGATTAGAATCAATTTTAACAAAACCAACAGTTTCTGACTCTGACAGTACCTTTACGTACGAAGGTAAAAAATATTCCCAACCAAGATTAGCGGCTTTTTCGCCGGGTTCATAGGCGTAGTCAATTTGAAATGTCAGATATAATAATTGTCTAAAGATAATAAAATATCTTGAAGTTTAAGGAGTTTATTTCAAGTTATATTAGAAATTTTCTTAATTTAAATTTAATAAGTTTACTTACTTGCATAGTATTCCATCAAATTTGACTTTTAGCAAAGGTTTACAGTACAAATTATTTGCTAAGAACATAAAAAGTTTTTAAAGAATTTATTTTTAAATTTACGCAAGAATTTAGTATGCTTGTAGAACATACTTTTAGTATTGGATAAAATTAATTTCATGATTTAGAATCAAAATTAAAACCCTGATCACAAAACACAAAGAATTAAAAAATGATTTGAAATCAAAATCCGGTGAACAAAGATTTGAAATCAAAATCCAGTGAACAAATGATTCAACATCATTAAATCAAAACTATAGTCCTGTACTAAATAAAAAAACATTGTCATATGAAAAGTCTATCACTTTGAAATGTTAAAAAAGTGCTCAA
Organism: Hydra vulgaris; assembly: GCF_022113875.1. Classification (NCBI taxonomy): domain Eukaryota; kingdom Metazoa; phylum Cnidaria; class Hydrozoa; order Anthoathecata; family Hydridae; genus Hydra; species Hydra vulgaris. The sequence goes on from NC_061165.1 coordinate 27,678,982, forward strand.
TGTGTACAAACAGTGCTCAATATGTACAAAAGAAATAAAAAATCATGCATTGTTTTGCCCGTAAATTGGGAGTTTTTAACCACTTCATACCGGTTTTTTTACTAAGTTTTAGTTTGGTAAAATTTTAATTCAAGCTGCCCCTCTGCCCCTTTTAAAGCTAACTATACATACTATGCCCAATGACGGGTTTTTAGGGAGAAGGGCCTTGGACCCAGTAGGCACTGAGTATTCTTTATTAATATATAGTAAATAAACAAAAAATAATTATTTATACTTTATGAATTAACTTATTACTTATAAATTAACTTTAATATTCAACTAAGGAAAATTTAGTTAATGCAAGTTTAAATACAAAATTAAATAAAGCAAAATCAAAAATAATGTGAACAACATTTCCACACGTTTTATGACTAAAAAATAATAAAAACAAATGAAAATCAGACACAAAGAGAGAGCATTTACATGCAACAAGAGGGTACTTACTTGCACATGCATTTGTGACTATAATATTTCGTAAAAATCCTGGTTGTGCAATATGCCACGGATTGCTTGCATATATTTTAACGTTAGAAAACTCACTTGCATTTGAATTTGTTGTTGTATTGATTGTCATTCCAGCAACTTGGATAGAGTATTTATAGTGACCATCAACTAACAGCTGAGCTATAGTAACTTTTGTCCATTCTAATAGCTTTATTTCATTGGACAAAATTGCATAATTTTTGTTACCATTAACTGGTGCGCAAATTTGCATTATTCCCATTTTTGAAGGATAAAAAAAAACAGCTGGAGTTCTATCTCCATATTTGTTATTGTCTTCTTTTATGGTAAAATGAATAATGTTAGTCCAGTTATTCGTTATAAACGAGCTAGCGTTAACTTCGAAAGATATACTGTATTCTTTAGGCAAAGTTTTTAAGGTTGCCACAAGGCTATTTGCCGTTATAACTCTTTCTTCTTTCAAAACAAATGATTCTAAAGTTTAAGATTATTAGATTAAATTTTCAAATAAAATCTAGTTCATTTTGGCAGGTACAATTACTTTGCAGGAACAAGTTTTCCATTCCTTAGAATATAAATACTTATTGTGTGGCAGCTGATACTAAAGTATCTTTCGGTAACAAATTAAAACTAGTCATATATTAAGATCTGTTAGATATATATTATAAACTCGACAAAATATTAATGTATTAAAATAATGATAACTATCGTCTAATATTTAACAAGTTTATTCATAAATTTATAGCAAATAAAACATATAAATAACAATTTAGATAGAGAAGTTTGTCCATAAACATTACTTCTTAGGACGAATTATTTGAACAAAATTAAGAGTTTACAATTTATTATTTATAATAAGTAATTAAAGAGCATTACGGAAAAATGACCAAAGTCGACTTTTTTCAGAAACGTATATAATGGTTCCTCTGCATACTCAATACAACTATGTATCTTTTCTGACAGCATGAAAAATCATTTTCATTTGCATTAAAATCGCCTACGTCCGATCTTATTTCGTTCTGAATTTTCAAAGTCTTTTAAGTTTTCTTAGACATTTAAAGTTTGTTTTTTGAATAAATTAAAATAAAACGATTTTGTGGCTTTGGTCGTTTTTCAAAAACAATTACTATTATTATTATTATTATTTTAGATACTATATTTTAGTTCTATATTTTAAATCTAACCATTCGATCTTTGTTATTATTGATATAATACTTTAAGCTAACTTGACAATTAAGATTAATGTGATTTATCAGACAATAAAGTTATATTAATCGCTTATTATAAATACAAACAGCTTTGCCCAAACAATTAAAAAAAATATTAATCGTTTACTATAAATAAAAACAGCTCTGTTCAGACATTAACTCCTATTTATAAATACAAACAGCTCTGTATTATAATAAAATAACATATTATTTAATTTGTTTGAATAAAATGAAAACTTATTTACATCGATTATTTAAAAAAGGTGCAACTTTTTTATTAAATCCATTATAAGTAAATTAAAAAGAAAAACTACAATATTATTATAATGGCAATATCAGTCCTCAGGCTTGATTGGTTCTGAGCCATAACCAAAATCACTCTAACACTGCTACACTTGAGACTGCACTCAGATCATTACTAACTTTTTTTGAATAAAAATTAATACTGAATCTGTATCCAAACTAAAACAAGTTTAAACACTGCTCAGGGTCTCAGAATCCTCAAAAAGTGGCCAAATATAATAATAAAAAAAATATTTCAGCTTAAAAATGTTAATATTTTGTATATTTATTTTGCCTCTAAAAAATTATCTACAATGTTGTGTTATATAAACAATATCTACATGGCCGGGGCAAAAAAAAAGACGAAAAAAAAAATTGTCAAGTCGCAATCCCCCGTAAGCTGGGGCGTGTTAAAATTGTGAAGCGTGTCTTAAAAAAAATGCAAATAAAAAAAAAAAACCTAACATAGAACTTAATTCATTAACGTTATGTTCTTAGTTAGAGTTTTTGTTTCAATAGAGAAAGAAAAGAACAATTTTCCAGTTCATTTAATGTTCATATTTTAAGATCTATGATTGCAAAAAAGTTTTATAAATAATGCATTTTAGGTTGCACATAATTGTAATTTAAAAATCCTGTAGAGTAAATGAGATTAATTTTTATTGAAAAATTCATAAAATATAATTGTTATTACCCAGTGGGCACACGACGTTATTTCGACGTTGATTTACAGTTGATTTTTAGTCGCGACGTCGTATAACCAAAAATCAACGTTGTAGCAATGTTGAAAAATTTGTTTAAAATTATCAAATAAAATCGACGTTGATTCCACGTTAATTCAACGTCTATATTACGAGTTCGACCGTTCGTAATTGCAATATGAGAACTAAAATACGCATGCGTGACTTAAAAATTTTTATATTAGCATAACAAATAACAAGTAAAGACTTGAAAAGTTACTTATTAGCCCAATAAAAACAAGTAAAGTCACACATGCTAATAAATTAAGCCATCTGTTGCCTTTTTATAAGGTTTTGAATTTGACAATTTAACAATAATACATGGCTTAACTTGTGAAACAGTTAGTTAGGTAAATATTAAATGGAAATCCGCGTTTTACAGAACCGATTTTTGTGCTAAAAAACTGTGCCACGCTTTTTAGAATTTTTTTTAGCTAGCGTAGGGAAGACGTGTTTAGTTGGAAAACTTTTTAGAATTTGATATCAATATAGATTATTTTTAGAAACTAGAATAGTTAAACTTTGTTACTGTTAGGTTTATTATTTTACTAGATAGCTTTTTTATAGAGTTTTTTGATGTCTAAAACTTTGTTGTACTTTGGGCATGAAATTAATGTCGAAGATATGCTCATTCATTTTTCTATACTATTCTTTCATTTAAGTTTTTCATTTATCTATGCACCTGGAAAATTTCATTGAAAAAAAAGTTGTAGCAGGGTGTCTATTTTTTGTCGCACTTTTGGTACCTAATTCTCATTTTGCTGAAATGGGCGCGGGAGACAGAGGGGCTAATCAAACATTTTTTATATTTGATTTAGATTGAATAACATTTTCAGTTTTTTTTTAGATTAAATAAAATGGAAGGTCAAAATAATGATAAAGGTTTTCAATATTGTTTCCTATTTATTAAATTTAAAAAAAAAAAAATTAAACTTTAATACTTTAAACTTTAAACTTTAAAGTATTAAATTACTTAGTAAGGAAACATCAGTTTACTTACCTTACTTAGTAAGGAAATGTTACTTTAATGTTACTTTAAAGTTTAAAGACATTAATATTATAACATATTTTATCTTACATTGTATTACAATGTAAGAGTGTTGTAATCTTTTTTTTTTTAATAATTGACTGTTAATCTTTCAACTTTAATAAATAATATAAATTATTTATATTATTTATTACAGTTGAATTTTATTTATTTTATTTATATTATTTATTACAGTTGAATCGTACTTTATTTATTAAATAAAATACGTTCATATATAACTTATATATGTTAGTGAAATTATTCAACTTTTATGTATAATACATGTAACATAATAATGAAAAACATTTGTTATATTGTTTTAGCAACTCAAAGCAGTCCAATGGTGGCAGCCAACAATATTAGTTAGTTATTTTACACATTCCATACCCATTAGTTTCTTTTAACTTAAGATCAGTAGATATAGTCTAGACAAATGTTTGTATTATTTTGTTAAAAAAAGTTTTTCAATTGTTTTTTAGAAGATGCTTTTGAGAGGATAAGTCAGTTTCTTTGTTATGCTTTATTATTTTAGTATTTAGTTATCTGCTTTCAGTATTCATTTAAAGATCTTTATTACAATTATCCACAAAATTTTTTTACAGTTGTTTATTTATGTATTCCTAATTTTTGCTTTCTTTTTATTGAGTCATTGTTGTTTTTTTCTATAGACAATTTAGAACAAGTAGAGTTTAAACTATTTTAGTTATTTAGTCATTTAAACTTATTTTTTGCAATGTTAGTGTTATAGTTTAATTTTATAATAAAGTTCGTAATTTAAAATTGGCTTTTAGGTGAATTCAGACAGGCGATATGTAAGTTTGGTAAATTTTAACAATTTCAATGGTATAGTTTAATGATACATGCTAACTAAAGATTATTACTTTATTAATAAACACTAAAGGTGTTACATATCTAATTTAAAATTTGAACGTTGTTTTTATAATAAAGAATCTTGTCTTTTAAATAACTTATTCGAAAAGATATTCCTTAATAAATAAAGTTTATTTATTAAGGAATATCTTTATGAATAAGTTATTTTAATATAAATTTATTAAACTGTTTCAAATTATTATTTGGCCACTATCTAATCTTTATTTATAACTTAAATATTTCTTTTGCTGTTTTAGATGCTCAAAGTTATAGTGAAGTTGTAGCCGACAACATCAGTTTCTGTATTTAATAGCTTAGTAGTTATTATATAGCATATATATATATATATATATATATATATATATATATATATATATATATATATATATATATATATATATATATATATATATATATATATATATATATATATACAATATATATATATACATTTATATATATACATATATATATATATATATATATATATATATATATATATATATATACATATATATATATATATATATATATATATATATATATATATATATATATATATATACATAATATATATATTTACATATACATATATATATATATATATAACAAAATTTACATATATATATATATACATATATATATATATATATATATATATATATATATATATATATATATATATATATATATATATATATATATATATATATATGTATATATATATATATATACACACATATATATATATATATATATATATATATATATATACACATAATATATATATGTATATATATATATATATATATATATATATATATTATATATATATATATATATATATATATATATATATATATATATATATATATATATTATATATGTATATATATATATATATATATATATATATATTATATATATATATATTTGTAAAAATAAAGTTCATTTAATTTCTGTTTAGATGAAGTTGCTTTAGAGAGGATCAGTCAGTTAAACCCCTATTATATGATTTAATAATTTAGTATTTAGTCATTTACTACTAGCTTCTCTTACTGTGATGGAGACATTTAAAGAGGAAACAGCTAGTGCATAGCTTCACAATATAGATAGTGAGGAATTAATGGGTATGTTTAGTGATGCAAAAGTATGGTTTCCTAATGCAACAATTTGCTATATCACTTGCAAACTAAGATCAAAAAAGAATAGGACTGTTGACTATCTAGACACTCCAGATTTTAAGTTTAAGAGAAAAGATTGTTAAATGGTCAATTAATGTAGCACGTAAAAACAAATTTACATATTGGCTGAATCGATGCAAAGTAAGAGATGAGATTTGCCAAAGACAAAAAATCAAGTGGCAAAGTTAATAAAAGAAAAAATGACTTCATTTACACCATTTCTTACTGGAAAGATGATGAAACTGATATTGAAGCTGCTGACTATTGCATGAAAAAGACCCAGCATGCTGCTGATATTGTTTCTGGTGAGTTACAATTTAATGAATTTAAAAAACACAAGTGTTGTGACTTGCCTAAATTATATAGCAAGTGTTGTGATTTGCATAAATAATACAGCTTGTGTTGTGACTTGCCTAAAATATATAGCAAGTGTTGTGACTTGCATAAATAATACAACAAGTGCTGTGACTTGCCAAAAATGTATTTCAAGTGTTGTGACTTGCATAAATAACACAGCTAGTGTTGTGACTTGCCTAAATAATATAGCAAGTGTTGTAATTTGTTAAATTTTTTGAAAGACGACTCTGGCTTACCCTCGTGTGCTGGCTATTATTAAAAATAATTAAAATATAGTTTTATTACTGGAATTAATCATATTAATCATTCACTAAAAACCAAGACAAAAATATATTAAATTATTTTT